>CM024577.1:22776093-23186831 GCA_014182395.1 Eucalyptus sp. ANBG9806169 | reverse complement strand
AAATTTTGTTCCCATAAAACGTTCCGGAGAAAACTATCCCCAAGAAACCGTTTCGAGGCCATCGCTGTCCTGAATTGGTCGGCGACCATCAGGCCCAATGTGACCAGCCTTCAAGAATTTTGGGTCTCGACCCCAGAAAACTTATCACTGGATTAGTAACCTAATTCGGCTCAAACCCTAATTTTTATGTCCAACGTCACGGCAAAAATAAGTTTTTTTTTCCCTTTATAAATTGGCCTCATTCCTCTTATTTCCACCATTCCTTAGCGTTTGTCAATTTCATCTATTTTTTTCTCCTTGCCACGATTGCATTCTAAATATTGTAATAGAGAATCATGACAACAACAACAACCGAGTCCAATCATTATTGCTTAATTCAGACTTCGACATGCAATTGACGAGGGACTTGTTTAGTGAGTTCTGTGATAATAACATATACATGCTAGCTTTGCCCTACAAGAAGCTGAATTTGACGATGATGAGACGCAACAACCCAATGATTGGGAGGAATTGTATGAACGTGGGAAGCTCCTCCGGCCAAGACACTTCCCAGGACGATAACCCTAGCGCTGACGAACATTTTTCTTGAAAAATTCTAGAAGTTGATAGAGAAGTCATCGTTTTGTTTTTACAAAGCTTTTTCTTCCAGGAATTTAAAAGAAATTTTAGGTAAAAAAAAAATATACTTCTCTGTTAACAAAAAGCAAACTTCCTCTTCCTATGGCATTTCCCCAGTTGAACAAGCCGGTTTCCCCGGAAAAAAAATTGATTTTTATCTTCTTATAGAAGGCATGAACCACTCACCTAAATAGATTAAGTTTCTTGGGAATTTTTTTTGAAGTACGAACAAAGGTTTGAACTAAACTCGCTTCTTTTTTGGGACGAAATCAAGGTACCATGCTATCTTTCAAGCGCATCTCCAGAAATTGTTTAGAACAGTGCGAAAATGAAAGCTGAGAATGAGGTGACAATTTTTTTCTCTTCTGCGTCAAACAACTGGGGAAAGCATGGATGGAGCATTATTAATGTGTTCGAAATCTTTGGTGCATATTCAAATTTTACGTACGCGATTAAATTTTTAGTAGGTACATATGAGACGATTAGCAAAGCATTTGATATTGTCTTAGATTCAATTTAACTATTGAGCCAATTGAACCTTCGACAATCTAGAGTATTCGAGCCTAAGTAGATGCGCTTCATTGAGTTTGAGTAGTATCTAGATTCGCCATACAATTTCATTTCTGTTCTTTTGGCAGAGGAGCATATAAGAGCAATAGAATGTTGGGAGCATGCGATAAAATTCCATACCTCCACGTGGAAAGCCCAAATCCAAAATTTTCAATTTATTCACTTGAATCTACCTTTGTCAAAAACTTAAATCAATAAGTCAAATGTAAAATTAGGTCTAATGCCACTTGTTGGATGTGAGCACGTAACAGAAGCTGATACATTTGCATGAGAAAATTACCAAGAGAGCCTAATTCTAAGCCCGTCAATATATTTAATTAAATGCACATTGTCTCATAATTTAAATTAATGAATTATGAATTAACACCGAGATATGGTAACTGCACTACATCATATCATTTTTCCAATAAGAGATTTTTTTTTTTTTTAAAACAAATCGCACATGCATCTTGACGTAGAAATTCCCTCGAACAAAGTTCTATCCAATGCCACATTGTTGCCCCTTTTTCCTTTTGTTTGGGCAAACTTAGCAAATCCACCTTTGATGTTATTTCCACGACCACATAGTACGGAACGTCCCCCTGTTCCTAGTGACGTACACTCATGATCTCATGATAGACAATATTATGACAGCAGGAAAAAACCATCTGAATTTGTTTTGCATACCAAATCAGCTCGTGAATAGTAAAAGGAAACAAGTGCCGGAAGAAGCACTAATATGCAAAAGATAAAAGAAGACAGGCGAGTATTCTATGACAAGAAAATAGCTATTTTCAAAGCAAAATTATATCCATCCTGACATACTTGTAGCACCTAATCAAAAACTCTACAAGCATACAACAACTATAAATAGTTATGGTTTCATTGAGATTTCCCTTTCTTCGCAGATCCTTTCTTAGGAGATCCCTTCTTAATGGGCTTTTTTTGTACCTTCTTCAGTGGTTTCAACTTACTCGAGTTTGAAGAGTCGTCTCGCTTTTGTTTACTTCGTTTTTTCTCTTTCTTCACATTGTACATTGTAACAGCCTGCAAAACCAAATATCAATCAAATAAGACCAGTGTAAGCTCAACCAATTGTTCAAGCATCGACATATCCTTCTCCTGAAAAGAAGCGATAGACTTACCTTATCAACATTGAATATTTCATGTGAATTCTTGGCAAGGAGCTTGTTTAGAACTCTGTCCGTTTGCTCCTTCTCTTTGGAACCCTGGCCTTTTCCTTCTGCTACTGGAAGGAACTGAACAGAAGAGAGAAGAAATTTGAGCCAGTGAATCTTCAAGTATAAGAGAAATCATGGAAATTATATAGCTCCAGAAACCTTGCGATGTTTTTGCTCATGCTTTGGCTTCTTTTCTCCTGGAAGCTTCTTGTCAAACTTCCCACCACTGGCTGTGGCGGTAGCTGCTAATCCGGCGACATTTCCCAGTTCATCTTTACTCACTTTCTTTGGTGCAGCCTGGGTTCCTGTTATGGGCAATGCTGTGGCTGCTAGCTGAATATGGCTGCATAAATATAACCGCGTCTCAATAAGGATTGGATAATGCAATATCAAAACACTAGAGGATTCAGGCATTGGACAAGTGTTGGAGGCAATCGCTACAAGACTTAGACAACATATTGTCTATCAGATGCAAAGGAAATATTTATTTTCAAAGGAAATTAACCAAAAATGAAGAAGCATTTTGGTTTTGATCTCAAAAATATATATTAAAGAGTGAGGATCAGGATTGATTCTAAGAATAGTTGCTTAGGCACTATGTAAAGATAAAATTGTAAAGGAGAAAAACCTTGGCAAAGCATGAGCTTTTGCAACTTGTTTTAGGTTCTGCAGTCGGTTTTTGTTCTGCTTTTCGACACGCTTCTTCTTTTCAGCACGTCTCTCAGCAAAAGGGTCACTTCCAACCTCTGCAAGCAACAAACATGTGAATAAATAACAAAAAGTTACAGTGTCGTAGACTAAGTTACACTGGTTACATATAATTTGACCAAAAAAATATTAAAACCATATACCAATGCAAAAACCAGTCAAGCTGCTGTTGAGTGGGCTGAACGGGAGGATTAGAAACAAGTTGATGCCCCCAATAAGATAGCAATATATATAAAATATACTACAGTACGCCTTCAAGCATAAACTCATAACAGTCATGCCCAGCTGAGATGGCATGGAAGGCCTCTCCTGGTCCCTAGGGCTATGCATTTAAACATAATCCCGTAGCAACGCTCCTTGGGTGGAGATGAGAATTGTAGTTTTTCATAAACATAATTGCTTCTCACGTAATAAGCATAATTGACATCTGGAAAAGTGATTTGGCAGTAGGTACAATCTTATCTAAATAATTGAGGTGAAGTCCCTGTCCCCTAAGTTTGGCAAAATGTCAATATTAGGGCAAATCAGTTTGACTGAATGAATTGGGTCAAATCTGATTTTTGACCTGAACGGTTTTACGAAGAAAATGGAAATGGACCATGGAACAGCACCAGTGCAAACAGTTAAACCGGCTAGTGTTCTGGTGCTTTTAAACCATTGCTTAATCAATATCTGCTATGCTCGTCCATGAAAATCAAGCATATTTACATCTTAGAGCAAATATATGGTGATTAAGGACAACGACTTATACGAAAAAGCCTATTCAATGAAAAAAAGAAAGAAAGAAGAAATATGCAATTAATAGAAGATTTGTCTGTATACCATCAGTGGCCTTGGCCTCGAGTATGGGTACATCCCGATCATCATTAACACGATCATATCCATAGCGGCGTTTCCAAGTACCAGTCTGCTCATCATAAACAACCTTGTCCTTTTTACGGTTCTTTATACCTGAAATTTATCATCAGAATAATGTTAACATACATAAATTAATCAAAATGGGGATAATTGAGACCTAATACAAAAAGTTCATGATTAAACAAGAAATTTGTTGACCAAAGGCCTACATATCCTACAATTGTTTAGAATCAACAATTAGCATCTTCAGAAAATTTTTCTTCTCTGGACAGCAACAAACAGATTTAAAAGACAGATATAGCCTACAATATTATGGCTCACCTTTTGCTTTGGCAAACAATTCCCATTTTGTAGGAGGTTTGGGCTTTGGCAACTGAAAAAACAATAAATATCTCACCATAAGCAAATAAACAGCAAAATCAACTCTTATTAAGTAATGCAGGCAAAGGCAAACCTTTTATTTTTGTAAGCAAAAGGTTAACATAAAGTAGCATCAGCGAAACAAAATAGGCAAATTTCTTAACAGCAACATTCATATCATAAAGGATACAATGCCTGTAATTTCCATATTCTAATGTTATAAGATCAAACATGTACTCCAAAAATTCCTCCGCCAAGTCATAATAATAGATAAACAACTCACTGATCTTCGGAAGAAGAGTCATTTGCCAAACATAGATGATCTAGAGGCTGGAGGCATAACATGCCAAAGAATGTGTTTATGTACATTATATGCGTGTATTAGAATGGATTCCTATCCCGAATTGTTGTGCTTCTCCTCAGATACCCCCTCCCTCCAGTCTGTCTATGCTATACTCACATACACTTCTTCCACAGTATGTATTAAGAAAATTAATAAATTCTCACAGATGATATGTATAGGTATCAAGAGATAATATGTAAAATTCAAAGTACAATGAAGACGTCGCTCTTAAATTCCTTATTAATGGAAAAACATGTGTAAAGAAGAATTACTCTGATCATCTATCATAGCAGCCTCTCTACTTAAGTAAGAGTGATCTACTGAAGTTCTTCACTAATGAAGAAAAAGATTCAAACGAGGACTGAGCTCAAGTACTTACATGCTTTTCTCTGGGCAATTTTGTTGTTGGTGGCGGCAACTTGACAATAGGGCCATCCACATCTTCAGTGGAAGGTAGGTTGAAAAGGGCATCTGCAACCGCTTGAACAAGCTCAGTCCCCTTCTCCAGACACTTCTCTACCAACTCCTCCCTTCATATTTCATTAGCATCTAAATAAGAACTCTAAAAAAAATGATCGACATTCCTAATTCTGAAACAAAAAGTGGAACCATAATACGCATCACGATTCAATATTTCTCAGTATTCACTACCCACAAATAACTGATACCATAACCAGCAAATTATGATGCACATGGTCACAAATGCACGATACTGCCAAACTTCGTATAAGATCTTCCATGAACTAACTCCTGTCCCATACAAAAGGCTTAAATTTTTTCCTCTGGTGAGACATATACTTCATTCTTCCTCGTTTCTACATCAAACAAAACACGCAGAAGAGTACTCATATCTCTTTCTCCACCTTTCGAATGGATGGAAACCACACGTCCACGATTACATAAAAGCAAATTCAATTTCGCGATTGCATTAGAACAGAAAACACAATATCACGATCTGATTACGCAACAAGGACACCTTCCACGAAATTCTATGCACCGGAAAAAAACCATAAACCAAAAACCGCAGACTAAGACGTGAAGTAGACAAGTGTGAACCTCGAAGAAGGTAGGGAAGGAAAGTGGTGACCAGGATCGAAGGCCATGAGATTCCCGAGGTCAACCTGCATAGTCCGAGCCTCCTCCATTGCTGTCTGACCCTGCGAAACACCATTATTCTCAGTCACAAAGTGCAGGTATATTAATCGGCTGAGTTAGGGCGCGAAAAAGAGAACCAGAGAGACGGCGGCGGCGAGGGCGGCGGGGGCGGCGGCGAGGGTACCTGAGGTCCGACGACGGCAGGGGTTTGTACGGGGTCGGCGTGTGGTGTGGCGCGGCGCCGCTGCGAGCGACGGACGAGCGGCGGGGCTAAGCCGCTGCAAGCGACGGGGCGAGTCTCAGACTAGGGCGGAGTGGAGGCGGGCGTTTGAGCCCTTGAAAGAGGTAACGGGAGAAGGAATGGGGTTAGGTTTCTGCGTCTTTTAAACAAAAACACTATAGTTTCTTCTTTCGTTTCGCATACAATTTTATATTTTATCATATTTGCAGAAAAAATATTTGTTAAACTTAAAGCAAAAAACAATGATATTGTCTCCTCTATAAAAGAATCTAAGGATTTAAAAATTATGTCAGTGAGTGAATTAACCGACTCCCTAGAGATGCATGAATTCAAAAAAAAAAAAAAAAGAAACTAACCTTGCTGAAGAATCGATTGGAAGTGTCTTTCAATTTAAAATAAACATATGATCTCATATATCTTAAAATGATGGAAGAGGTTGTGGAACAATACAAGAGGAGGTGAAAACTCTCCGAAAGAAAAATGTACACCTGGCAATAAACCACATGCCACTCTTCTAAAGTGGAAGATGTATCAACTCGATGTAAAATCAACATTTTTTAATGGGTATATTCAATAAGAAATTTAGTGGAACAAGCACTAGGCTTCATTGCCACAAGGCAAAGCAAAAAGGGTACTAAGGCTCAAGAAGGCCATATACAAGGTAAAACAAGCACTGCGAATGTTGTATTAGAGGATGGATGAAAGCCTCACTAAACAAGGACTTGAGAGGGGCATAAGCGAGCCAACGCTCTACTTTAAGACTTAAGATAAGTCTAACACTCTTATCGTCTCCTTGTATGTAGATGATTTCATATATACAAGCAGTAATTAGGAAGTGATTAAAAAATTCAAAGAGAAAATGACGAAGACATTCGATATGATGGAAAGATAGCAATAAAATAGTCCACTAAAACAGGTGACAAATTATTGACATATACAAATTCTTATGGTTACCATTTTGTTGTTCAGTCACTAATGTGTTTCTTTCATTTTATTAACGCAAATGTGAAGATTAGTTAAAAGATATTTCACAGCATAATAAATTTAAGGGTTAATACCATAAAAAATCATAAATTGATATATATATATATATATATATATATATATATATATATATATATATAGATTTATGACAGATTCATCATGAATTAATTTTTTATCACAAAAAACCTCAAATTGGTATACTCATGACAAATTTATCTTCTATTGGTTTTTGTCGAATTTAAATTTGAATTTGTTGACTTAAATGACACATGGTGAGTAATATAGTGACATGGTAAGTTCACATGGAAATCCACAGGATAAATATCAGGAAAAATTCCAAACTGGTATTACTTTAACAAATTTGACAGCACTCCTATGATAAATTTAAGGTATACCTATGACAAATTTGGGATTTTTCATGGTATTAACCTATGGATTTATGTGTGGACTTGCCACATCACTATAACATGTTGCTACATGTCATCCACATCAGCAAATTTAACTGTAAAATTTGACAAAAGTTAATAGATGGTAAATTTATAATAGATGTACTAGTTTGGAATTTTTTGTGATCAAAAAATTAGTTTTGGTTAAATTTGTTACGAGAATACCAGTTTAGAGTTTTTTATAGTCAAAAAATTTAATTGGGATAAATTTATTATTTATGTACCAGTTTGTAATTTTTTATGGTTAAAAAATTAATTTGAGATAAACTTGTCACAAATATACAAGTTAGGATTTTTCAGGGTATTTTACCTTAAATTTAAAAGGCTTGTTGGGATAGGTAGGGGTGAGCAGCGATCTAGGGTCGACCCTGGACCGACCCTGGACCGCCCAACCCTGCCGGTCCTAGTCCGGTTCCCAAGGGGACTGGGTCGGTCCTTGGTCCTAAAATTCCAAGACCGACACTGTGTGGGTTGGTCCTCGGTCCTAAGAGTTTTGGGTCGGTTCAACCCTGGACTAACCCCGTATATATATTATATTACATTATATTTTTATAATTCTTTTATATATTCAAACCTAAGTAAAATGTCCGTTATAAAACCTAAGAGTTATGGTGAGATGTTCTATCAATAGCACTAATAGTAATTTTAATTTAAAACTTTTGTTGAGTATTAATTATGTGTCGTTTGTTTTGTTTTCGGGTGTTTAGAAGTTCAAGTGAATTAACAAGATGTGAAGTTATATATTCATGGTTTATATTAAGCATTTTGAACTTTTTATGGTTTAATTGTATTTTACTAATGAATTTCAGCTGCACTTTGCTTTTCAATTTGTGTCAAATGGTAGAAGTTTTTGAAGAGTAGAGTAGTATTGCAGTTACTACGATGATTTGCTAGTCAAGTTGTGTGAAGCTCATTTTTTGGTTGAGTGGACTTTACATGATCAAATGCTAGTCAAGTGGTGTGAAGCTCATTTTTTGGTTGAGTGGACTCTCTACATGATCAGGAAAACGCTTTTGCATATGGTGTTATGAATATTAAAGATAGATGATTACAATAACTTTCCATCTTGTCCCATATCTCGATGAGCGGTTAGCAGGTACGAAATTTCTATTATTGTGTCATCTTAAATTTACTGAATATGTATAGGTATTTATAGTTTAGTTGCACAATGCCACATTGTCGATGGATGTGTAATTTGAATTTGTAGGTTTGCTTTTTTAGGGAGTATAAAAAACAAGATACAAATTTATCGATCGGTCTCGGGTTGACCCTGGAACCGGACCAAACCCATTGGGTCGGTTCGGTCCTTGGTCCCAGGCTCAATAGGGTCGGTCCTCGGTTCTAAAAATTGAAGACCGACACTGTACGGGTTGGTCCTAAGATTAGGGGGTGGCCCGGACCAACTCGGACCATGCTCACCCTTAGGGATAGGCCACCGAGTTTCATGTGTGGCCTTTTCTTTTTGGGGCTTTAAATAGAAATAAACTAAATGATTTTACTATTGTATATGAAAATAAAAATAAACAATATCATAATGTACTTTAGGAGGCTTAATACCTTAAAAACCTATCAACTTTAATTTTTGTCTCAATTTTACCATTTGTTTTTTTTTTGTCTCATAAAAAACTATCGACTTTAGATTCTATCGCAATTTTGACTTGAACTTTTTTTTTTGTCCTATGAAAAACCCCCAACTTTATATCTTATCTCAAATTTACCCTAATATTTTTTACAGTCTTATGAAAAGCCATAGACTTTTACTTGAGTTATAAAATAGCCCCATTAATCTTCCATCCAAAATTTATTATTAACAACTCAAATATGAAAAATTCCCAAGCACGGGCTATTCGAGCATCTTGAATGCGAGCTCTCCGATGGCAAGAAATGGAACATTTCCATCCATAGAAAATTGATGATCGAGTGTAAAATCACTAAAGGAGATTTTGATGGAAGGTTTAATGGAGAGCAAATTTGAGACTCAAGAAAAGTTCGCAATATTTTATGAGACAAAAAAAAATTAGAGTGAAATTGAAATTGGATCTAAAGCTGATAACTTTTTATGAGGCAAAAAAATTTAGGGTAAACTTGGTACTAGACCTAAAGTCGATGGTGTTTTATGAGACCAAAAAAGATTAGAAATGAGACTGGATTTAAATTTAAAGTTTTTATGAGACAAAAAAAAAAAGTTAGTGTAGAATCGAAACATGATTTGAATTAGAGATTTTTTATGAGACAAAATATAAAATTGGAACAAAAGCTAAGGTTACAGGTTTTTTACAGTATTAAGCCACCTCCCAATATGAGATCATATGTTTATTTTACACTAAAAGACACTTTCAATTGATTCTTCATCTTCCAATTTGATTTTGAAGGGGGTTGATTAGGTGTGAGCATCAACCCTAGACTGACATTGGACCAGCCCAACCCTCCTGGTCCTAGTCCGGTTCCTAGGGGATTTGGTCGGTTCTTGGTCTTGAGACCCCTGTGATAATGCTAGTATGAACACTTAGAGGGGAGTGAATATGTTTGAAAGAATTTTTGAAAAGTAAAATAAATTTCGAACAAAGTCTAAGAATTAATAGAGTATGATAAGGAAGTCACCAAACTTTTGATGAAAATTCAGAATCAGATAAGTAATGAAAATAGATTTTTGCAATACTTAAAATGATGCAATATATTTAAATGAAAAGAGTTAAGGGAAGAGAAAATTGCATGTAAGATTTATAGTAGTTCAGCTTATATTAAGCCTATGTCCTTCCACACTAGCAGCCTTCTGGCTGAAATTCACTATAGTATCAACAAAGAAGTACAATATTTCGAGTGTAAACACTCAGTGGAAGATTCATTTTCCGTCACTAAGTCACTCTTTTTGTGATTTTCTCCCTTAGATACAATTTGTAAGAACTATCGATGAAGAACAAGTGGTTGGAAATGCTTTAGACTTTGGAATTTCAATTTTCATGTACTATCTCAAATAGATTGAATGACCTCCTTAAATACTCCTCCATCCCTCATTACTCGTTGGCATTTTCCAGAAAAATTTCTTCTAATCAATTCGTTGGACAGAATCGATTAAGGAAATCTTATAGCCGTTTGAAGATTGAGATGGAAATCTGTTGATTCTGGTTGCCCATACAATTATAATCTAGATTTCCATAAGTAGATGCTTCCCTAAAAGGAACTTGTCTTCAAGATTGATTTCATCAATTCGTAATTGATTCCATCAATATATTTATAAAAGGTAAGTGAGATTCTTCGCAAAAGAGCCAGATGTTTAAGAATAAATCTCTATTGTGTTCAATCTGAATCCTTGTCGCAAGATCAATAAATCCAAGTTTGATTATATCTTCATTCTGGACTTGGTTTCAGTTTGGATTGCATTAGAGTGGGATAGACTTCTAGAATGAATAGACTTTGGCAAGAGTTTGCGATATTACTTCAGAAGTCTACTATTCTTTAGAATAAAAATAAGAACAATAAAGTTTTGTTAACTTCAAAACTTGATAGGAGTTTTCTCAACAATCTCTCACTTTTTGACGGTGACAAAATTTTCATGCAGATTTAAGCATAATGTGAAAGTTATCCTACAAAATGACACTTTAGCAACACATGATAATAAATAGAGATAACATATAGTAAAGGCAGTAAACAATTGTTCAAGTCTGGTTTACACAATAAAATCTGCATAAAACACACATAGTCTATGCACAAAAAACACACCAGCATAGAAAACTCACTTCAAATATGCAAAACACTTTCCTATTTTGTCAACAGCAAAAAAGGAGAAAAACAAATAAGTACAAAGAAAATAAAGAAAGAGTTGGTTTCAAAAATGATCAGGGTTGTCTTGATGGACAATTTCTTCTGAGAATGTGCTGCCACCAGGACTATTTCCCAATCAAAGACATGCAAAAGCAAGCTTGTCATCAAGAAGAATTATTTGACTTGAATGGGAAACTTATTCTGCGTTTATGAAGGATTTGAATTATATATATGGGTGTCAGAAGTAAATCTGACCTATAAGACAGACAAGAAGATCTCCAACTGTCGAGAGGATTTAGTAAGATTGACTCTTTTGGTAAATGGGTGGGCATCCCCTTGGCAAAGCCAGCTCTATGGTTGACTTTCTACATTGACTGAATTTAAGGTTTCGTTCTTTTCAATGAAATTTTCTCAGTTGTAGACACGGTTTCATCGGAAAACCTTTTCACGGAGAAAAATTTGCAAGATAGCATTTTTGGTTGTCCAAGCATATATAAGCAAGAAATCCCAATTACCAAGAGCTTCGTCCATATTCAATGGTATCGATTTTGCCATTAGATTGGCATTCAGGAGCTTGCATTTAGCGAACTACCAAACCCCAGGCCGCCAACGTCTAACACAACCACCTCCCAACCCCAACCCCAACCAAAAAAAAAAAATCAGGGCCCAATCAAATCGAGAACAAGGGCTACAGCCCCTCAATCGCATCAGCCACGCAACAATTGGATTGCTAAAAGGCCGATCCATAATTAAAAAAGAAAAGAAAAGCAAGGCAATTTAAGAAGGGTTGCGGAGAACCCAACGAGCATAGAAAAAAAGGGTTGAAAAGAGAGAAGGAAAAAAGAAAACAAAAAGGGAGGTCTCTGCTTCTCCCCCTCTTTCCTCTTAAATGTATAAAAACACACTTTTCTTTATTACTAAAATGATGAAAAGAAGAGAAGTCGCGAACAACGATGAAGATGAATGCCCCCGTTCGACTCTCACCTGAACAAATAGAAAAAAGGGAGGTGAAAAAAAAAAAAAGAGAGGAAAACTCGGAAACCCGACCCGAATTTCCGATGCGAGTCTAATGTGTTTCGGGTCGGGTCATAGTATGTGACCCTTATGTTTCGAGTCGGGTTGGGTAACATCAAAACCCGACCCGACCCATTTACACCCCTATTGATGGCTAGGGGTGTCAAAATGGGTCATTGACCCATTTATGGACCCATTTCTAGTTAAATGGGTTGTTAATGGGTCAAGTCTTATTTCTTAAAACACCCATAATGAGTTTTAAAAATAAAGAGGCTGAGATATATGGGTCTTAAATGGGTTTAAGAGCGGACTCATTTAAGACCCATTTATCAATTCATTAAAAATGAACCCATTTGCAGGGACAGGTCCCTACTAGAGGTGGTAAAATATAATTGTTTTTTTTATTTTTCTTTTCTTTCATTTTTTTTTTCTTTCTTCTTCCTTTGGTGGCCGGCATGGCGGTGGTTGGCGATCGGCTAGGCGAGCCTCGAGCTTGCCGGATCTCGGCGAGGCGGAGGTGAGACTCGAACTCGCCGGCGTTAGGCGAGGGGCGAGCTCAAGCCCCGACACCGACGAGCCTCGAGCTGGCGAGGCCTCGGCGGCGTCGGGCGACGCCGAGCCTCGCCGATTTGGCGAGCCTCGAGTTCGCCGGCGTCGACAAGCCGGGTGAGCTCGAGGCTCGCTTGTGGCCGTGGCCGCCGGTCGTGGTGGTGGCTAGTAGCCGGGCAAAGAAGAAGAAGAACAAAAAAGATAAAAGATAAAAAATTCTATTTAAAAAAAAAATATTATTTTTAAATAAAAAAAATTAAAATGCAAATTTTAAAAATAATTATTTTAAAAAGTATAAAAATTGTCCATTAAATTTGTGTTGTATAAAACTATTTTAGCAATACAATTTTTTAAAAATAATATAGGTATAAGTTTTTCTAAATTTGGTTAAATATGTAATATGGGTTGGCTATGGGTCGGAAAATTTACATTAGACATAAATGGATCATAAATGAGTTAATGGGTCAATTTGGGTATGATAATTAATGACTTGACCCAAACCCAACCCGACCCATCCATTTAACAGCTCTACTGATGGCCACATGTCTGGATAAATACAGCAGATTTGGCACCCAAGAACAGATTTGGCCTTGTTTGATGGTCTGAGATCACCCAATAATGCTGCTAGCTCCATGTTGCATCTCCTCTCTCTATTCATTATATGATAATAACTCCAAATGTAACATATACTCACAAAAAATTTCAACTACCATATCCAGCAATTTTTTCGACCTTTTAGCTTACATGTGATTCACTCACTAGAAGAATAGAGTTTACCATCCCTATGCAAGTGAAAATTGTCCATAAAGTTTCAAACTTATTGTACTTTTGTCAATTCAATTCTAAACCTATTAATTGTGTCAATTGAGTCTTAAAACTTTTTAAATTTTGTCAATTAAGTTCATTTCGTCGATTTTGGTTGAAAATTGCTGATGTGGATGTCGATTGTGTTACGTGATACGACCGATATTGATATTGACAATTTGTAATAATATTTTAATAATTTTCCTATTTTTCATTTTCTTTTTATTTTTTACTTTTCTTTATTTTCCTTTTTCCCCTTTTTTCCTTTTCTCTGCTTTTCTTTTTTTCTTTTACCCTTCACTGGCCATTGCTGGGTTTTGTCAATGGCCAGCAAAGGTCAATGCCCGAAGAGGTTCAAGATTTAATTTATATAATTAAAATATTTAGAATTAAATTAGTAAAAGTGTGATAAATTTAAGATTTTTTGGACAATCTTTCCATTTATGAAAGGGTTGGGCGGATGGCATTATTTGATGCTTTGACATTGGACCGTCGCTTATAAGGACATTCTCCTTCCAGTTGGTACGTTTTCATTTCATCCATGTTCAATGATGATTCCTGGGGGGACAATGCCACGATGATATTTACATAACAGTCTCCATGTCGCCCCCAGAGACATGTGACCAATACATCGGACAACCTGGCAACCAGGCTACGAAGATGGATTATGGATATTATAATATAGTATTCTGATTTATATTGCAATCTTAGACTAAGGAAGATGAGATCCTATAGTTTTTACGTAATTCATACCTGCATCTTTGAGAATACACTATCATTCTTTCTATGACGGTGGCGTTCTTTTGAGTTAATCTAAGAGGCCTTAACACAATGATTTTTTGTGGCATTGTGCTGAACTTAACGTAGGTCTGGTTTTGCCTCCGGTCTTTAATTCTACCCATAGAAGTGGGGTTTCAGCATAACAAAAAGAAGAAGAAAAGTAGTAAAGATCTCATTACAATCTCAAGGATGCTGGCTTAGTGGTCAAGTATGGTTGCCTGTGGATTAGATGCATTGGCGACATTTGATTACTTCATTATATAATCAAGCGAAGATAATTTCATATTTAAGTCATCCACCTGAATTTTGGCCAAGCGTCTTTCCTTTTCTATAGTGTTAATTCATTAGCTAGATGTTTACGGATATATTTCCCTCAAAGTAGATTCATCTCAGAATTTTTTTTTTTTTTTTTTGATATGAAAAAGTCAGGGAGGAGGGGAGGTTACCCCTTGTCAAGGCCAAAGCATACCACGGGCCTAGAAGATCTCATGGTAAAATTATAGATCGCATACTAAAGGAGATTGCTGGCAATTGAATTCAAATCTAGCATGGTGTGAGGAGAGATCGAATTTTACTAGCTGAGTTAACCCATTTTGACTCTATCTTAGAAAGTTACTCCCAATCTAGATCTTTTTCCTAAATATTTATCGAAATAGACTTCTTAGGGTGCGTTTGGTAACGTTTCGTTTAAAATTGTTCCAGAAACAGAAATAGAAAAAAATGTTTCTGTTCAGGGAATAATTTTTGAACAAAAAGCGCGTTTAGAATCGTATAGAATTTACATTTTCGGAATAGAAAAACAGAAACAGCGTTTGTAGAATCGCACAAAATTTGTTCCAATTTTTTTTCAAGTGTTTTTTTTTAATAAAGTGTAAACTTGGTATTAAATTATCATTCTCATGAAATGCTCATCAATTTAATTTTGTTCATATTAAGTGAAAACAAACATTCTAAACATGATCATATTTGCTTACTTGGAAGAAAATTTTTAAGTTTGTACCAAAATTTTCCCAATTGCTTTTTTTTTTTTTTTTTTTTTTTAATAAAGTGTAAACTTGATTTTGAATTCTCATTATCATAAAATGCTCATCAATTTAATTTTGTTCATGATGAGTAAAGTCAAACATTCTGAACATGGTTATAAGTGCATACTTTGAAGAAACTTTTATAAATAAACTTTGTACCAAATTTTTCTCACGTGCCTTTTTTTTCAATAAAGTCTAAACTTGATATTGCATTATCACTCTAATGAAATGCTCATCAATTTAATTTTGTTCATGATGGGTGAAGACAAACATTCTGAACATGGTCATGTGCATACTTGGAACAAAATTTCGTAAGTAAAATTTGTACAATAAGAGCTAGCTAAAAGAAGAATATCTTATAGATCTCTACATAGACCCTTTCATACATAACATCACAATAATGAAGTAATATAGTTCATTGTTCAACTTCATCACATTGAATTTGATAAGTGAGTACTTAAAAACAAAATTACAAAAGTCGGAAACACAAAATCATGAAATCTCAGGCATATTATGATCCCTCGCCATTTTATTTGCAATCCTTGTCCTAAGCATGTTTATTCCAGGTGCATCATGCAATGTATCATCTGCAACCTCAGGACAAAGAGGCAAAGATAGTTCTCAATTTTTGCAGGCATGTCATAGTTGATCACATGTTGAATGTCAGGAAAGTCCAACCCCTTTGAAGCAACATCTGTGGCAACCAAGACATCTTTCATGCCTGCCTTAAACGATGAAATAGCATATTCTCTCTCTTCCTGGTCTTTGCCACCATGAATAGCCACTGCTTCAACTCCTTTCAAAAGTAGATACTCATGAATGTCATCCACATCGGCCTTGTTCTCACAGAATATAAGGACAAGGGGTGGAGTTTTCTGAAGGCACTCAAGAAGGTAAACAATTTTTGCCTCCTGTTTGACATACTCGACCTCCTGAATGACATCAAGATTTGCAGCACCTGCTCTTCCGACATTGACCGTGACAGGCTTCACCAGAGCACTTCTTGCAAAATTCTGAATTTTAGTAGGCATAGTGGCAGAAAAGAGGAGCGTTTGACGTTGAGCTTTGAAGTGGTCGAACACCTCCCTTATATCATCTTCAAATCCCAAGTCCACCAATCTGTCAGCCTCATCTAAAGTAAGGTACCTGCAGAAAGCAACAGATCAGTATAATTGTCCCCGCAAATAACAAGTCTGAATATTTAAGACAGCAGTGCATTAACAGAAAATCAAGATTGAGGCTAATTTAGGAAAGAGTGCAAGATGAAGAATCTTGGTTCGGTGAAATCCCATATCCTCAGGACAAAGAGGCAAAGATAAGAACTCAAAAAGCAATCTCAATCAATGTCCCATGCCACGCTATTTAACCTTTGAGCTAGCATTGACCATTGGAATCCAAATGGTGCACATAGAACTCAAGCAAAAACATAGAGCACTGAGAACGCAAATATGCTCGACTTAAGCACTATTGAGTTTTTTCAATGCAGATTTATTGAAGATTCGATGTAGTTGCTTCAGAGTAGGGATAACATTTAGTATTTGGCAGTTTCACGTCTGCTGTCCACTAATAACTTCCTACCAATAGCAAACCAATCAACTTGCCAATGCATGATCATACGCCAACAGTTACAGATGGAATTATTCAGAGACAGCCAGATGTTGTGGAAAGCAGTGTACAAGTTCAAAAGGTATAAAAGGATGAATTAAAGGATTTTACCTGCAATTACAAGGTTCATCTTTTTCTTTGCCAGCATATCCTTCAATCTACCAGGAGTAGCAACAACAATTGCACTCCCTTCCTCACAACCTTCACCTGCGACCGCATATCCACTCCGCCAATACATAGCAGAGCCCTCAACTCTGGATATCCGGCCTCTCTCAACGGAACCAAAAAGTGCTCCGCAACTTCATATGTCTGTCTCGCGAGCTCTCTTGAAGGGCAGACAACCAATCTGAACGGTCCTTCACCGTGAGCAATGGGCATCATCATCTCCTCCTGAAGAGCAATCATGATCATCAGCAACACGAAAACCAAAGTCTTCCCTGACCCTGTGAATGCAATCCCTATCATATCTCTGCCCGCCAAGACCACCGGAAGACCCTGCACCTGAATCGGCGTCGGCTGCACAATCCCCTTCGCTTTCAACTTCTTCAAAATAGGGTCTGGGAACCTCATATCCTTAAAATTCTTTATTAGCGGCAGGATATCCTCTCCATCAACAATAATATGCCACTGCTTCCGAATCATATTGCACTGCTTCCCCGACATCCTCCGAATCGGCAACAGCGGCTTCCACCCAGTCAGCAGCGGCTCGGTGTAAATGATTCCCTTCGCCAACTCGCGGACCGACATCAAGGTCTTGCGATTGGATAAGTTCTCGAGCATCTTCTTCTCATGCTGCACCATCTGCTCGGTGGGGTAATCTCGGGCTGATCCTGTTTCAGCTGCGTCGCCTTCACCAGGAGGCTAGGCTTGACTTCCGCCAGCTTCACCTTCTAGTGGTCTTCCTCGAGCGAAGAAGCGTTGCCCTTGCGCTGGAGGATCTTCTGGGCTTCCATCGCCCTGTACTTGGCGACGGGGACGTACTCAACGTAATCATCCTCCCCCTCCATGACCGTGGAACCTCCCGCGGCGGCGGACATGCTTAAAAGTATCGTCGAATTTCTCCGCGCAGAAGTGCGTGAAACCCTAATCTGATGTTACTCAGGCAGCGATGTCCGGAGCTATAGAACCGGTTGAGCACTTGCCCCTTGAAGAATCAAACGGATCGAGGAGATAGTACCTGGAGTGATGGGCGGAGCGCGGCGAATCGCTTCAATGGCCGAGCAGGAGAGCGGAACGGCGACGGTGGCGACGAGAGAACTGGCGAAGGCGGCGACGCTCTGCTAGAGCAAGTGGGGAGAGAAGGAGAAAGGGAGATTGGATACAGGAGACTGGAGATCCGTACCGCGAGCAGAGCAGGGCTCGCTGCAAGCAAACGCTTGAGCGAGCTGCTCATCTGGGCGAGCATGCTGGTCCAGATCTCGAGCTCCGAGCAGCCATCGCCCAAATCTGCGAGGGCCTCGTCAATCGGTGAAGGAGGAGTAGTGAGCAGGTTCACCTGGTGAAGGAGCAGCGGCTGTCGGCGCTGGAGAGGACGACGGTGGAGAAGCCGGATGGTCTCGAGACAGAGGCGGCTGTCGGCGCCGGAGAGTGGGAGGCGCCGGAGAAGACGACGGTAGAGAAGATGCAGGAGGAGAGGCGGTGTTCGAAAGGGCTGAGCAAGAAATAGAAAAGAAACACGATCGCAGGAATAAGAAACAAAATTTTGTTCCTTTTTCGTTCTTAAAATGTGTTTCAGAAATAAGAAACAAATTTTTTTTGTTTCTTATTTCTGTTCCACATTGTTTGGAACAAAAACAAAAAAGCGAACAAAAACGCACCCTAACGCATTTCATCCTTTTTTTGTTAAAAGGAAAAAAAAAAACAGAAAAAGTGTTTAGAAACAGAAAAAAAAAATAAAAACAAACGCAGCCTTAGTGTCACATCACTCTTGGAGAATGTTTGTCTTATTTCTATTCACATTTGTCTCTATCTTCTTTCATTATTAAAAACTTTTAACATTATGCATGATCTTTTTTAGTTTCTTTTAAAATTCAATCTATCATACATAGTTAAAGCCTTGGCACAATTTGCACACATAAACAAGTTACTTATCGTAGTTTCAAATCATGTGTGCGCTAGTGCCGGAACAACAATCGTGTGTATGAAGGTATAATATTCTTCTCTTAGTTCTAATATTCCAAATTCATGCTGGAGTTCATCACGTAACCCTTGTGATATTATAGCGCCTGAAGATACTTCGTTATAACATGTAACTTTGCTTTGATGATGCAAGCAATCCTCGCTATACTTGACACTCTCTTATCTCATCATAGATTTTCAGACTTTCAAGGGAACATAATCAAAATTTAAATAGCTTCTACACACAAGAACAACAAGAAGACAGAGACTTGGAGCATGAACTAGTTTTTGTTCGTTTCCCCCAACTCTACTATCAAGGGTAAAGAGATTGAAAATGATGCAAGCAAATCTTATAGTGGTTTGGCTTATATTAAGCCTACGTTCACTCTCCTAAACTAACAGCTGCTAATAGATTAGAATCCTCATAAGTTGTTAAAATGAAGCATGCGCTGCTTCTACTAGAAGCTGATAGATCCCACTATCAATAAACAAGCATTGTTTATGCACTTGTACACTTCTCTTACTATAGACTATAATGAGTAACAGGAACTCTCGATAGAGCATAATAAAGGTGAATAAATTCATGCTCGTAATAAACAAAGAGAATGTGACTATATCAATGATTGTAGCTTTCTCCGTGTTATGAATCTCCTTTAGCGTGTATCAATTCTCATAAATAGTTTTAAATCTCCAAATTAATTGTCAGAGGATCTTCATGAGGGAGTAGGGTTTCCCCAAATAGAGTCGGCTATATATGTTAGTAATTCATTCCTTTGATTGAGTGACTAAATAGCTAACAATCGATTTGATTTAGTTCCAATTCTCCTTTCGGAATTCCAAACCTGAGGATAACTGTTAAATCATTTTGACCAACAAAATTATCAAGAGAGTAGGTGGGCCTTCTTGTCCAGATTAAATAAGCACTTAATAGACTAGTTTTTTTTTTTTTTTTTTTTTTTTGAAGACAGGAGGAACCAGTTTGCAGCCGACAGCCGCGCCGTAAAACTCTTGGTGATGCTAGCGCAGGACCCACCACCACGGCGTCACGCTTAATACCACTAGCGATCACGCTGGGATTTGAACCCATCCCCTTCGTGAGGGGGATGAAAGCCCAAGCCAACGCGGCCACCACATGGTGTGGTCTTAATAGACTAGTTCATCATAGTGAAGTTTCACAAAAAGAGTAAGCTATTTGTTAGCACTTCATTCCTTTGATTGAGTGACTAAAATAGGCAACAATAGATTTAATTTGGTTCCAATTCTCCTTTTCGAAATTCCAACCCTGAAGCTAGCTGTTACCTGGCCTACAAAATTAGTTAAAGAAATATTCGGGTCTTCTCCTCCAGATTTCCTAGGCACGTAATAGATGTGCTCTACGCGATTAAAATAAGGAGTAGCTTTTATTAGTGATCTATTGACAATATCCAAGCTACCTAGTGGAAATCACTGTACAAATTGCTATCCATTGGTCCTCCAAGTACACTAATGACCAAGACTTCATTTAGTTGTTCATCTTATCATGATACCTTCAAGTTTTCATGAACTTCTTGTTCTCCTCCATGTCTTCGCTGACTTCTCGTTTTCTTAAGACTTGTTCACCCTTTATCAAGATCCTTCCAGCTTTTAGGCATCTTCCTATTGCGTACTTCGGGTGCCCGTTGATTAGGATAAAAAGTTTTCCTTATATCAACATGACCTGAAATAAGCAACATATGAATTTGTCGAATAATAATGAAAAGTAGATGATGTTTCAACTTCAAAATATCATAGGAGGTTTTCCCAACATCTATTACTTCCCTTGGCTGAAGTTATAGTGATGAGGCCTCAAATAACGTTGCATCACTCAATTTTGTGGAGACAATTCCACAATATAGCCACTTGCGCTTCCAAGACAGTCTATCATCCTTTATTGCCAGCCCAAATAGTAAATTGTTTGGACTAGCTATAAAAATCCATTTGAATTCATATAAAATAGAGAGTATGAGTCTTCCCTCTAGGATCGGAGAGGCTCGTAGTCGCAGTACAACCACTACGTCTGTAGAGAGAAAACTTCTACTGTCAGGTCCATCCAAGCTTATACTCCTACATTTAGGTAGCTCGGAGCATATTGACATCCTTGCGTTCGACAAATGGGTCACCTTCTATTGGACCCATCTAAGCAAAGGCATAACCACTCCTTATCAAACTCTAACTCTACACCGTCTCATGTCCTCTAGTTCGTTCACCATTTGCCAAGTCCATCCAAGCTTATTGATGTACTCATGTTTTTTAGGCCGTTCACCCTTTATTGGTCCATCTAAACCATTTTGGTGTTCATGCCTCCTTTAGTTTGTTTGCCATTTGAAACATCCTTCAAGACGTCGATAACTTGTTCATCCTTTGTGTTAAATTTATGACTCGACTTTGAGATTCGTTGGATTATTGAAAATTTACAATTGAGGAAATATAAAATAAAGAAGAAGGAACCTGCAGTTTCGAATTCCTTTGAAAAAAAGGAAATATGGGCACACATATTATAATAATATATGTTTCCCTCCTTTGGCGTGAAGACCCTCCATGAAGATTGAATTTGGTGGGGCCCAAGGTCAAACTTTGACATTGGGCATACTTATTATATATATATATATAAGTGCGGACGGACGTAGGGCTCTTTGCTCCGCGGCTACTACACGTACAGGCTGAAGTCTTGTTGAAATAAACCCTACGTAGAAGTCGCGGGAGGGAGCCGCAAAAGAGGTCTTCTTTTCGGGGTGTTGCTATTGCACCCGTACGAGAGAAAAGGAGGAGCCGCATGTCTTCAAGCTGAAGCGCGATCAAGAAAAAGGATTCTTTTCAGCGTTTGTTTTTGAGCTTGTGTGATAATTTTGTGCCGTGAGTTGGGTTTGGGGTTAAATTGTTTTTGGGAAACACCGAGAGAGTGTTTGAGTGACTTGAGTGTGTAATCTCCTTGTATCGCTTGATCTATAGTGAAATTCGCTCGCTGCTCTCCCCGTGGACGTAGGTCTTTACGACTGAACCACGTAAATCTGGTGTTCGATATATTTTTTTTTCTGTCAATATTATTGTTCAATCGCTCGCCCTATCGCAACAATTGGTATCAGAGCCAGGCTTGGCTAAGTTGAAGTGAATCGATGGCGACAGAAGAAGTAAAAGTGAGAATAGACAGATTTGATGGGATGGATTTTAGTTTCTGGAAGATGCAGATTGAAGATTATCTTTACCAGATGAAATTACACTTGCCCTTATCCGGGGAGAGACCAGAGACGATGAAGCAAGCTGATTGGGATTTGCTAGATAGACGAGCTATGGGTGTTATTCGGCGACGTTGGCTCGTAATGTCGCGTTTAACATCCCGAAGGAGAAGACCACCGCCGATCCGATGCAAGCCCCATCGGATATGTATGAGAAGCCCTCTGCGATCAACAAGGTCCATTTGATGCGACGTTTGTTTAATTTGAAGATGAGCGAAGGTGCGTTAGTTGCAAATCATATCAATGAATTAAATGTGATTGTTAGTCAATTGAGTTCAGTTGAGATTGATTTTGAAGATGAGATATGTGCTTTGATTCTGTTATCCTCATTGCCTAATAGTTGGAATACTACATTATCTTTTGCTATTAGTAATTCCTCCGGGTCAACAAGTTTGACGTTTGATAGGGTTCGAGATTTAATTCGAGTGAGGACATTCGTAGAAGAGAATCGCGAACATGTATCTCGCTGCTTTAGTAGGTGAAAATAGAGGAAGATCTATAACACGTGTGGGTAATAGTAGTACTAATATAAACAGGCGTAGTCGGTCTAGGGACTGCTAATGTTGTCTGTTGGAACTGTGGCAAGAGGGGGCATCTTAGAAGGGATTGCCTTAAGCTGAAGAATGAGAAGGGTAAGGGAACTATGGTTGATTCTCGCAGATAATGTTGCGGCTGTAGCGAGATAGTGCCGATTATGTCTTGTCTGTCACTAATGATTCATCGCTTGATGGATGGATTTTGGATTCTGGTTGTTCTTTTCATGTAACACCAAATAAAAATTGGTTTATCACTTATCAGTGCACGGGTAGTGATAAAGTCCAGTTAGGGAACAACGCGAGTGCGATGTTGTGGGTGTTGGTGATGTTAAAATCGGAATGCATGATGGTATTGTGAGGACATTGACCGGAGTAAGGCATGTTCCGAGTTGAAAAAGAACTTAATTTCCTTGGGTGCCCTAGATTCAGCTGGTTGTAGGTATTCTTCAAAAGGTGGAGTTCTGAAGGTTGTACGAGGTGCCTTGGTGATAATGAAAGGAATCAAGCATGGAAGCCTGTATAAACTTCAAGGTGAGACAGTGAAAAATTTCGCTGCGGAGACGTCGGATGCATCTGTTCGAGAGTCTTTTGACTGCTCGAGGAAGACTCCGGGTGTTTGTGCCAAGTCACAAGTTTGATGCGATGTCGGGATCACGCAGTCAAGAGCTTTGATCGAGACGGAGACGGTAAGTCGATCAAGCATGTGCGGACCGACAATAGCATGGAGTTCGCTCGAAGCTGGTAAATAAATTCTGCATGAAAGAGAGCATAGTGAAACATCGCACTAGTGCCAATAAATCACAACAATTTGCAGAATTGACGAGAAGAACATTACTAGAGACGGCCCGTAAAATTATCTCTAATGCTGGTATTGCTAGGAGAGTTCTAGCTTATGTGCTAAGTACGGTAAGCTACCTGGTGAATAGATCCCCATCAACTGCTATTGAATGGCGGACTCTGAAGAAGTATGGTCGTAACGTTGCTGATTATTCTATTATTAGAATGTTTGATTGCCCGTGTTATTTTCAAGTGAGTGATGGTAAGCTTGATTGGAGGGCAAGGTGCATATTCCATGGCTATGCACAAGGTGAGTGGGGCAATCGGTTATGGTGCCCGGATATAAATTCACCGTTGACAGCAGAGAAGTTACCCTTGATGAGTCTTCAGTATTTTTGGCTAGGAGTGATTATAGCAAAGTATTCAAACGGATCCGAACGGTGTTCGGCTTGAGGTGGAGTTGCGACCGAAACTCCCGAGGTAGCGTATATAGGTACTAGCAAAGTAATTGACACGAGATGGTGCTCATAGCGAGGTGGAGCCTATAGAGCCCATGGTTTTTAATCGTTGATATTGACAAGGTACATATTCGATCTCCCGACGAGATATGGATGTAATAATGGTTTTACTTTATCTGCGATTGAGGAGGTTATGTCGGAAAATCCTTGCGGAGCGATTAAAGGTGCATGTGGAATTGGTATTCGATGAGGTCCTCGGTTATGGCGAAGTTCAAGCGAGGCTTGGACTTGGATAATATCTCGTGGCGGTTGAGCTCATCGGGAGCTATGGGAAAGTAGCAAGTAGAGTTTGAATTTTACGAAGCGATTGTAATTTGGCTCAAACGTCGAGCCAAGGTGGAGATTGTTAAATTTATGACTCGACTTTGAGATTTGTTGGATTATTGAAAATTTACAATTGAGGAAATATAAAATAAAGAAGAAGGAACTGCAGTTTCAATTCCTTTGAAAAAAAAGGAAATATGGGCACACATATTATAATAATATATGTTTCCCTCCTTTGGCGTGAAGACCCTCCATGAAGATTGAATTTGGTGGGGCCCAAGGTCAAACTTTGACATTGGGCATACTTATTATATATATATATAAGTGCGGACGGACGTAGGGCTCTTTGCTCCGCAGCTACTACACGTACAGGCTGAAGTCTTGTTGAAATAAACCCTACGTAGAAGTCGCAGGAGGGAGCCGCAAAAGAGGTCTTCTTTTCGGGGTGTTGCTAGTGCACCCGTACGAGAGAAAAGGAGGAGCCGCATGTCTTCAAGCTGAAGCGCGATCAAGAAAAAGGATTCTTTTTCAGCGTTTGTTTTTGAGCTTGTGTGATAATTTTGTGCCGTGAGTTGGGTTTGGGGTTAAATTGTTTTTGGGAAACACCGAGAGAGTGTTTGAGTGACTTGAGTGTGTAATCTCCTTGTATCGCTTGATCTATAGTGAAATTCGCTGCTGCTCTCCCCGTGGACGTAGGTCTTTACGACCGAACCACGTAAATCCTGGTGTTCGATATATTTTTTTTTTTTTCTGTCAATATTATTGTTCGATCGCTCGCCCTATCGCAACACTTTGCAAGCTTCAACTAGTCATCAACATCGTTCACGTCCAAAAGCTTGTTTACTTTATCAACAGGTCATTCAACGATTTTAGACGTCAAGTGGCATCTTCTGCATGCTCAATTACATATGTTAGTATACTGAGGATGTCTTGTCATCCTCAAAATACCATAAGATTTTTCCTAACAATTGTCAGGATTGATTTTAAGAACGCATATAAACTACATACACAATAGGCTATTCTATTTTCATTTTTAACTTCCCAAAAGTCTCTCTCTCTCTTTTCTCCCTGTCTCCCTTTCTAAATAAGGAATTATACATAAATTCTTTTAAAATAGGTATCACTTTCTTTTCCATTCTTCAAATTTTGTAAAATGTTATTATTTAATAAATAAAGCATCTTATTACATTTTCGAATGCTTTAATTACTTTAATGTTGAATCAAAATAGCTTACTCCGTGTTAATTCCATAATTATAACAACCCAAAGTATATTGTTCTTGAATGCATCGTAAACCTTTTTATCCACATTTTGAGTTTTAACTTTTAAAGCCAAAAGATTGAACGTGCACAATTTTCGCTCTGGTTTTAATTATGCATGCTGTAGCGAATTTTTGACAAGAAATGATTGGGCAAAGTGTTAGAAATCGTTTCGCTAATAACTAGGTGAAATCAACCAGGATAAAAAGGATGATGATTAGTCAATCTCCAAAAATGACATTGCACTAAAAGAAGACTATTTTGATAAATATTTAACGGTGAGATATATCTGGGGAATTAAATTATAAAGATAGATCTATTGGGACTTAAAACTCGGGTTCATCTACTTCAGGGGGATAGGTTTCTCTTATCATTAAAAAAAAAAAAAAATCATTAGAAATCTCGGAAGTTCAGATAAGACTCTCGCCGGTTGCGTCGTAAGCCATGGCAGGGCATATATGCGTTGAAGACGGCCACGATAATTGAGATTGAGATGCTATCTGACAACTACGCCAAGACAACCCCGAGTATTATTCTATGTTATCATCTCACGATGAGTTGTTATTCTTTTCTAGGAAAGACAGACAATTCGAGAAATCGCTGTCTTATCCGATCCAATTGCCCAGCCCAGCGTTCAATGCCAGGCACATACACGCAGAAAACAAAACGATTTAATGCGTTGGAGAGGATACCATCATAAATAGGCACATCGCCCACATTGCCTTGCCGGAAAAGGAAAAACTGGTCGCACCATTCGAGTCGATGGCGTAAATACCCGGCTGACGGGACCATTGGACGACTGTGAATGACACGTCTCCATTAGATGCAATTGACGGGACGCTAAGTATGAGGCCGTTCATGCCTTGAAATCGAATGCGCCCGAATCCCATCCCCTTTGGACATTCCGAGGAGATACAGAGCTTGGGTTCTTCCGGGTAAAGCAATATGTTGATTCGAATTAGGCTCTGCTTCCGGCTACTAGAGCTCCTGCTGCTACTGCCAATGATATTCCAATCAGGTAACAGTTCTGCGATCTCTCCAAATTTCTTAAATGAATCAACTCAAGACGTCTCGGGGATTTTTCTCCTTCGGCTGTTTTAGGTGGGCATGTTCGCTTGCTACTCGAATTTTCTTTATGATTGATATGCATTTCATGGTTCCGCTGGTGTTAGTCCATCGATCTAAGGACAGACAAAATGTCTCAAGCAACTTAATAGATCCGTATAAGCTGTGGCAACTATTCCCCACGTAGTTTCCGTCGGTGTTTATACAGATGTTGTGCTAGTTAAGAGTGTTGAAGTATGTATCCCTCGACCTGAACCCATCTTACAAAGAAAATTTGATAAAGTTGATCAGCAAGCAAGTTTTTATATGGTTGTGCCTCGTACAGTCCTGAGTAATGTGCTCATCGTGATCTCTCTTAATTCAGGTATCCATACAATGTTCATGGCGGGATTTCGGGTTGTGCCCTCCGATCAGGATCATTACATTCTGGAGTGAGTACCGCTTTCAATGAGGTCCAAGTCGGGGACAGTGCACCAAAAACAGTTTTTCTGAGCGCGACGGCAACAAGCAGCATTCTCTGTGAAGACATGAGCTTAAAAGACTGCAATAGTGGCAAGCTGCCATCTATATGATCTGTGAAGGAGTTGTGCTTAGCAACAGTCGTTTCTTATGTATGTAAACCACGATCCTGTCTCGAATTTCATCGTCTGACCTTTGTTTGTACCTATCTACTTGTATGTAAACCACGATCCTGTCTCGAATTTCATTGTCCGACCATTGTTTGTACCTATCCCCTTGGTCTATCTTTGGTCCCTCCGCAGATTAGGCCACTGATGTGTTCACCTGGCTGCTTTCATGACCTTGAGAATCACCTTGGTTTTGAGATTCTGGAGGATGATCAGCTCTAACGTTTGATTCAGATTGTGTGCATCTAGTTAATTAGGATATTAATTCTTGATTGACTACGCTTGGACGCGCACCATGCCCGAAGAGAGAGAGGCCTTCAAGCACGGACACTGCTAATGGTGTGAGAGTCTACGTAAAGTATTTTGATAGGGCTATTTTTCCAAGATAGACAAAAAGCACGGGGCCAATGATCACTCCAATTATGAGTAAATGGCACCTTTCAAACAAATGTTTGTTTAAACTACTGGGGTTTACTCCAGTGGCCACCCTTCCAAGTTGGAAGAGGGAGGTGAGGGGTTCGAATCCCTCTTCTCAAGGGGGTTCGGGTGGGGACGCATTAGTTTCAGGAGTGGGGTTCGACTCCCACACCTTGCAAGGAGGCAGGTAAAAGTCTGAGAGTGAGCCTTAGAATAGGAGTAGAGTAGGATTGACAAAAAAAAAAACAAATGTTCATTTCGACCAAAAAAAAAAAAATACACAAATGTTCATTGAATTGTGGAGGGACTCTCTCTCCCCTAGGTTGCATTTAGTAGTCAAGATTTGAGGCTGGATAGGATAACAAAATAACTTACTCAGTATTTGGCCATGTATGCACTGTCCATACTCAACAGGTTTCACTCAATATGAAATGCATCATATTACACAAAATCAGCTCACCAGCTCAATAAGTGCCCCTCAAAATTTCCATACCAGGTGGCCAGTTAGTAGCACTTCGGTCCCTAAAAACTTCTCAAATCTTAGGTTCACTTAACCGATGGGATCAAGATACAATCATCAACTTAAATAGCAGACTTGAATTGCCACAAATCAATTAGGTAAATCTATGTTGATTGAACATACAGACGGCATAGATAACAGCTACCAAAGTGCACATATGAAGGACACTGATCAACTGAAAACCTGAGGTCATAGGTTAGCGGGTTTGATTACACATAAGATGGATTAGCATCCCATGATACCTTTGGGATATTGCAACCCTATATTTGATTAAGTCCTAATTCTTTCATCTATTAAATTCCCGAGCATGCACGAAATTTTGTTTTAAAAGCTGGGAATGTCACCAAAACATTTATCGACAGTCATTATTAATCAACGGGGCCGATTTCTTATTTGTAGTGGCACAACTCCATATCTGTGTGGAAGCGTACATGTAAATGTCAATCAAGATGCAAAATACCATCATTAGACGATAGCAATGTGATTGGACCCCAAAACTAAAATGTTGGCTTAGCATAGTTCTATATTTGCATTTCTTATTGCATGGCTTGCATTTAGATATTAGACACATTTAAGTTCATACATAATACATTTGAAAAAAAAAAAGCTTGTTTTTATTGATTGAAATAAGGACTCGGCTATGAATTCATTTTAATAAGCCGAATGAACAATTCGACATGCAAGATGAGGAGTTCACAATTTCAAGATTGGTGGGAGTTGAGTTAATCCCAAAATAGTGGGATTGGACACAACTTTAAGAATGCAAGAGTTGATCTTCACTCCAAAATAATTAGATTGGACATACTTTCAAGTTTGTGGAAATTGGTCCTAACTCAAAGGTTGTTGAAGTTGGATTGATTCCAACATATGAGAGTTAGTTCTGACTCCAAAGGTATGATCTTGGACAAAGTGGATCATGTTTTGTGCAAGGTCTAACCGTAATTCAAGATTGGATGAGGATGGCTGGCCAACCAGCGGGTTAAATATTGACCAAGAATTCGAAATTACAAACCAAGTTTGAAAATCAAAATTTAACTGTCAAAATTGGGCTGGACTTGATAGGATTGGTGCATTTGGTTCAGCATTTGGAAAGCTCATTGGAAAAAAGCAAAGCAATTTAGCCTAAAAAGCTTTGGAGGAAATGCAAAGACTATTTGGTAAATTCTGCTTTGAAAAGCAACTTTGAGAGAAACGATGTTTGGTAGAAAACACATTTGCAAAGAACCTTTGGCGATTAATCTAAATATTTTAATTTTTATTTATTTAAACTTAAAAAAAAAAATATTTGCGACTTTTTTAATTTATATTTGAAAACAATGTTAAAGATGCTATGTAAACACTTTTATTAAAATTAAAATTCCTTTTTTTGCTAAAAAACATCAAATGGAAAAAAATTACATGCTCTCTTTCTCAATTACAAGAAGAATACTTTCATTACGATAAAAAAAATGTTAAAATATGCTTTGAGGAAAGAAGCTTATGATCCTTATAAATTACAAATTTCCTTAATTACTTCCTAAATTCATAGCTATTTGATCATGTAAACGTACCATATCAGATGCTACATCATCATTTGAAGCATTACCCTCCCCATTTACATCATCAGAATCCATTGTATATAAATTGGGATCCAAATCCATTCTAGCAAAATGTGCATCATTCCAGGCTTTTCTTCATATATAATTGTGCAAAGTCATCGTTGTTATCACAATTTTCACTTGTTTTGTATATGAAGAACTTGGCATACTCTTTAAAATCTTCCACTTCTTCTTCAATACGCCAAAAGCTTGCTCAATTTCTAATTGTAGTGAGAAGTGAACACGGTTGAACACTTTTTTATAACCCGTCGGTTGAGGATCTCGTTGAAACTCAAGTAAATGAAATCTAACTTCTTTATATGGCCCCAAATAACTCGTGGGGTTTGGATATCCAGCATTAACTAAATAATATTACATGCACAAAAAAGTTGTAAATTTAGTCAACATATAACACATACATATATTAATGCGTAAAAACCATTAATTAACGAACCTTTTGGAGGATGAGGAAATTATAAATCATGTCTCCTAATGGCTTCATAAAAGATACAAGTATTATGAGCTATTCCCTCCTAACCAGCCCACACATAAGTAAATTCCATATTAAAATTATACATGGCCATCACATTTTGCATCGATGTTCCTTTTCGACCAATAAAATGAAGATGCTTACTCGTAGGTACCACCACTAGAATATGAGTACCATCTATAGCTTCAATGCAATCCTAAAACAAGAACAAGAATATTATTTGATTTATATTTATTTCATATTTTCTATTGTATAATCGTAACTTACCTTAAAATGTGGAAAAATATTGTATTATTCCCGATCTTCTTTGAACTTCCTTGAATTGTCGATCGGATGGTTGGATCAAATCTGCTCCCATTTCACATACTTTATCCAAAACTAAGCTAAGGGCGCGTTTGGTAACGATTCATGCTCGGGAACAAATTCCGATCGAAATGATTATTTTTTATTATGTTCATGGGAACTAATTCGAGTAAAAAACACGTTTGGTAATCGTACAAAATTTCGATTCGGAATAGAATTGCCTTTGGTACCGTGTTCATTGGTTCTGTTCCAAAACAATTTATTTTAATTTTTAAATAATTTTTTTCCATTTTTTTTTTTTTTTTTTTTTTTTTTTTTTTTTTTTTTTTTTTTTTTTTTTTTTATTTTTTTTTTTTTTTTTTTTTTTTTTTTTTTTTTTTTTTTTTTTTTTTTCCTTTTTATGTATTTATTTATTTTTTTTTTTCTCCTATTCTTCTTTTTTTTTATTTTTTCTTTTTCCTTTTCTTTTTTTTTTTTTTTTCCTTTTTTTTTTAAATTTTTTTCCTTTTTTTTAGTTTTTTTTTTCATTTTTTCATTTTTCCTTTTTAAAATTTTTTAAATTTTTTTCTCCTATTCTTCTTTATTATTATTTTTTTTCTACTTCTACTCTTATTTTTTTTTTTTTTTTTTTAGGCCGACGAGAGCCTTCGGTGAGCTCGCCGGACCAATTGCCGGCGACGAGCGACGGTGGGCGGCGGCGGGCGGCTGTCGTGGGATGGCGGTCGATGAAGAAGAAGAAAAGAGAAGAAGAAGGGTTTTGATTCTCAATTTTGTTCTGGAATAAGAATCAACTTTTTTTTTTTTTTTTTTTATTCTTGATTCTCTTCCCAACTTTGAACAAATTTGATCTTGGGAACAAAAATTTTACCAAACGCGATTCTTTCCAAACCGATTCTGGGAACAAAAAATTAGAATCAGGCACTGTTTGGATTGTTACCAAACATGCCCTAAATAGCCTGCATATGGTTTCCCCATAATGCTGAAAGTGCTCTTGTGCTAATCTATTCCCTATATTATGTCCTAAAATATGAATAAACAATCATAACATTTCTGCAACATCAATATTTTTGCTAAAAAACACCAAATGAAAAAAAATTACGTGCTCTCTTTCTTAATTACAAGAAGAATACTTTCATTACGATAAAAACACGATAACATATGCTTTGAGGAAAGAAGCTTATTATCCTTAAAAATTACAAATATCCTTAATTACTTCATAAATTCATAGCTATTTGATCACGTAAATGTGCCATATCAGATGCTACATCATCATTTGAAGCATTACCCTCCCCATTTACATCATCAGAATCCGTTGTATATAAATTGGGATCTAGATTCACTCTAGCAAAATGTGCATCATTCAGAGCATTTCTTCATATATAATTGTGCAAAGTCATCGTTGCTATCACAATTTTCATTTGTTTTGTATATGAATAACTTGGCATATTCTTTAAAATTTTCCACTTCTTTTTCAATACGCCAAAAGCTCGCTCAATTTCTAATTGTAGTGAGGAGTGAGCACGGTTGAACACTTTTTTATAACCTGTCGGTTGAGGATCTCGTTGAAACTCAGGTAAATGAAATCTAACTTCTTTATATGGCCCCAAATAACCTGTGGGGTTTGGATATCCAACATCAACCAAATAATATTACCTACACAAAAAAGTTGTAAATTTAATCAACATATAACACATACATATATTAATGTGTAAAAACCATTAATTAACGAACCTTTTGGAGGATGAGGAAATTATAAATCATGTCTCCTAATGGCTTCATAAAATATTCGAGTATCATGAGCTGTTCCCTCCCAATCGGCCCACACATAAGTAAATTCCATATTAAAATTACACACGGCCATCACATTTTGCATTGGTGTTTCTTTTCGACCAATAAAACGAAGCTGCTCACTTGTAGGTACCACCACTGGAATATGAGTAACATCTATAGCTCCAATGCAATCCTAAAACAAGAACAATAATATTATTTGATTTATATTTAATTCATATTTTCTATTGTATAATCGTAACTTACCTTAAAATGTGGAAAAAATATTGTATTATTCCTGATCTTCTTTGAACTTCCTTGAATTGTCGATCGGATGGTTGGATCAAATCTGCTCCTATTTCACATACTTTATCCAAAACTAAGCTAAATAGCCTGCATATGATTTCCCCATAAATTTAGGCTTATCATAACCTAAGATTCTAGAGGACACCTAAGCATGAATTAGTAAACTTCTTCTCCAAGGAAAATCTCAAGCCATCGTTACCAAGCCAAATGGTCCTCTCTAATTTTTCCAAGTGTCCCGCCTAAAGTCCTTGGTGGCAAGCCTATTTTGCCTCATGATTATACTTACAAAGTGAGTTGGCCAAACTAAAGGCCTTACTTGTTAATCTAAGTTCCTAGGCATCATCAATTATGGCCCGCTTTTTGTTCTCTCATCGGTCCACTTATATGCCGCAATTAATGGACATTTAATGAAGTCTAATGATGAAGCTACTCGAGGTTGCCAACTCAACAATTCTAGAATATTCGGTTATTAATGAGGGCTCGTGTATCGCTCTCTAATTGGTCCACTTGTGTGCCGCCTTTTCTAGAATCTTCAAAGGTATTTTGGCCGCCATCATGACTTTTGACCATTCCAAGAACAACTCACCCCTTCATTTAATGAAGGGTTTATAGAATTTTCCATGCTTGTCTTTTTCTTCATTAATAAGGCAATCTAGAGAATTCTATCATCCAAGTTGGTTTTAGGGCCAGGAAAGAGATCATTAGGTACACCTTAAAAAATTGAATCACGTACACCGAAGGTTTGGCCATCACGCCCAATATTTGCCCAAACTATTCCTTTGGACGGTTGATCGACCAATAGGGTTGGTTGTCCTTTAATTGGTTCAGGACCTATTCTAAGGCTACCTATGGCCTAGCACAAAGCGAAATCACTCATGGACCTTAGAATATGTGACGGAATAGCCGGGTCTATCCTTAGGCTCATTCCGATCGACACCCGATCCATAAGTAGGGTTCATGGTCAATGCATTACCAAATTCGAGATTCCATTCCGATCACCAAAAATAAAATATGAAATTATGCATTTTTGGTCGGAAGGAAATTGCATTTGGTCAATTATGATCGTTTGTGTATTGGTGCATAACCGGGCGAAATCACTCGCGATTAGAAACTGCAATCGGTCGGATTAACCCGTGACCATCCACCGATCCAAAATCATCCCGTGACCAATTATCATGATCAAAAAGTCATCTTATGAGCTGGTGATCCTATCCCATCAATATGGTTGGTAGAAATTCACGGCCGACACCTTAACCAATTCGTGACTAGTTAGTCGGTCGGTTGGTCGTGACCGATCCATGATTCCTTGTTGATTGAACCAATCGATCCGTGGTCAATGGCCCATGATCGATTCTCTAGGACCTTATGGCCGATCCTCATGGGGTCAGAATCGAGGATGTTACACCAATTAGCGCACTTTTGTTACCTCTAACTTAGTAAGATTATTTATCTAAGTGATCAAATGTTTTTTGTTATCAATTATGAGCCTAAAGTGTCACTTGATGCTGCTTAGCATTCAAGCAATTTTTTTAAAGGATTTATTGTGATCCTAAATGTGTCCTAACCATTCTAGAAAGAAAAGGAACAAACAATGTATTGAAATTGCATGAATTAAACACCAAATTATTGAAAGCTTGAAGTAAAAGTGCAAAAATGAAAACACGATACTTGTCGGTAGAGCTGTTAAACGGGTGGGTCAGGTCGAGTTTGGGTCGGGTCATTAATGGGTCGACCTAAATTGACCCATTAACCCATTTATGACCCATTTATGTCTAATGTAAATTTTTTGACCCATACCCGACCCGACCCATATTAATCAAATATTTTCATATTTAACCAAATTTAGGAAAACTTATTCTTATGTTTTTTTTAAAGATTATATTACTAAAAAACTTCCAAACAATACAAATCCAATCAATAATTTTTCATTTTTTTATAATTTTCAAAAAAAAAAAATATATATATACATATATTTATTTATTTAAGAACTAAAATAGTTTTATACAACACAAATTTAATGGAATTTTTTTTATATTTTTAAAATAATTATTTTTAAAATCGAATTTTAATTATTTTTAAAATAAAAATAATTAAAATTGATTTAAAAAAATAAATTTTTAATTATTTTTATTTAAAAAAATTAAATTTTTAATTATTTGTATTTTTCTTAAATTAAATTTTTAATTTTTAATTTTTTTTTTTAAAATTAAATTTTTAATTATGCGAGAGATAGGAAAGACTACATGCGTTATAAGTCGAAACATTGCGAGCTTGAGCTCGCTTGATGCCGGCAAGCTTGAGGTCACTGGACGTTGGCGAGGCCTCCGCTTCGCCAGATCTGGCGAGCCGCGAGCTCGCCGGTGTCGGGCGAGCTCAAGTCTCACTAGATCGGCAAGGCTTGAGGCTCGCTGGGCGTAAGCAAGGCGGGCCTCGCCAGATCCGGCGAGCTCGAGCTCGCCCGATGCTGGCGAGCTTGAGGTTCGCCTGGCCGGTCGCTGGCCATCGCCGTGCCGGTGGACTGAGGAGGAAGGAAAAAAAAAAGAAAAAAAAAGAAAAAGAATGAGATAAAGAACGACGAGATCAAATGTAGTGATTGGCAAGTTCCATGCCGTTGCCGTCAAGCGTCTAGCTCAAACAAAGAGTTCTTATTTGTTGACTTCCAACTTCAAGGAGACAGAGGAGAGGAAGAGGGCTCTAGGTAAAAGACAAAACATTTTGAAACGTAAAAAGGTAGGGTTACTGTAAAATTAGCTGTCTTCGACCGTGAGGAATATTGGATTTGCTCGAGAATTAATGAGAGATAAGAATGATGAGATTAAATGTAGTAATTGGCTAGTCCATAGCATTACCATCAAAATGACTAGCTCAAACAAAGAGCCAAGACCCCTTCTTCTTATAGCTATTGAACATTTGATGGATTTATATGAGATCATAAGAAATTGCGACAACTAGTAATTACAATAGAAAATAGTTTTGCAAGTTGTCTTTGGTGTGTCATCGTTGCACGATATGATTCAGTTCATCGAGAAGTTCATACAGTGGGAATAGCATCTTGATTCGGTTGTGCATTGTGCGAGAGATAGGAAAGACTACATGCTTTATAAGTCGAAACATTGCGAGCTCGAGGCTCGCTGGACGTTGGCGAGGCCTCTGCCTCGCCAGATCCGGTAAACTGCGAGCTCGCCTGCATGGGGCAAGCTCGAGTCTCGCCAGATCGGCGAGGCTCGAGCCTTGCCGGCACGGTGAGGCAGCCTTGCTGTGATCCGGCGAGCTTGAGGCTCCTCGGCTGGTCGCCGCCATCATCGTGCTTGATCAAGGAAGAAGAAAGAAAAAAATAAAATTAAAATAAAAAGAAAAATAATTATATTTTCGGTTTTTATAAAAAAAAAAAAAAATTGTAAAGTTAAAGAGAGAAGAGACTAGAGAGAGATGGTGAGGTTTTGAGTTAAAATAAATGGGTTCATTTTTAATAGGTTGATAAATGGGTCTTAAATGGGTCGAGAGTTGACCCATTTAAGACCCATATATCTTAATCTTGACCCATTAAAACTCATTATGGGTGTTTTAGGAAATAAAGCTTAACCCATTAACGACCAATTTAACCATAAATGGGTCAATAAATGGGTTGTACAACCCATTTAACACCTCTACTTGTTGGGCAAAGAATATTACATCGTTTTGTTCCAAGCCCCCGGACATGAACCCTCGTAAGCTTAATGCTAGAGACTAATTTTCTACTCCTAGATTAAGGCAAGTCTAAATCCTACTTATTTATTAACAATGATGATGCTAATCTAGATTAAACTAATAATTTATTAAGAGAACGATTCTACAAAATTAAGATTTGTTACAGCAAATCAATAGGACTAAATTTACATCTATAGCAGTAAGAAGATGTGCACCTATTACTAAGAAGTATGTTTCTACGGTACTTACACCAGCAGCGGGTCCAGTAGAAGTCCTAAACCTTCAGTCTGACCTTTCCATCATCTGGGACTTCCCTCAGATTTATCCCAATACCTGTACTTCCACCGTAACGGCACAATGAAAGTGAACATATTGTTAGTAAATGCTTGAAATTTGGAACAAAAGCTAATATCTTTTCTGCCCAAATAAAAAATAAAATCACTAGAATTTAGTAAATGTGCATAATTTGTACGGAAACAGATGAAGTCCAAAATGTAAATGGTATGTCCCCCCTCCCAGGTTCTTCTATTCATGGCAGTGGATTTTCCCCCTTTTGGGAGGTTTGAGGCGGGTTTGATGCCAGGAGGGGGTGACTTCAAATTCGGAAGAATAATCTCCCGGAAAACAAGTACTTGGCATAAAATAAGAACAAGTACTTGGAATCTTTTATTGAATTTGTTTCATTTAAAAGCTCCCTAATTTGAAACATCAAACAATATAAGAGTTGCTTAAATAAAGGAACTCTAAGAATTGCCGATTTGGAGTGTGGGGCTCCTTGTCCATGCAGCAGCGTGCAGGAAAAAAAAATAGAAATAAGGAATCAAGCTAATTAGGAAAATACCTGTAAATGAAAAAGAAAATTCTCCAAGTATCTCTTCGGTTTCACTTTGCATATCCGAAAATTTACTTACACGGTTTCACCTCTCTCTTGTTTCTACCCGCAAAATTGTGTCACGAGCTCCGCCTTCATCTGCTCGTCTTTCCTGTTTACCACCCAACATATCAGTTGCAGCGAGAATTTGATCTTCTCATCGCCAACAATTTCGGCACCACCGCCGCTGCCGCAACGCCGCTGCCACACCACCAAATTCATCCACTCGCAAAATTAAAACCAGCAAGGCAGCGCCCCTCTCTTTCCACGACCCAGGCCATCGATTCAAGGCCACCAAAGAGTAATCATGTGCTACGTGCCACCAAAGAGTAATCAGAGAGGGGCAGCGAGGGGCGGCGAAGTGCCATCATTCTAGTCCCGATCGCATAATACCTTTGCCTGTTCTCGCTGGCCAAGTCAAGCTGGTCCAACTCCAAGAGCGTCTCGTCGCATCGTCACAGCATCACCTAGTGCCTGGAGCACCAATTATTCCGGTTCGAATCGTGCACTTTAAGATCAACTAGTAATCATGTGCTACGTGCATCTGTAGCCACCAATTATTCCGATTCGAATCGTGGACTTTAAGATCAACTACATGCAACCATTGCTGCTTGATTTCGAATATTTTAATGTTGATTTGCTGATTCGCATGCTGGAATTTCGATTCTTAAGGGAGGAAATTGGTGTGAGAATGGTGGGAACTTGCTAGTCTATGCTAGAAACGGAAAGCAAGTTCAATTAAACTTAAAAGTCGCAAATTCTGTTGCGAAATTCTGCGAAATTGAAGCTAAACATTTGCTGTTGGCATTTAAAATGTGGCCTAATTGAATGACTCGTGGTGAATTTTGAGCTTGATTAGGTCTAGTCATGTCACTAGGTGTTACATGTGGATGTATACTTGTTTGAATTTAAACTTGAACCATGTAAAGCAAATATATCGGCTCTCTATGCTAGGATTTTCATGAAATTGCATATTGCTTGCTCAATTGAGATCACATCGTCACATTTAATTTCATGTTTGGATCGGATATAATTTACATGTATAATTGCACTTCACAATAATCCATTCATGGCACATACATATAATTTACATGTTTAATTGAATATGCTGCATCTAGGAAATGCACGTTGAATATTTATACGTTTGAGAAAGTAATATCTGGATATCCATACATATTCATATCTGCAGATTTTGAATATTATTGCATAGTAGGATTATGATGGGAATTCACATTATATTTGCCTCAAGATAGTTGCCATGTTAGAAAAATCAAAACTTTTAGGAATAAGTGTTTTAGTGCATATTTAGGTGGTCTATATTGAATACATATTTACATGGGTAGGGCTTGGGAGAGTCGTACAAAGAGTAAATGCACCTCGCAAGAGGATATCAACGCCTGCGTTCTGTAAGCCCACTCGAGGTTTGTCGTAACATCCTCATGATCCAAACTTGAAGTGAGGCATCGTGCATGTGAAGAATTATGTGGAGCACGATATAGTCATTTAATACTTAAGACTCCATAACCGGTAGAAAACTTTCCTACCCGTTATAAATCGACATGTCTTTCTTCTTTTTCGAGGTCCCCTGTTTGCTGGCCAAGTCATGATTTTTAGTTGAACTTTGATTTTATTTTGATCTTATTGAAAGCAAAAAAGGTGTGTTTAATTTGTCCAAGGAAAATCACAAATCAAATGAAAATCGAGTCCCCACGTAGTAAAAGCGGTATACCTCACAAAATTACATTATTGTCTTGTTATAAGTGACTTTCGTCATGTCATGTCATTTCACTATCATATTTAAATTTGATTCATGTTACATGCGAACATTATCATGTCATGTTATATCCCATCATATTTAGAAATATCAAATTCGTGATGTAGTCGCCATGTCATGTCACTCTTATGATTGACGTTAGCGTACACACTTTTGACATGCAAATGGAGTTACCCTACTACATGAGAAAATGTCCGCGTTGATTGATAATGACGTCAAATGATTGTTTTGCCAACATTTTAAAATTTTAAGAAAAACATCACGCATCAAATTAATGACAGAATGGTTTAAAACTTAACTAAAAATATGGTTGCTATGCTGAAAGGGCGACTTGGGATGTTTATTCGTTGTGCGCGTAACCGAAACCTTGGACCAAATATCTTTAGGTTTAGTTTGACCATTTCCTTAACACGTCCACTTAGCTAGTTGACTTTTCCATCACTACCCGAGCTTTCTAAGTGTCCAATCACCCTAAGTTTTCCGAACCAATTGCTAACAAACGTTGTCTAATATTTAAGTTTATGATCGTTTTTGCAGCCAGTAGAATATCCAAATCTAGGATTGGAATCATCCTAAGAACCAAGGTGCTACTAACTAGCGACTCCCAATTTGCAAAATTCGAGATTTTACAAAGGTGTTACGCAACAATCTCACATTGAAAATTTGAAATGATGTGCAATAGTTAATATGTCATGTTAAGTCATAAGTCATTGAGGTCATTGGTTTAAGCTTTTCATTAAGGGTGATTCCGACTATATATATTAATGGGAGGAGGGAGAGAAGGATACCAAAAGTACCAAAAATTATGTACAGCGCATATTTTAATGCAACAAGTTTTCACCAGATCTCTTAAATACCAAATTAGATAAAAAAAAAAAATGATCACTTAAGTGCCAACAACCAGATATTCCGATCAAATTAATTACATGACTCTTTTAATTTTTAAAAAATATGATGTGACAATTTGTTTTTTTGATAAACCAAGTCCACGTGGACGTTAAGGTTGTGTATGATAAAATTTATACTTCTCTATTTATCTGTTTCTCTGTTCCTTAGAACAGGTTTGGAATAGAAATTTGTTTGGTAACGCAATTTGATTTTTCTATTTCCGGAACAAATTTCTATTCCAGAAATTGATTCGAAGAAGAAATCAGAAGTTAAAATTTTTAACTTCTCATAGAAATTGAGAAATCAATTTATGGCCAGAAATTAATTTCTGTTCCAGAAATTTTGTCATGCACACCCTAAAAGTAACGTCAAAGTTCTAGCCTATGTGGCTCCAACTCTCTCTCCCTCTGTCAACCATTTTCTTCATCTTTGTCTTCTCCTCCTCCTACACCATGGTCTCCACCACCCGCCCATGTAGCCACCACCCACCATGCCAAGTACCTCCATCCTTTCCAAAAATCACCACGTTCAACTTTAGCCAATATGAGATTTGTTGCTGTTCTCAGCATCGTTCATAATTGAATGCAAATATTGTTAGGGGATTTGTCTCCTCCTCCCATCAATCTCAAAGCCAAAACAAAACCCCAGAATACCCAAACCCTCACCAAAGAAACCAGCGGTCAGCACATCTTAAAGAGTTTCAAGATAGAGTTGAAGCAAATCCAAAAGTTTGGCGAGCAAGAGAAGCACGAGGTCAAGGACAAATCCCACTGTCAATCCTCCTCCTCCAATGCTACCTCCAAGCCTAATCCCTCCTCCTTCATTTGATGTTGCAGAGCTCAAATGAAACATGGAGGGAAGGGGGGAAGGGAGAGATCAAATGAAAAAATGGAGTCAATCCTCCTCCTCCAATTCTACCTCCAAGCCTAATCCCTCCTCCTTCATTTGATGTTGTAGAGCTCAAATGAAAAAAAAAAAATGGAGGGAGGGGGAGGGAGAGATCAAATGAAAAAAATGGCGGGGGGGGGGGAGTCAATCCTCCTCCTCCAATTCTACATCCAAGCCTAATCCCTCCTCGGATTCAATCCTCCTCCTCCAATTCTACCTCCAAGCCTAATCCCTCCTCCTTCATTTGATGTTGCAGAGCTCAAATGAAAAAATGGAGGGATGGGGGAGGGAGAGATCAAATGAAAAAATGAGAGAGACAAGATTAATTGCTAGGTTTTTTGTTATGAATGACGTCATTTTGGGTTGTACAGGCAGTTAAATGACGTTGTTTGGGGATTGACGAGCCACGTCAGACCAAAAAAATATTAAAATATTGTCTTGTTAGATATCTAGCTAAAGTGATCGGACTTGATACTTAAGTGATCTTTTTTATTTTATTTTTAAATCTACACTTAAAGGATCCGATTTGTTTTTTTTTTTTTTTTTTTTTTTTTTGCATCAAAATGAGTTCCCTACACAACTTTTAATATTTCTAATATTCTTCTGTCATTAATGGGGTTATAATTGGACTCCTTCTCAACAATCTCCTTCGATAAATGTGTCGAGATTTTGCTGCTTGTACACAACCTTATTCCTTTAGCTTTAACTTATTAAAAGTGGTCCAATTCCACCAAGTTCTGGGAAAATATGGGCCTAAGGTGGGTGACCAATTGTTCCTGAAAATGAATGAAAAGGACCAAGCACGAAGGGCGGCGCCCTTTTGGTATCAGCCGTGTCAGCCAAGGCATCCTAATCTTTTATTTCCCATATTTTGCATGTGCCTGTCTTTCCAGTACGTGCTTTCGGGAAGTTAATATTATATTCTTTAATTAGAGGAAGTACCCAAACTGTTCTTGTCGAATGATCTGTACAAAATGCACCGACGACGGTCCAGTCTCATATGCCCCGAATAAGGTTCCAGACTATGCACAGGTAGTGATATCAGCCGAGCTTAAAGTTTATTCCGATGGAAAGCTTTTGTGATTCGAAAGTAGAGAATTAAGAAAGATATGCAAAAGGAATTGGTTATCTTTCGATATATCATAATGAACATGACATTAACCTATTCATTAGTTTTATGAGACAGCTATCTAAAGTAACATATATCAATGAAGATATACACAATCAATGGAAATATACATGCAATCTTGAGAGATATAAATAATTAAGAGCAATACCCTAACTATCTTTAACATAGGAAAATATCCAATAGAAAATCTTAAGAGTCTCTAATGTAATATTGCTAACATTGAATACAAAATCTTTTGCATCTCTAAACTAGGGGTGAGTATAATTCCATGGTAGAATCTAGAATCTAAGAACTGGACTAGCAAGAACCTATACGGTTCCAGATTCCATAATATGTAGGATAGGTTCTAGGTTCCAAAAATTGAGAAACTCGTTTCAATAGGTAGATTCCAAGTTCTAAATTCGAGCAACCTAGAACCTATAACAATTTTTAATGTTTTTCCTAGTTCATGTCTTCGCGTGATCTTATGATATTCCATATTATTCGATGACAAGTGTATAATCCATACATACTGGTTTAAGTTTCTATTTTATGATTGAGACTTTCACTTTATTAATATTCATATTTTTTGTGCGTCTAAATATAAATTATGATCAGTGAATGTAATAGCAATTGTTAGTCATTAAAAATTATAATTCATTACAATTGTTTAATTAATATTATAGGCGGAATCCAAAAAATGTGGAACCTGTACAAAATCTAGAATTGCTCGCCCCTACTCTAAACCATACTCTTGTGGGAGTAGTGAATTTCAATAGAATTGTACATCCTCATCACGTCATTTGAGGTGCATCTAAAGCTTGAAGAGTTTTATCTGAAACATTCACAGTGTCATTTGACCAACATTGTTTTTGTGGACAATGTTTGATTTTTTATTCCTTTTTTGGGAGAAGTTGCTGCGCCAAACAATTCAAGTGCCTCAAGAAGAAGTACGATTTTTTTGGTCGAAGAAGTACGATGTTTACTTCGTATTGTTTGCACTCTGACTGACCCACTTTCTTTATAAGTACAATTTTTAAGAGAATGAGAACTACGTATGTGTAGCAATTTCACAGATTAAACACAGGGATGATTACAAATTGCATCTCGATTTGCATTACCTATATTAAATACCATCTATGAGTTTTCGAAACGTACAAATTGCATCTCATCACCGACCTGAAAAGACACGTTTACTGCCATGCAATTCATTACCCTACACCCACCTCTCTGTGTCTCCCTCTTCCGCCGCCCACCTTCCTCTCGGCTCTACCTTGTCACACAGCAAGCTCTCACCACCCCCCGTTGCCAACGCCAGCCGACACGACGGACGAGCCCATTTCTGGCGATGACCCCCCACACTCTGGAGCCACGGCTTGCCGTCATGGGAGCTAGAACTCGAGCTAGTGGAGATGAGTATAGTTTCAAGGTAAAACTTGAAACCTGAGAACCGGATTGATAGGAACCTATCTGGTTCCGGGTTCCAAAGTATACAAGGTAGATTATATAGATTCCAAAAATTGAGAAATTTATTTGATGGATAGGTTCCAGATTCTACGAAAGTGGAACTTGGAATCTGGAACTTAGAATAAGTTTTTGTATTTCTTTGGTTTATGTTTTCATGTGATCCTATGATATTTTATGACATTCAATGATGAATGTATAATTTGGAGCCACTAATCTAAGCTTTCATTTTATTGCTGAGACTTTTATTTTGTTAATGTTTCATATTTTTCGTGAGTCTAAATATAAGTTGTAGTTAATTGATTGTAGCGGCAAGTTGAGATAATAAAAAGTTATGTTTAATTGCAATCATTCAATTAATAATATAGATGAAACCTGGGTAGATCCTGGAACTAACCTTAGAACCTATGACAGGGTAAGTGTCAAGTTTCAGGGCATGTATCGTAGGTTTTTAGTTTTAAAAAATGAGGAACTTGTTTCAATGGGTAGGTTTTAGGTGGAATTGGTACAGAACCTGGAACCGCCTATCCCTACAAGCTTGTGCAAGCTTGCCCTTGAGGGGCTCACGTGAGATTGGCATCCAATAGACATATGGCAACTTGAAAGCTTTCAAAGCAAAATCGAAATTGTGTCACCTATTGACTAATATAAAAGGTCGACTGACCTTTATGAAACCTAATCCAAAATTAAGTGATTTCAAGTGTAATTTACGCTGAATAGATTCCTCTTTTGCTCCTCTCTATCTATTTCATTTCGCAGCCCTCGCCGAGGTAATCTGTTTTATAACACAGGCCATCTTGTAGGATGCATACAATCTGAAAGGCAACATGAATAGAAAACCCTGGAATGACGTTCGTCTGTTAGTCCTGCTCGCTCCTTTATTTTTTGACGGTGTATGATTTTTCGTGATGTTTTAGAAACAACGGGCAAATTCAATCTGCTCCAATTGTGGACTGAGATCCCATTAAATCCTCACTCCATTTATGTATAATTACATATTGGTCTAAAGTACCCGTATGCCCTAAGAGAATTTACACCCGATATATATCACTACCACATCGGTGCCCCTGCCCAGCTTGGGACGACATTGGCAAGGACTCTCTCACCTTCTTTGTCCCCGTCAAGGACGTAGGAGAGCTTAGGGTCACGACTTCTTTGCCTTCGCCATGCCTCGGGTGATGCCAGACTTAATGTAACCCATGGTCGGGCTAGGCCCAGGCGGCGGGCAACGTTGAACCTTGTGTTACGAGGACAAACCCCGCCTGCAAAGGGGAGAATACGCAAAGAGCGAGCCAGTGGCAAGTGGGTGCTTGGGCATAGGCAATTCAGTAGTTGGCGGCAATCACGCGGCGAGGGTGGGGGCTAGCGAAGAATGGGGTGCTAGTGTCCAGCAGAGGCATGATTGGAGTCGCGGTCGTGGCCGGTGGCCGGTGGCAGGCTTGGCTGTCATGTGCTCAGTGGGCGACTGCAGATTGATTCAGGCAAAATAGGAAACAGAAAAGTGGGGAAAAAGGCAAAGGAAAAGGAAAAAGGGATGGGTAAAAAGTACAACTTATCCGAGCTTGCCAATTTGTAAGTTGTTCAATGTATTCACTATTTAGATCTTAAGAGGCTAATTGTACCGCCGAAATGTAGAAAATATCAATCCCTTACAAAAGGGCTACAAATTATATAACATTATTACAAAGAGATTTACAAGAGAAATGTGGAGGAAACTAAACAACATGACCAACCCAATCTTTGTGCGGCGTACAAAACACACAATGATCAATCGTCGGAACTAAACCTAAATGGCTCGCTAATCCACAGTTCACTAATATGCAGAACCTTCATGGATCAGAGAAGGCGGGGGCGGGGCGGGGCGGGGCGGGGCGGGGGGGGGGGGGGGTGTTGTGGTGGGTGACAACGTCGAGAATACGATGTGTCCTAAACGATTTGAGGGTCGCGCGAACAGAATGTCAAAGGCTTGTGCGCTTCCAAGAAACACAGTAATGACTTTATTGGCAAGAAGGAAGCCGACGACGACTGCGCATCTTCACCGTCCTCTTCTTCATAGATCGTCTCTAAAGAAATGTGAAGTCGGATCCTTGAGGCAGCCACCATGCGAGGAGGGGCGACGGCGGAAAACGGGGTCAGTGATGATATATCTCTTGGCAACGTTCCGTCAGTGTCGGCGGCCAGGAAGGTCGTTGGAGGTACTGTTTTAGGCGTTTTAGGCGTTTTAGGATCGGCCATTTCGCTGTTCTTGAAGGGGGGGTTGTGATTCGGATGTGATTTTGCATGCGCATTGCGCAACCTAAAGCTGGACTTTATATATATATAGTGGATGATGATGTAGATAAGGATATGAAGATATTCCTTGGAATAGTCTCATGTGCCATATTATGGGACCACAATGAAAAATGAGAAATTTCTCCCACGTTTTATTTGATTAACTGAATTGAGATCCTCTGAAATTAAATATAAATTTACAGTTTAATTTACCTCATGAAGTCTAGATTTATTCTTCTTTTCCCTTTTTTTCTCTCTGTAGGAATTTAGTGACTACTTATGAGCCCCGAATTAAATTAAGAGTTCACTTTTTCACTCCACTCAAGCCAAATGGACCTCGTCTCTAAAAGAGGGCAAATTTGATTATTATTATTATGATTATTGTTATTATTATTATTACGTGGGGATTTACAATTTATGTGAATTAACCTGGCCAGCAGTAACCTCATTTAGAGGTGAGACATAAGGAATGCGCTTAGTGAATGGATAACTGGATAACATCATCTTGTTTTTGAATTGATGGCATGAACAAAGCAAACATGCGCCTAGTTTACATGCACAACTTCGTTACGCGCCTGACTCATGCGTATAAATGAATTTCTGCAGGTGGCTAAACTAGATTACGAGATGATTAACAGACAATGCAAAAGTATCCAAAATATAGAGAACGGTGTGATTTCAGGTCACAAGCCAAGGTGGTCACCCAATTTCAATTGGATTGACAGTTGAAGACCATAAGTACACGAAAACTGAGAGCTTATATGGACTAAACATCTCAATTTCATTAGTAATTCTTCTGGTTTAAGAATCTATCTAGTTAAATGAGTTGTAATTAGGATTTCCTTTTGCCATAGCTCGGGCTTTATTTTAGATCCATTAGGATTAAAATTAGTTTGTACATATTCTAGAGGGGTCAAAGTCCAAAAAATATTGGAGCAATTTAAAAGTTGAAAGGGATAGGCATGATTTGCTTTATGAATTAAATGCAAATTTGGGATCTTTATGCACTTTATACTTGTCTGCTCCATTTAGTCGGTGCAGAAGGGGCGGCTTGTCCTATTCTTTCAGACCCCGATAGATAAGCTAAATTGCCAACCTGTTTTTATCCCTTTTTGACGATGGGCTCTGCAGTTGATGGATATACGAAATAGTCGATGGCAGATGGAGGCCATCACCTTGATCTGGCTCGCTCGGGAAACCAATATTTTATAGACTAAACTATTAGATCAATCCAGTTATATTTTAAGAATTTATTACTATAACTTACATTTAGATTCGGCTCTCAATTATGATTGAATTTATAGACCACATTACTTATATTTCGTGTATTTCGTGGTGCGTGTATTTAGTGGTACTGGAGGGAGTCACATGAGAAATTTTAGCGAAGGGTTTTTGTTTGGCCTCCTCCTTCTCCCTTTTTCTTCCTTTTTTTTTTGCATGAAGAGGAACTCAACTTAACTAGGCATGCGGCATGCCTCAAGCCCATCGGTAAGATGCGCGCTCACATAAAAGCATGACATTATGTGCATGGCTACTTAAGGAAAACGGACTCATGTTGCGTGTCTGGTTCACTCATAAATGCATAAGTTTCCAATCTGGAATTCTTGTCATGCTAAATAAGTACTTCTAAAACATGTTGATTTGTCATCATTAAGTAAAGAAGGAAGTTGATAGCTTCAATTTACCATTTAAAGGAAGATAAAGCTTGTTCTTTTAGGCTTTTTCTGGCATTTTTTGAATGAATGGATAAGTGACTAAAATGAACATCAATGCGATGGGTATAATACGTTCAATCTGTGCGTTAAATGGGTACCGGAGATGTACCATTTCCCTTCTCCAAAGGACTTGTCAGTGTGTCCACGGTGATGTATTATTTCCCTCCGCCGAAGGACATGTCGGCCCCGTCTTCGATGTTAGGAGTTTAAGAAATGAGACAATTTGGTTTCCCTTACTTGCACTTTTTCGATTATTCATTCAATTCGCAGACGAAGTACAAGGTAACTGATTGCAGAAAAACCATCCTACGTGAACCACCATCTTTCATTGCTCATGGCGTACACACTCCTGCATTTGCTCCACTTCAGTCTAATTGATCACCGCCGACCATTGCCCCGCTTCAACAAGCTTGCGCATGCAGGAATATGGTCAATAGCTACATGTTAGGGCCATCACTTGAATTTTGGCTCTCGTCTTTACTAAGTCCATGAGATTAATTAGTGGCATATTTCATAGGCTCGAAATTCACCTATTTAAAGGTGATTTTCTCATCGTGAAAACATGCTGGAACAAAGAAGAAACCGCATTTTAACTCTATAAACTATTGAAGTGTTGCAATCCACAGCCAATGTAAATGCTAAACAATCTCAATTTCCTACTAGGTCACGAGTCCAATTTATGTTGGGAGCAAACCTTTGGACACTCGTGCTACGTCGTCTATCTATGATATACCTTGTGTGGTAAGAGGTCCGACTTCTAGCTCCTTTGTCGGGCCATAGTGACAAGGTCCCCAATATCAAAACCTTTTAGTCGTAGGTAGTGCAGAGTAGTCATGCCTTATCAATCCAACATTTCGTAGTGAACACGGGATCATTCTATCTAATGTCCACATGGGGTCGCTAACAGTTGTCTGCCCTCCCCGCCTTTTTACTGGTCCCAAAAAAGCCTCACTATTTCAAGCTTGTGGGGTACGTGTTCTCTATTTCAAGTGTTAATAGAGTGTACTCCTAGACTTTACAGAAGCATTATCACACTTAGGTGCTTCTTTCCAATGTTCAAGATACAGATACAACACTCCATCGGTTCACAGGATGAAGCGCAGTCAATCGTTGTCTGGGGCCGCAATATCGTGACTGGCCAGCATGGAGTGTGGTCCACAAAATTGACCACGCGGGTAGGAGGCGAACATGCTAGCGAGTACCATTCATTCCGGATGCTTCCCGTTCAAAGCCTGGAAAAGTGCAAATTTGGTTTCTTCTCCGATCGAACAAAAGCCGTATCTTCTTAGAGATTTCCCATCACTGGCTCCTATAGTCCCATCACAACAAGACTTCCCTCCCCAATACGGAACACGACCCTTATCCTCCAATTAATGTCGAAAGCAAGAGTGGGCGGCGCAAACAGACGACATAATAATAATAATAAAAACTACAGGAAACGAAAATATAATAAAAAGTTCATATCACGATATTGTATGTCACCTATATCGATACGATGAGGTAAGCCGCTCACTTTAAGTCTAACATTGAATGAGAAAGGTGGACAGCTCAACGAAACGAATTGATTTAACCATCACCACTAGGTGTTTGGCCTAAACTGCTCTCTCCCTTATCATGTTTGTTTAATCATGATATCGTTGCTATCTTAACACTTCCAAATGTTGTACAACATTTTTTTTTAACATCTGGGTTTTAATCGTTCAATTTGTAATAATCGGCACAAGGTACCTAGTAATGTCAATTTTTAGCATCAACATCCTCAAAGCAGAGAAAAAAAAATCCCGTCTTCTAAGTGTGTACGTGTATTTTCCTTTTGCATACAGAAATAATTGTTTAATGTGCAAAATAAGACATGATATTAATCAAATGACACCACATTAGCATATCACTTGAAATAAAAATAGCATGATTTAAACTTTTTTGAGATATGGAACACCATAGTTGTCATTGTCATAATCATTTTCTTGCGTCGGTTAACCATTAAGAAAAAAGATTATTTTCGGAGGGACAAGCAAACAAACAAAAGAAAACCCCCCAAAGCCTACTATAAATTCCCTCCATCTTCATTCATAACCATCCCACCGCAAACCCTCTTTCACAGCTCATTCTTCCCTCCCCCTCCACCCCTTTCAAAACATCCATCAGAAGGGAATGATAATGGCCAGTTCACGCCTTGCAAGATTTATCACAGAAGTTGTGCCATCACAACTTGCAACTGCCCCAAGGAGGTCACGCAAACCATGCATCGCGATGGATACGATTCGCGAAGACAGAGAAGAAGAAGAGAGACATGCACGTGAAAACTTCAGTAATGCTTCTCTCTCTTCTTCTCCAGGAAGCTCTTCTGCTTCTTGGGCAGTGGCAGATTCAGCTGGTTTAAACTCCAAGGTCTACTTCAACCAAATCCGAACATCTTTGTTTGACGTTCAGAAATGACCGCCTTTTTCAGTTGATGGTGACGGTGTGCATCTTCAAGGCACACCTTTCCACCATTTTTGCTCCTCATCTGATAGGATAAGATCCAGGGCTACTTTCGTGAGACGAGAGAGAGAGAGAGAGAAAGGTGTTACTCGTTACTTGGCTGTAAAGAATTGTTTTTTTTTTAATTCTTGTAGTCGGGTTGTTCCCTTGTTTCCTTTTATCTTTGAAAAGGAATTCTCGTACCATGTCTTCAAGGCAATGTACTGTATACATGTGAAGTAAAACCTTTCCATTTGTTTCTTCCATTGTTCTTCTTCTTATTTCCCTTCTTGGTCTCAGAAAAGAAATCAATTCCAAAACATTATGATCAGTTCACCTAAACAATTTCAAACACTTAATGCGGAATCAATGACCTTGTACATAGTTGAGAGTGGATCGAGGACACAATTGTGAGAGACATCCTAATTAAGTTTCAATTGTAAAACAATTAGGGCATGTTTGAGAAGCCAATTAGCAATTAATGAGATAAATTTATTTGATAACATTGCTTAAATCATTCAATTAAGTAAGAAAACCACTTATTTGATAAGCAAGGGAGAGGCTACTTAAGTCATTCAATGGAAACATAGTTTTTTTTTTTTTTTGGTCTGTATGGAAACATAGTTGACGTTAATTAGAATTTTGTGAAATATATTGATAAAAGTCATAAAACCTACCTATAAGTGTAGCGATGCATATTTAGAAGTTAATTATTTATTTATATCTTTACTTACCATGTTTCATTACACGTTAGCATGCCATTAAGAAGGAAACAACAATCATGTCTCGTATGTTAGGCGTCTTAAGATGCATTTCCTATATATATTAAAAAATTAAAGATATCTCCTTACAATTTCATTTAGTTTTTCTTTTTCTTTTTGGGTTAGTCTTACTTTAACTCTTAACTCATTCTCAAACTTTTATTATACCTCTTTGTAGGGTATGGGAGTTGAAACCCATACCTAAAACTAACCATCCGCACCCTAACCCTTCTGAAAATGTGAGGATTCAAAACTCTCATGATTTCATTTAGGTTAAATGTGAATATTTACACCACTTAGGCTATGTTTGTTTCAAAGCAAACAATTTCAATTAGAAAACAATTTCAATATTTTTTGGTGTTTGGATCTCTCGGGAAAATGAATTAATGTAATCTTTTCATAATCAACAGAAAATTTATACTTAAATATAGAAACATTATTTTCTCTTTTAAAAATCAAAAATCATTTTTGAAAATTCAATAGACCTTAGCACTTAGGCACAAGAACCTCGACAACTATCACCTGAGTCCTTAGTAGATGAGCCTAGGCCATTGAGACCTGACCCAATTCATCAAAAGTCAAACACTGGTCCACAGAGATAGGGCCCAAGTCCCTCGAGGCCATGCCTAAGCCCTATAGCACATCCCCGAGTCCTTTATTGTTGTGCCCAAGTACCCAACCCCCATGCATAAGCCATCGGCGCCAAGGCCTAGGTCCAACAAGGTCAAGATGCATCCCAGAGGCCAAGTGAGAAACCCTAATGCTCGCGCACAGGTACCTAGCACCTTGCTTGACTATTGACTCCAACACCCCAGTCATTAGCATCTGCACCCAAGTCCATCAAGGGGCCTAGGTCTAAAGAGGTTGAGTCCAAGTTTCTTGAGGCTAGGCTGCCCGTGCCCAAATCCTTGGCAACCATATTCGAGTAGCTATCTCTCGCACCTAAGTTAGTGGCGTCCAAGCCTAAGTTTATTAAGGCTAAGCCCAATTCCTCAGTGGCAAAGCTCGATCCTACAAAGGTTGGGCTCATCTTCCTTGTGGCTAGTGCTCGTTCTCAGGCTCTCAACATACATGTTTGGGAATCTAGATCTTGCACCGAAGTTACCAACACTTAGGCCAAGATCCTTGGTGGCCATGCTCAAGACTTTGATGCCCGTGCTTACATTCCTAGCAACCATGCCCAAATACCCAGCTCTCTTATCTAGCCTTGGCTTCGAAAATGTCATGCCCGAGTCTCTAGTGACCATACTTGGATACCCGACTCCAACCACCAAGTCATTAGTGCCTGAACCTAGGTTCACAAACGGAGGGTAGGTCCCTCAAGGTCAAGTCCAAGACCCTAATGCCTGTGCCTAATCTCCAACAGTTGTGCCTGAATATATGGCTCACGGGCTCAAGCCAAAACATTTTAAGTGTGTTTTTTCTTGTTGGAGGTGCTAGGCGATTTCTGAAAAAAAGTGAACGACGGCCGAAGGGTCTCACCAAGAGTGATCCAAATTGAAGCACCTGAGGGACCTCAACATCATATCATGCTGGCGCAACTCAATAGAAATCCCCACAAGGTCAATTTAAAGTAAGCTAATCCTCCCATCCATCTTCGGAGTGCTCTCGGCAGACATGCAAAAATATCTTTAGCGGCGCATTTAGGGAAACTATTTACTTTCATATTTGAATTGTATAAATAGATTTATTTCCTCATTATAGCATTGCATTATATATTGATTATGTTACATTTAATTTCTGTATTCAATAGCTCATTTTAGAAAATACTTTATTTACTACAATATTTTGCATAGGGAAAATTCACTATGTCTATCCTAAACTTATTATATGAGTTTCAATTCAATATGAAACTTTTCAATTGAACTAATATAACCATAAACCATTGAGTGAAAATACAATTAAGTCATCTTGGTTAAGACTCACCTAAAATTACCGACGTGGCAATTGACCCTTAGCTAGCTAAGTTTTATGTGTCACAATTGGCGATCAAACAAGAGCAAGAGCAAATTTAGACAAAATGAAGCCATTTTTGCTTAATTTTTGAATTTTCTCATTTTTTTTCTTTCTTTGTTGTTTCCTTTTGGTTATCATTTGTCTTCAACCTCTAGTTACCATTTGTCTCCCACTTTTGGTTACTGACATTATATTAGAATATTTAAATGATAAACTATGCTTTCATCTAACAGCTTAAACTTTTAGAATAGTCAGCAATGGTTCACCAAATCTCACAACGTATTAGAGCTACAAGTCCTGAGTACAAATCTTACCTGGACCAATTTGCCTCCCAATTAAATTTCCATGCCTAGTATTAGGCAAAAGACTAGACTAAGCATTATGAGGAATGTTCGAATTTTTAAATAATAAACCACGTCTTCATCTAACAGCTTAAGCTTTTAGAATAGTTGACAATGATTTCACAAAATCTCAAACATGACAATTTATTATTCACGGGCCTTACTTTTGCTGTAATTATGGTAGGTTAATGGATCAATGAAAGTGAGCAAAATGAGAACGTTGTTTCCATTCATGTATCTCTTGAATTTGTATATCTATTTAATTTATGAATCTCCTAGATTATTGTATCTATTTAATTTATAGTTCATGTATTTCTTCTGTACACAAATGTCAAAGCTCCACAAAAAGAATTGAAGTTCCTCATTCAAAGTAAGAAGTGGAAACATCAACATCTCCCTTCTTCAAGTTTCTCTAGGTGTGCCAGTTTCAAAAAATGTTCGACATAGTCCTATTTGTATAGTGCTAATATTGTGACATCCTTGATTCAAATCCCTATTTAGATCATAAGGGATGAACTAAGGATTGGCACGTCAGTAACAAAGACAAGCCGTGACTCAATCCTAGGGATTGTTCACAAGCTGACTAGTTGATTAGGGGCAAGGCAATTTAGAAGCAAGATTGCAATAGACCAGAGCATTCAATCATGAAAGGACCATTTGACTATAAGGATAGCCGTGGACGACTACATCTTGTCACATAGTCCATGGACGGATATAGATCAATTCAGCTCAAGTGTATATTGGTCGCAGGTGATGCCGCATGGTCAATTTACTGTTGGTGAACGACCCTAATCCGATCTCGAATGACTGTGACTTAGGGTAGGCTGATTGATTCTACTCGATTACATGACAACCTAATGTCATTTATGGATTGACTAAGCTCAACTTAAAGTCACGTGTGAAACCCTGGACAGGTATCAAACTTAGTTCAAGTCTAGTCGCGTGAATTCTGCCAATGCCACCTAAATTCGTGTAGGTTGTGTTAAAACTGGTTCGATCGAAACTTAGCCACAAGCCCCAGTCCATTAGCGGGTATCAACTATAGATGTTATCAAAGCATTCCTTTCCAATTGAAATAATTTTAGTGAGGCCGTTAGTGCATTAATTGAGGAAATGCACTAATTTGAGGATATAAACATTGACTGACCTATAAGTGAGACCAATTTAGCCTATTAAGATTTAAATTGAGATGAGACAAACTTTGTTAGGCCATGGATGTCACGACCCCAACTCCATCTCTAGGGTCTTAAGTGATAGGGGTTATTTTTGTGACATCCCAGGCTCATCGCCATCCCGATTCTTTTTCTCTTGTATCATGCACATGCGGAAACATGAATAAACAACTTCTTAGACAAACAACAGCTGGAAGACTGGGACATACATCACACATAACACATTGATTTATATTATAACTGCTTTTACAACCCTTTCTCTATGGGCCCTCTTTTCTTTTTACATCACAGTACAAGTTTTCCACATAGGCCAAGGGAAATCCTGTCTCCTCTAGTGTGACTGCAGCTCCCAAAACTAACGTGAGACTTCCATGTCTACAAGACTGAAAGGAGTTTTGGGGAAACTCAGTAAGTAAAATTCCTAGCTCTCTACTACGAAAGCATCTCATCATCAAAGCCTAGCAAGTACAGCACTTGCAAACAGTGTCAATGGCAAATCAATTGCAAATCATATGTCATGCTTTATCTAAACACATGCCATCCTTGCCAAAACTACCATCGGCTTATCAATTATCATATCAACATATCATGCTCATGCATAACAGGCATTCACGCAAATTCATTTATCGTCGTCCTAGCTCGACCAAGGCATCTCGGCTCAAACGAGGCTTCTCGGGGCTAGCGTCCCGAGGCTTCCGGGTTCAAGACCCAGGCATCCTGGCTCAACTAGGGCATCTCGGATCAATTGAGACTTCCCATTCAATGAACAAGGCATCACCGCAAACGTTGTGTGGCGACGGACGCTTTTTCCTCTTTAAATGCATGCATAAATCCATCATACAAGCCAATTCTTATCTCTTCTCTTAGCCAATGCATGCGTGGCCTGAAGGCGTGCTCATTCATTCGTATGTGTCATGAATTTCTCATATTTGACTAGCAAATATGTTGGGAATGACCTTGGATCCGTAACTTGAATCAATCACTTAGTGCCGATTCCCGCACCGGACAAGGATCGGAACAGCATGCCTCAATGCCTAACCAATACCTTGAGGCTTGGGTACACCTCGCTTTAGTGACGATCCCAAGCTTGACGGACCTCGGTTCCAACCCGATATGAATGTACATGAATCGAGAATGACCCTCGGCTCGCGGTTTGATCCAACGCCAAGCACAAAGTCGCCACGTCTACTTGGACTACGAAAATCAGCATGCTTGGGGCTTTACCAAGACCTTGTGGATTTGGGTGATCCCCTTATTGATCAATGCATAAGATGGACACACCTCAATGTCAACTTAGGACTTGGTGGCCTTAGGCGATTCTTGCACCAAGTGAGGCTTGGACCTAGCATCCTATTTATGCCGAAACCAAGGCTTTATGGCTTGGGCGACTTTGTCTTCCGATGAACTCAATCCAAATGAACCTTGGCCTCATTCCGGGTGTGAACAACTCAACAATGGGTGAGCACCTAACTAGACTCGACAATGGAGACTATCGCTCTAGAGGAGACTTAGGGATCTTACTTACCTAGATGAACCCCGAACTATGACATGAGCTACAAAGATTGGGGGGCTTGGCTTGGAAGCCGAAAGAGAGAGAGAGAGAGAGAGAGAGAGAGAGAGAGAGAGAGAGAGAGGGCATGAGGAGGGGGCGTTCAAGGAGATCGCAAGAGGAGAAAATGGGAGCAAAGTGAGGAAAATGGGAAGTGCTCCTCCTATTTATAGCCCTTTGAGCCATCATTACCAAGCCAAGCGGTCCTCTCCAATGTTTCCAAGTGTCCCGCCTACTTTCCTTAGGTGGCAAGCCTATTAGTCAAATAATTGAGGCCTAAGGAATGAGTTGGAAGGCTAAAAGACCTTGCTTGGCAAATCTAGTTCCTAGGCGTCATCGATGATGGCTCGCTTTCGCTTTTTCATTGGCCCACATCTACCCTGCATTTAATGGCATTTAATAAAATCTAATGATGATGCTACTCTAGGTTGCCAACTAGGCAATTCTAGAATATTTGGTTATTAATGAGATCTTGGGTATCGCTCTCTAATTGGTCAACTTGTGTGCCACCTTTTTATAGGATCTTCAAGGATATTTTGGCCACCATCATGTGTCACGCCCCGAACCCCGAGTACGCGAACATCACTTGGTGGTCGATTAAAAATGCGACATCCCAAGACGCATCGCCGACCCATTCTTTTTATCTTTCGATTTAAATGCATGCGGAAACGACATAATAATCACCCAGTCAACCAACAACAATAGGGATAGTAAAAACACAACAACCTTTTCTCACAAACTACGATTTATTTATGAACAGGTTAACCCAAGGAGTTTAATATATACAGGTCTACCACAAAAAGAAACTCCTACCTGACTATTTCCACATCACATACATAATATAATTGAATTGTCAAAACAAAAATTTGATTCTTTTAATGAATTTGATATTGGAAATCCACGAATCTAGAAATCCATTTCAGACAATTGAACCTTCTCAAACTATTTCTTCTTAAGAACCAAAAATATTTATGCCAAAATAACAGATGCCAAGAAGAACAACAGGCCTTGGACACGGAATGGATCTCGAAGTACTATTTCCGCATCTCCTTGACCAAATCCACCCACATTAGGATTACTCGTTAATGGCTGATCAAGTTTCATAAATTCGTTTTCGGAAAGAAGAAGTTCTAGCCAGCAAAAAGGGTCGAAGATCAGGGTTAACTTCCAACTACACAACTCCAAACATCCGCTCTAGTACCTAGGTGCCAATTGCACATCGTTAGGTGGTTCCGGCTCCCCGAGCCCCTCCGGCTCGGAATCTGGATTCACAACAACACCGTTAGGAATGTTGATGTCCATGGGGTCGCCTACTGGTCTGTCCACGTTCCTAATGGGCGGTCCATCAAAACCTTCTAGGGGACCAATACTATCGCCATTCGCCTCCCTAATGAACCACGCCTTAAAATTGTGGGGCACCACATGTACAAAGCCCTCGTCGACCCACAACATCGGGACCACCAACTCGCGAAATCGGTTGGTCCCAAGGATAGGATAGAGGTTAGTCTCTTCCTCCATGTCCCAAGGGACCCCGAAATGTGTGGCACCCCCAAACAGGTAAGGTCGCCACAGATATCTATCGCTCTACCTAATGAATACCGGTTACATAATTTTTGATTTAAGGGTTCAAAGGAGAACTGAGGTTCGGAGGCATTTTTTTTAAAGAGTTTAGCGCAGCTCATAATGAAATTAAAGATGAGTCTTACCATCCCTTCACTCTCGAAACGATGATACAATGCACACCAACTACACGTCGAAGGAAAAACATAAAGTCGAGCCACTTTTATTTACATTTTTAAGATAGACATCTTGGGTCGGTACAACCAAAAAGCCAAGGCTTTTCACTAACTTGGCTACAACTCAAAAGAGAGATCTCGACCCCCTATATCAATCGTGTATAACCCTCCATCTACAAGCGTCGGCTATCTCCAAAAAGTGTCAGCTCCCTCTCCTCACGCGGGCCATCACACCCATCCTGGTGCATCGGGCGGTGGTGGCGGCAACATCCCCAGCATCACTCCGTCACTCCGTCACGACGGACGTGGACAGACAAGAACTCATGGATGATTGGGTCCCCAGCCAGGCCCACGTCATACATCACCAACACCCGAACCTGTATGAACACCAAACTGGGGATGGTGACGCATACGTGCTCCGTACACTCGACCTCCACATAAGATGGGAGGCCGTAAAAGGTACCGCGCGAGACCGGAGGGAGAGGCATCTTTCTAATCTGAAATGTTAATCGCCAAAGGGGTGAGTACAATCACTCAGCAGGTAAAACATCCATTAAACTACTCAATGCATCAAACAGAACAATCATGGCATCATAGAGTACATATAGTTCATATATGTTAAACACACCTCACCTTTCAGTCATGCATATTACATCAAAACAGCCATATATATATAAGTCACCATTTCATGTGCATATACCACCAATTTGGCGTCCAAACCCAACACCTCACATTTTCCCATTTAATCGCCTATAAAACTGAGTTTTGTAATAACAATGGATAACTACCATAGAGCAATCAATTGCATAATATCATACATGCAAACCATCAAAATCACGCATAATCTCATCCAAGAAAACGAGTGTAAAAAATTCTACGTAATGACTAATCCGTCACTAATGAAGATAATTGTGATTAATTAAATAAATTATGATTAATAAAGCTAAATGTAATTAATTAATCTAAACACGATTAATTAAACTAATCAAAATTAAATTTAATCTAAACCATTTTTAATCTCAATTAAAACTAAACGAAGCTTAACTAAGACTAATCTCTATTAGTACTAATCTAACCACCCCTAAACGAAATTAACGGCCTATGAAGTTAACTCACGGGTTTTCGACGGCGGCGGGCTCACGGCGATGGTGACACGACAGTGTGACTCACACGGCTCGAACGAGGCTCGACGGTGGCAGTGGTAGCCCTTCAAGCCCTCGGTGGAGGTGACGCTGGCTGCGGGTGCTGGCGAGGTGGTCAGTAGCTGTGGTGGACGGCTCGATGAAGTTGGGGCTAGTGGTGGTTGGACGCGGAGGAGTTGGTAGAAACAGTGGCTGCTTCGTGGTGCTGGACGTTGGAGGGGTGTTGTTCTGGTGGTGGTGTGGAGTTTGGGTGCTGGTGGTGTGGTGATGGTTTGGATGGAGGGTGGAGCTGGCGGTGGTGTGGAGTTTTGGTGCTAGTGGTGTGGTGATGGTTTGGATGGCGGGTGGAGCTGGCGGTGGTGGCTGGTATGGTGGAGGTGCTAGACGTGGAGATGCGGGTGTGTTGATGGGAGGGGGCTTACGGTAGTGTGGTGGTGAGGTGCGATAGAAATGAAGGAATTAGAGAAGAGGGGAAGTGAAATGAAGGGAAGGGATGAAGACGAGACAGGAAAGAAGTGAACGTGTGGGAAAAAGAAATAAGAAAGGAAGGAGCAGAAGGAAGAGTCGGCTACAAGAGGGGGCTGATTGTGCGTGAGAGAGAAAGAAAAGAGAGGAAGAAAGAAATAAAGCCAATCAAAGACTTTAGGGAAAATATCTCAATCATCATCATCACACTTTATCCAAATGCCTCACAAGTCTTCTATGCTCATCCTTGGTCTTCTGATGAACTTTTTAACTCTAATTTCCCAAAATTAAAGCTTTTTGGGGTAGCAAAATCCCAATTTGCTTTCCCATCTGAATTTCATTTCCTTTTTTCTTTTTTTCCGAAAATCATTTTTCTATAAAATTTCAGACTTGTCGAAAATCCAAAAATAAATTGTGACATGCTCAAACGTTCGATTCCTGAAACTAAATTAAATTTCGTGGTTAAAATCGATCGAACGCGACTTGAGTATGACCTAATCTATTGAGTAGCTTTTAGGGGTTTTGGCGCGTTTGACCCGTGGTAGATAATTTTCAACCCATGTTTGTGCATTTTCGAATCGTAGACGACCCTCGGTTGTCATGTAATCGAGAGGGTTCAATTACATATCATGAATATAATATCAATATAAAATCGGTTTATTGCCGTTCGACGTGGCTATCGTAATCATGCGGAACCACCCGCAATTGGACTACGTACTTCCATCGAATCGGCATATATCCATTTGCTAGTTGATTTATAACAGTGTAGTATTGACTTTCATCGATTATTATGGTCGAGCAGTCGGTTTCTGATCGAATTCTCTAGTCTGTTGCGTTTATACCCCCTTAATGGCGTCACTTAATAGATTAGTTAACTCATGAGTGATAAGATCCGAGTAAATAACCGTAAGTTCGTCAATGAAATAACTATTTCATATATTTGAAATAGGATTCAAATTTCAAGATGTCACATCATGACTTTTTACCATTCCAAGGACAAGTCACCCCCTTAATTTAATGAAGGGTTTCTAGAATCTCTTATGCTTTTGTCTTTTTCTTCATTAATCGGGTGATCTAGAGAATTCTATCATGCAAGTTGGTATCCGGGGACGGGAAAGGGTCATTAGGTATACCTTGAAAAATTTAATCATGTACACTCGAGGTTCGGCCATCATGCCGCATTCTTGCCCGAATCGTTCCTCTGGATAGTTGGTTGGCCAATCGGGTCGATTGTCCTTTGATCGGTTTCAGACCAATCCTAAGGCTACCCATGGGTTTGCACTAAGCCAAGGAACTCATAGACCTTAGAATTAGTGATAGAATAATCAGGTCTATCCTTGAGTTCATTCCGATCGACACCGATCCATCGGTAGGGTTTGTCAGTGCATTACCAATCAATGATCGGATATCTCCAATTCAAGATTCTATTTTGATCACTAAGAATTAAATAGGGAGTGATGCATTTTGCTCGAAAGACGATCGCATAACTGGGCGAAATCACCCGCGACTAGAAATTGCGATCGGTTGGATTGACCCGTGACCATCCACCGATCCAAAATCATCTCGTGACCAATTTTCGTGCTCAAAAAGTCATTTTAGAAGCTGGTGATTCTACCCCTTTGGTATGGTTGGTAGAAATTCACGGTCGACACCTCGACTAATTCATGATTAGTTGGTTGGTCAATCGATCGTTCGTGATTGATTTGCGATTTCTTGCCGATCGAACTGATCGATCCATGGCAAATGGCTGATTTTCGATCCTTTTTAGGACCTTATGGCTGATCCTTATGGGGTTGGAATCGAGGATATTGCAATGGACATGAAGTTTGCGCCACTTTTGGATAGGATGAGAGCAATGGACCAAATTGCCCTTTGAATCTAGATAGTAATTGAAGTTGCAAGATGCCATCCTGGCCCTTGATTTTGGATAAGGCACATGGCCAAATGAAGGGCCAAGACTGGCTTTTGCTCTCCAAGTTTGGAGTAATGATGAGAGAAAGGCAATACAACATTAAATGTGATGGATATGCTTCTCCCTTAAGTTGCTGCTTCTTCTTCTTCTCTCTTTCCCCCTCACTCCTTTACCCACCGGCTGAACCCTCTTTTCTCATTCTTCTCTCCCTCTTTCTCTCTTTTTCCTCACATTCACCTCATTGCCCGTGCCCCCTGCTAGGACGTCGCTTGCCACCATTTGTCGCTCATTGGCTCACCCTCTGCGAAGCTACTGTCATTGTTCTCGCGTCGTGTTGATGCTATCTTGCTGTCCTCTAGCCATCACGTGACACCCCTCATCCCATGTTTGTTGTTTGTAAGTTGATTTCCTAAACATCGGCTAGGTCATCGCGTTACGCGACTTGAATTTAGGACCACCTCTAGTATCATAGGACTCTACTAGGTCAATGAATTCATGGGGTTAATTTTGTTTGATTTGCTCATGGTATGCTTGACCTATTTGGTTCAGGATTGATCGAGGGACAAGTATGTGAGAGTTGAGATTTCTCGGGTTTAGCGTGAGTTGTGAGAATGATTTACTTAGGCTAGACTTGCCGTGATTGTTGTTATGGATCATTTGCTATATAGCAAGTTATGCTTGATCTTCATATATGAATGCTATGGATGGATGTGTGAGTGTTACATGGTGTGATCTTTACATGGATATCCATAGGTCATGGTCGAAGGTTGAGTTTACATCGAGTCTCTGAATCTAGAATGGCATTGATTCTTGGACGTGTATGGAAGTGTGTTGGGCTGAGTCCCTCTTTTGGTTCAGCAATATTAAGGAGTATTGTTCTATCCATGTTTTGACCTAGGTTGGTGCTCAAGCATCATAGAAGCCACGATTCTAGTTTTGTGCTCGACATCACTTGGCACGCCCTTAGAGCATTCATGCTTGGACAAACGAGAAACATAAAACCAATTGCTTCAGTACTTAATTCATGTGGTCAGTGCATGAGTTAGATGCCATTTTAGTGACTTGGAAGGAATGTGCAAGCCATGATCATCATGATTCATAAAGTGGGACTCATGTGGATGTTCATAGGTTGTAAATTGAGTATCGAAAGGTTTTATAATGTCATAGTTGCTCATATCCATTGAGTGTGAATATTCTTGCTATTATTTGCACTAGTTAAGACACGTGTGGATTATATGCCTTTATTTAGGACTCGAGGAACTTAGGTCAAGGATAAGTTCCATCTCGTATATAGTTGAGGCAAAACTTAAACTTTGTTATTAATCTACTAGTGACATGTTTAGGCAGAAATTGTGATAACCTTATAAAAATAGAGTAATTTTACCTATTTTAGGCAACAATTAATGCAATATTTATGAGCAAATATTGGATTTCCTTCTGATTATTTGAATTTTCTTTGTTTATGCAGAATAATGAGATATGGAGAAGATAAGGAAAAGAATGGCAAAAATTAGGAATTCAAATAAAGAAGCAGTGGAAGATGGATATCAAATCAGGGAAATCCTTAATTTTAATCCCTAATGTTATTTGCAAACGTTGGGAGATAGATATCTTGGATATATCCAATAAATAGGAGAACATTGGAACCTTGAGAGAGCAGCTAGGTTTTGTTAAATCATTTTTCATTGTGTGAGAGCTTTTCTAGTATTTTGAAGAGAAGACAAAAGTAGTGACAAAATTCTTGTTCTTCGATTCAAGATGCTGGGTTTGATATATATTTTTATTTCTTCTTCTACTATGTTTTAATTTTCTTTTGTTAGGGCTACGATGTAGCCTAACCATGATAATATGTGAATTTCATGATTTTTATGTTTTGCAATTGATTTCATTCATGTGAGTTATATATTATTGTGCATAATGCTTTTGAGTGACTAGCCACCACTTGAATGATCTGATGTGCATGTTTGAGATGGAGAAGTGATAATATGTAATTCCTCATTATAATATATAACCATGAATTAAACGTTGATAGAGATATACCGCGTTATTTGTGTAGCTTTTGGTGATAAGGTGATCTAAAAGACTCATTGTAAACCGAGAATATTATTTTTTTTAATGCCCTTATGTTTATTTTAATTCACATAGATAGTACATTAAAAAACAGAGTAGGTTTATCAGATAGTAAATAGATTTGGTATCATTTTTGTACCTACAATAATATGAAATTCTTATCTAGTGGTTATGGCGAAATCGGATGCTACATTTACTTTCCAAATTTTCTCTTAAATTTATTCTTAATTATATTTTAATTTGTTAGATAAATTTTAGAATTAATCTATTTAAATATTTAATTAGTTTATTAATTATCAATTTCCATGGTACGATACACTTTCTCATCATTATATTACTTGTTCAACATGTTCACTTGCGTGTAGAATTTTAGGAACAAGTTTTTGGCACTGTTGCCGGGGATCGTTTGTTTAATACTAATTAATATTGATACCAGATAATTCTAAGTTTATTCTAGCTTTTGTTTTCTTTTATTTTTCAGGGTGTACATCGATTTATGAAACATGCTGAGCTTGATCCAAAAATCGAGCGTACATTCAAAAGGCGATTGAGAGAGCAAAGAAATGATGGGAAGAAGACGGCAAATGGTGATAATGAAAATCTACGTAGGCTGTTAAGAGATTATGTTGCACCAACAATTCAAGGCACCACATCAAGTATCAGAAGACCTACAATTCAATCACACAACTTTGAAATTAAGGTGCTGCATGAGAACATTTCTCATTCTCACAATTTATGTTCTTTTGTTCCTCGGAACAAAAAAAGAACAGAAACCCGTTTAGTAACGCCAAGTTGATTTCTATTCCCCGGAATAGAAAAGTTAGCCCGAGAATAGAATTGAGAAACAAAAAAAAAAATTGCTTCTTGTCCGGGGAACAATTTCTAGAAATAAGCAAATTTTCTTTTTTACTTTTGTTTTATTTCTCTTGCCGTGGCAACCTCCAACCGCCCGAGCCAGCCCAGCCGCCGCCGACCGTGAGCAAGAATAAATAAACAAATAAATAAAAAAACAAATAAAAAACAAATAAATACAAATAAAAAACAAAGTCAAGAAAATAAAAAAAACAAATAAATACAAAAAGAAAAAAAAAAAAAAACAACAAAAAAATAAAAAACAAAAAAGAATAAAGAACAAATAAATACAAATAAATACAAAAAAGAATAAAAAACAAATAAAAAAGAAGAAATAAAAAATAAATAAATACAAAAAAGAATCATTGCGTTACCAAACGCATTTCTGTTCTTTTATATTCCAAGACAGAAATTTTGTGCAATAATCAAATGGGTTCTTTTGCTCAGAAACTGTTCTCCGGAATAGAAATAGAAAAGAACTATTTTTGAAAGAAAATTCTTCCCCAACCAAGAAATTTTACCATGCGCACCCTAAGTCATCACTTATTTAGATGCTTCACAATCAGCGCAATTCGGTGGACTACCAAGCGATGATCTAAATGCTCACATTGATGCTTTTCTTGAAATCCGTGACACCATTAAATATAATGGAATTATGGATGATGCTATTAGATTGTGATTATTTTCAATATCTTTTAGAGACAAAGCAAAGACTTGGCTTTCTTTTCTTCCTACATGGAATGCTCGGAAATTTCTTGGTAAGTTCTTTCCACTTGCAAAGACTGCGAAAATGTGTAACGATATTATTAATTTTATGTAAATGCATAATGAATCATTACATGAAGCTTGGGAAAGATTCAAAAAATTTCTTAGGAGATGCCCACATCACAGACTACTTGTCTGTATGCAGGTACCAACTTTTTATAATAGCTCTAGTACAAATCTTCGTTCCACGATTGATGCAACTACAGGAGGAACTCTAAATAATAAAACACTAGAAGAAGCCTTCAATTTATTAGAGGAGATGGCGTTAAATACTTATCAGTGGCCTACTGAGAGACTTTCAGTGCGAAAAGCTAGCGGAGTTCACAAAGTGGATGCTTTTGTTGCAATTGTTGCACACTTTGAAGCACTCAACAAAAAGCTAGATAATATGAGTGTTTCAGCCATGAAAATTCAGAATTTGACATATGATTTTTGTGGTGGAGGACATTTTAACACATAGTGTCAGGTAGGTAATACTTTTTAACAAGTCACAGAATAATCCCTACTCCGACACGTACAATCCAGGATGCTGCAATCATCTAATTTTTCATGGAATAATTAGAATGTGACGAGACCACCAAAATTCAAACAATCAAAAGAGGCACATTCAAATTTGGAAGATATAGTCATCAAACTTTGCTAATACAACTCATGACTTCATCAAAAGCATGGATGTGAGGTTTCAAAACTAAGTGGCTTCAATCAGAAATTTGCAGAACCAAGTGGGTCAGTTATTCAGCGTGATATCAAGGAGATAGCAAATTTCTTTGCCAAGCAACATAGAAAAATGTCCAATTGAAAACATAAAGGTTATCCCTGAGAAGTGGTAAACAAGTGGGAGAAGCATATGTCAAACAAGACATTTTCAAAGATAAGGAAGAGGTGATCAGTAAACAATAAAAGGAGACAAGCAAGAATAAACTTTTTCCAAATAATCTCAAGCCATATGTGCCGTCAATTAACATATAGATAAGCAATTTTGGAAATTTCTTGATTATTTAAAAAGAAATTTAGAAAATTGTACATTAAAATTCCTTTTGCGGATGCCTTAGTGCAAATGCCTAGTTATGCAAAATTTTTGAAGGAGATTTTGGCAAACAAAAGGAAACTGGAGGATTATGAAACTGTGAAGTTAAATGAGGGGTGTTCAACCATCCTACAAAACAAATAGCCTCCGAAATTAAAAGATCCAGGGAGTTTTACTATTCCCTGCACTATTGGGGATTCTTCTAACTTTGAAAAAGCATTATGTCATTTAGGTGCAAGTATTAATATGATGGCTTATTCAGTTTTCAAGAAATTAGGATTGGGCGAGGTAAAAGCAACCACAATGTCACTTCAACTGGCTGATCGATCAATTAAATATCCGGGAGGTATTGTGGAAGATGTTTTGGTAAAAGTTAACAAATTTATCTTTCTGGTAGATTTCATAGTTCTTGACATGGAGCAAGATTTTGAGGTACCACTTATATTAGGTTGACCTTTTCTAGCAATAGGAACAGCTCTTATTGAAGATTAAACTCTTGAAAGGTGATCTCTAAAAAATTAACTTGGATAAAACAGAAAAAAATTAATCTTTTTTTTTTTTTTTGGAAAACATAAAATTAACAATAAATTTAAAAAAGACTTTATTAAAATGCTTGGGTTGCGTCCCAAGAAGTGCTTGCTTTATAGTTTTCAACCAAATTGTGACATCTGGATTTTGCCAGACCTCGACTATGTAACGATGCATGAGGGGTTGACGAATTTGTCGTTGAACTGCATTGTTGGCGCCACTTTCAGTCGCCGTTTTATCATCACCATTGTAATGCGGGAGCATCCAACGTAGGTCCATCGACCAACTCAGAACCATCGATGCTTATCCAAGGCAATAAAGAAATTGCGCATTATGTGCTTCGATGGATCATTTTGAATGAATAATGTTAATTACTTATCGATATTTTGTGGTACATCGATAACTAGCAATGGGAGGCCATTTTAGACGTCTTGCATGACCAATTGATGAAGTTTCAAAAGAATTTGTTTTGGTCAAGGGATGAGGTCGAATTTTGGGAAGGCTAAAGGTTTACGAATGCAGTCGAAGAATGCGGAAGGCCTACGGTTCAAGATTACGGAAAGCTAAAAGTTCAACGAACGCAAGTTCCCGTACTACTAATTGCATTTCATAAGTTCCTAGGTGTATTTATTGTTATGCAGTTCAAGAGTCGAAGGTTTAAATTCCTAGGTCATTAAAGTCTGTTTTTAATATTTCCTAATGCTAAAATCCTCCAATAAACAGGGGAAAACTATCCAATGTATGTGATATACGAATTTTATGAATGAAATGGTGAGCTTTCCTCTGCTTGAGTGAACTCCTTCGGAGAGTGGATAACTCATTTCGGTTTCTTTATCCTTGGAGCGTAGATCACTCCTTGGTGGTGAGCCAAGAAGCCCTTTATCCTTGGCTGGTGGAATCTTTAGGCCTTGGTGGTGAGCTTCTCCTATCCCGAAGTCCTTTATCCTTGGCTGGTGGAAGCTTTAGGCCTTGGTGGTGAACTTCGTGAGATCTCGATCCTCATCCTCGGTTGGTGGCGTGGCCTTTATACCTTGGAAGGAGATCGTTCTATCTTTGCTTATTCCTTTTTGTTTCTTTACCATATACACTACTCCATACACTTAACCACAAAAATCCCTTCTGAAAAATTTCATTTCCGGAATCACTCACCTTATCACGCATCAAAATTGGTATCAGAGCTCAAGGTTCAACTCATTTGAGTGATTCCTTTGTTTCTTTTATTACAAATTCCTTATGGATGATCAAGTTCCAAGAGGCTTGACTTTGGAGCAAGCGCACAATGAAAGGCGAGATCGCGCAATCGAAAATCTTCAACAGCAAATGGAGCGAGTCCTCAATCTTCTAGAGAATCCGGCGAGACAAGGACGGCTAGGAAGACGTCCCAATGAACGGCAACGACGTGACGATTCTGAATCTCGTCAAAATTCTGATGGTGATTCCGAGTCCACTGGGGAGACAACCGAACGATTCTGCACACAAGTGAAGGTCCCTGAGTTTGACGGAGACTCAGAAGAAGAGGGAGGCATAAGGAGGATGAAAGAGACAAAACCGAACGAATTTTTGACTTCAAGTTCTATTCGGATGAGAAGAAATGTAAGGTTGCTATCCTAAAGCTGACAAAATATGCTTCTCTATGGTGGGAGAATCTAAAGCATCAACGAACAAGGGAAGGAAAAGGCTGAATCAAGTTCTTGAGTTTTTCCCAAGACTTGATTGAATTCCCTAAGACAACAAGGGATGAGTGTTGAAGAATACATTCGTGAGTTTGAACAACTCAAAATGAGGTGTGAAGTTCCAGATGTTCCTGAGCAAACTATCGCTCGTTTCCTTGGTGGCATGAATCGAGAAATTGCTGATATGGTTGAACTTCAACCTTATTGGTCCTTTGAAGACATATGCAAATTAGCCATAAAAGTCGAAAAACAATTGAAGAGCAAGAGGTTTTCCTTCAGAACCTCAACAAAGGCGACATCCTATTTTAAGGGTGCTTCGTCAAGCAAAGGCGAGAGTACGTCGACAAAAGACAAAAACAAGGGAAAATTGCAGAGCCTTCCAAAGAAGTGCAAAGGAAGTTTGAAGGCGATGCAAGGAAATGCTTTAAGTGCCATGGTTTTGGGCATTTACAAGCAAATTGTCCAAATCGGAGAGTTATGACTCTTCAAGAAATTGAGGAGATCAATTCATCGCTTCAAGAGGCTGAGGGCAATCAAGACGAAAATATTTCTGAATCTGATCGGGAAGAAGAAGTTGTGGAGAAAGCCGATGATGGCGAGCTGTTGATCATCCGAAGAGCATTGCATGTTGAAGTTTCTCCTGATAAAGAGCAAAGGGAGAATATATTTCACACCCGTTGCACTATTAACGGAAAGGTGTGTTCGGTGATCATCGATGGTGGGAGCTGCACCAATGTTGCTTCGACAACTCTTGTCGACAAGCTAAAGCTTCCAACAATGAAACATCATCAACCATAGAAGCTCCAATGGCTCAATCAAGGGAATGAACTCAAGGTAACCAAACGAGTTCTTATATCATTTTCAATTGGGAAGAATTATCGAGATCAGGTTGTTTGTGATGTGATTCCTATGGAGGCATGCCATTTGTTATTGGGTAGACCGTGGCAATTTGGTATAAATGCTACGCATGATGGTCGGAAAAACACATACTCTTTTCATAAGGAACATAAATACATCACTCTTTTACCCTTGAATCCTTCTTCAATACATAATAATCAACCTGGGGAGGGAAACACTTGTAAGGAAAATCTGTTCTTGAGTGAGACACGGGTTGAGAGAGCCATTAGCAAACAAAAGAATGTATTTGCTTTGCTTGTGGTCGAGAAAAAGAGTGTGATTGAGCGACCCATACATCCAAATATGCATTGCTTGTTGAAAGAATTTGCAGATGTGTTCCTAGAGGATTTGCCCCTGGATTACCTCCCATAAGAGGTATTGAGCATCAAATCGATTTGATCCCCGGTGCTCCACTACCAAACAAGCCAGCTTATCGATGCAATCCAGAGGAAACTAAGGAGTTGCAAAGACAAGTCGATGAACTTATCGTCAAATGATACGTTCGAGAAAGTATGAGTCCATGTTCTGTTCCGGCTCTACTTGTACCTAAGAAGGATGGTACATACCGAATGTGTGTTGATCGCCGGGCCATCAACAGCATCACCATTAAGTATAGGTACCCTATACCTAGACTTGATGATATGCTTGATGAATTATATGGTTCTTCTGTGTTTTCAAAGATAGATTTGCGGAGTGGTTATCATCAAATCAGAATGCGAGAAGGTGATGAATGGAAGACGGCTTTCAAGACCAAGGGAGGCCTTTATGAGTGGTTGGTTATGCCATTCGGATTATCTAATGCTCCGAGTACCTTCATGAGACTTATGAACGAGGTTCTTCGTTCCTTTATTGGTCAATTTGTCGTTGTTTATTTCGACGATATTCTTGTTTATAGTAGGAACGAGGAGGAGCATATCTCTCATTTAAAACAGGTCTTTGATGTCTTGAGAGAACGAAAACTATATGCTAAAATGGAGAAATGTGAGTTCTTCTCTCCAAGCATTGTGTTTCATGGTTATGTGGTTTCCAAAGATGGAATATCTGTTGATCAAGCCAAGGTGGAGGCTATGAAGACTTGGCCAGTTCCGAAGTCCATTTCTGATGTAAGAAGTTTTCATGGCCTTGTTTGTTTCTATCGACGTTTTGTCAAAAACTTTAGTACCGTCATGGCTCCTATAACTGAATGCATGAAGAAGGGTGCTTTTGACTGGACAAAGGCTGCTCAAAACGCCCTTGAGGTAATCAAGCAGAAACTTTGTGAGTCCCCTATTCTTGCACTTCCTGATTTTGATAAAGTATTTGAAGTTGAGTGTGATGCAAGTGGAGTTGGTATTGGTGCTGTTCTTGTCCAAGCATAAAAACCATTGGCATATTTCAGCGAGAAGTTAACCGATTCCAAGAGAAGTTATTCAACTTATGACAAAGAGTTCTATGCCATTATTCGAGCTCTTGATCATTGGAGTCATTATTTGAGGCCAAAGCAATTTGTCCTTCATTCCGATCGTGAGGCGCTTAAGTTTATTAGCGGCCAACGCAAGCTTAATTCAAGACATGCAAAATGGGTAGAATTTCTTCAATCATTTACTTTTGTCTCAAAATATAAACCTGGCAATGTTGTAGCAGATGCTTTATCGAGAAGATATTCTATGCTTGCTATTCTGGACTGTAGGATTCTTGGATTTCAATCAATGAAAGAACTTTATTCTGAAGATGCGGAGTTCTCATCCATCATCAACAATTGCAAGCGGGGAGTTCAAGGTACATATTCTTTGCAAGATGGGTTTCTTTTTAAAGGAAATCGATTATGTGTGCCGAAGAGTTCTTTTCGTGAATTTTTGATTCGAGAGGCGCATGGTGGAGGATTGGCTGGTCATTTTGGTATTAACAAAACTCTTGAGGTTCTTCAAGAGCATTTCTATTGGCCAAAGATGAGTGGAGATGTGCATGCTATCATCTCAAGGTGTGCAACTTGTCAAAGATCAAAAAGCCATTTCCATCAAGGTTTGTATACTCCACTTCCGGTACCATTGCAGCCCTGGGAAGATGTTAGCATGGATTTCATTGTGGCTTTACCAAGAACTCAAAGAGGAAAAGATGCTATCATGGTGGTCGTCGATTGGTTCTCTAAAATGGCTCATTTTGTGCCATGTCACAAGACCAACGATGCATCTCATATTGCTGAATTATATTTCAAAGAGATTATTCGCATTCATGGAGTACCAAAGACCATTGTGTCGGATTGTGATTCCAAGTTCTTAAGCTACTTCTGGAGGACTCTATGGAGAATGCTTCGTACAAGACTCTTATTCAGCACGGCTTATCATCCACAAACCGATGGCCAAACGGAGGTAACAAATCGTACTCTAACCACTCTTCTTCGTGGTATGGTGAGTAAATCTTTGAAAGATTGGGATTTAAAGCTTGCACAAGCTGAATTTGCTAACAATCGATCACCGAGTTATAATACTAGTCGATCGCCATTTGAAGTTGTGTATGGAATTAATCCTCTCACGCCCATTGATTTGATTCCAATTCCATCTAACTCTCAAGTAAGCTTTGATGGCAAGAAAAGAGCTGAATCGATGAAGAAGCTCCATGAGCAAATTCGATCCAAGATCGAAAAAGCCAACGAATCTTACAAGAAGAAAGCTAATAAACATCGCAAGAAGACTCAATTTCAACCGGGTGATCTTGTATGGCTTCACTTGAGGAAGGAGAGATTTCCATTTCGACGAAAGAACAAGCTCATGCCTAGAGCTGATGGTCCCTTTAAAGTTATTGAGTGAATTGGTGACAATGCTTACAAGATAGACCTTCCTGGAGAATTTGGAGTCTCGGATACATTCAACGTGGGAGACCTTTCTCCTTACTTAGAGGATGAAAACTTTGTAGATTTGAGGACAAATCTCAAACAACCCGGGGAGGATGATGCGGGAGCATCCAACGTAGGTCCATCGACCAACTCAGAACCATCGATGCTTATCCAAGGCAATAAAGAAATTAGGCATTATGTGCTTCGATGGATCATTTTGAATGAATAATGTTAATTACTTATCGATATTTTGTGGTACGTCGATAACTAGCAATGGGAGGCCATTTTAGACGTCTTGCATGACCAATTGATGAAGTTTCAAAAGAATTTGTTCTTGGTCAAGGGATGAGCTCGAATTTTGGGAAGGCTAAAGGTTTACGAATGCAGTCGAAGAATGCGGAAGGCCTACGGTTCAAGATTACGGAAAGCTAAAAGTTCAAAGAATCCAAGTTCCTGTACTACTAATTGCATTTCATAAGTTCCTAGGTGTATTTATTGTTATGCAGTTCAAGAGTCGAAGGTTTAAATTCCTAGGTCATTAAAGTCTGTTTTTAATATTTCCTAATGCTAAAATCCTCTTATAAACAGGGAAAACTATCCAATGTATGGGATATACGAATTTTATGAATGAAATGGTGAGCTTTCCTCTGCTTGAGTGAACTCCTTCGGAGAGTGGATAACTCCTTTCGGTTTCTTTATCCTTAGAGCGTAGATCACTCCTTGGTGGTGAGCCAAGAAGCCCTTTATCCTTGGCTGGTGGAATCTTTAGGCCTTGGTGGTGAGCTTCTCCTATCCCGAAGTCCTTTATCCTTGGCTGGTGGAAGCTTTAGGCCTTGGTGGTGAACCGTAGATCTCGATCCTCATCCTCGGTTGGTGGCGTGGCCTTTATACCTTGGAAGGAGATCGTTCTATCTTTGCTTATTCCTTTTTGTTTCTTTACCATATACACTACTCCATACACTCAACCACAAAAATCCCTTCTGAAAAATTTCATTTCCGGAATCACTCACCCCATCACGCATCACATTGCCAGACTGAGACATCTCGTTTCGTGATGGTCTTATCACGTACCCTCATGGTCAGGTCGAGACGATTTGATTTTCGTATATCTTATTGTCTCATCGAAAATCTTCTTACGTAACACCACCCACGAGACCAAGATTCTTTCCAACTAACACGTTGCCAAGCCATTTTTCCGTAAAGACGTCCGTCGTCCCTCACGCGTGCTTGCACAAGGCAAGGGACCGAGAATTCTTCAGTCCATGAGCATTCAGAAAGGAGGGAACGCAAACCCCAAAATTTGGCAGCTACGCACTTCTCCTATTGACTGAACCGGTAGCCACGTGAGTTCACGTATCTGCACGCAAGGGGCGAAGACTTTGACCACGTCAAGTGATGCCACGTTTATTCCTTTCTCTTGGATAGCAATGAAGGAAATGGTCGCACGAAGGGACACGTTCAATTGCATGGAAATTTCAGGTGGCAGCCGAGTGATCTGGTGAGCAGCCACGTCTTCAACAACTGCCCTTCACTCATGGGAACGCCAGAAGTTCCCCCTTTTTTTTTTGACTCACGAAGTTGACTAACAGCGGGAACGAGAGAAGGCTGTCGTCTTCTTCCCATTTGCGCCACTTTGTGTGTCAAAAACCAGCAGCAAGACTTCCATTTGAACCTTGGTACCACCTGATCGAATTTTGCTGCCACCGTGATTTTTTAATTGCTGACTCATGGAGTCAACAATTGATGAAGATAGCAGCAGAAAGAGCTACTCTCATTCTCGAACACCATTTTCCTCATTAGTCAACATGCAGCAAAGGATCTTCCTTCTTCTTTGTAGATGTACAACCTTACACTTTTTCAGCGACAACTCCAGCAGCTTCCCGGACCAGAACCCTTGCGCCAATCTGGATGTACTCCACCGTTACCCACCGACGTTGCAGCTCGAGTTCTGCCGCGCCCCTCTGCCAAAGCTGGACCCGAGAGACCTTGGCTCACGCCTCACCGCACGCTGCTGTTGTGATCACATCTTCTCCTCGCCTCAACCATAACTGGTAGCTTGTGGTTCTCTTGCCATGAATGCCGATTGGACCTAAGGCAAGTTAGAGTGTACAAACCTATATAGTGTAGTGCAATTGTTGCCGGAGGAAGTGCTGTTTGAGTGAAATGGTTTGAATTCTGATGTTGGATGGTGACTTGTAGAATGATTGAATTGGTTTGGGGTTAGGGAGCGGCATATTTCTCATGAATACATACGATTTTGGCGAAGCTTTGAAGATTTTGATTGTGAACTGTTTTGGAAATCTCCCGATTTGTGTTGAAACTTCTACGTACCAAGGCGCCACTTGCAAATGTTTCAAGAAATGTTTGGTGTCCTCAAAATTCCAAACTTTTATCTCAGCCATTTTAAAATCTTGAAGTTGGGACTGAGATTTGGACTTGCCGATGTGCCGATTTCACATGAATAGTGAGTGCGACTCAAGGATATTCATGTGGATTTCGAAAAGCATTTGAAATTTAAACGTGAATTGATTTCGTATCATGCTTTCGATTTCGTGAATTGATTTCATCGATATTAGATTGACCTATTTTTAAATACTACGATTGTTGTTTTGATGTGTCTTTGGAAACCTCGTTTCACATTACTTGATACGATACAAGGAGATTTTTGAGAACCCAAAGGATTTTCTATGTTGGACATTTGAAAATGTTTTTGGCATTTAAAATGGTTTGACTTATGGTTGCTGTGTCATTGCTGTCGTCAAACTCTCAAGTCGACGATGCCCCGGGAGTCGGGTTGGCCATAGGATCGTAGTGTTGAACCCTCTGGATGCCTTGGGACTGGTGAGCCCCAGAGGTTTCCCAGGAGTAGCGGGATGCTCGGACATATGACGATACACAGTCCGGAGGGTACGGGACAATAGTAACATAGTGAGCCCTGGAGATTCCTCGTGATGCTAGGTGAGGTGCGAGATGCCTGGAGGTAAGACATGACATACTCTGGATGCCCATTGACTGAAATATGGAATCGGAGGCTTTCACGACGCCAGGTTGGGTGCGAATGCCTAGAGGTATGCAAACACTGGTTCTCTGGGGAGATAGTGAAAGTGAATCAAAAGGCGATTGAGTTTTAAAGTTGATTTTCTACTGATTTACGTCATTTTGATAGTTGCGCCTAATTATAAGACAAAATTGTGTGACACAGTATGTGTGGCACCGCCAAACCCAGTAAGGTCGCCACAGATACCAAAAGCTCTACCTATTGCAACACTGGTTACCAGTCATTGAAAAAGGGGAGTTGTAAAGAAGGGCCGACGTTCATAGGCATTTTTTTTTTTTTTTTGAAAGGAGTTTAGCGCAACTCATAGCAAAAATTGGAGGCGAGTCTCACCATCCCTCTACTCTCTCGCAATGATACAATGCACACCAAGTACACGTAGAAGGAAAACATAAAGCCGGACCACTTTTATTTACATTTTCAGGATGGACATGTTGGGGTTAGTATAAACAAAAAGGAAACCAAAACTTTTCACTATTCTTGGCTATATCCAAAAAGAGATCATCGACCCCATATATTGAACGTAAAAAAACTTCCATCTACAAGTGTCGACTCCCTCTCCAAAAAGTGTCAAATCCCTCTCCTCCCGCGGGCCATCACACCCAGCTAGGTGCATCGGGCGGTGGCGGCGGTAACATCCCCAACATCTCCCCATCATGTCGGACATGGACGGACAGCAACTCCTGGATGACGGGGCCCCCAGCCAGGCCCACATCGTACATCACTAGCACCCGCACTGAGATGAACACCAACTCAGGGATGGGGAGCATCCAACGTGTCCATGCACCCACCTCCTCATCCAGGGAAACATATCATGCTTACCCACCAATGCAATAAAGAAATGTAGTCATGCATTCAGAATGCAAGTTGTACTCATCAATTGCATTTCATAAGTTCCTAGGTGTATACATGTCACCACATTATGCATGATTCAATTTCAATTCATGTTTTCCAAATGTATTGCCACATTTCTCGTTCTCAGGACTAGTACTTGCATCCCACATTTCTATCGCTCACACCCAACCTGGCATCGTGAAGAACCTCCGGCACACACCTCCAGGCATCTCGAAACTCCCGAGGACATCCGGCACACACCTCCGGGCATCCCGACACTCCCGGGGCATCGTCGGCTCACACCTCCGACGGCATCCTCATTTCAATGCATGCTCTTATATGTCACATTCTCAAATTTCACATTTGATGTAACAATACCATTGATTAAATCATGCGATATGCAATTGGTAAAGTACTATTTGATGCAATGGTTTAAAAAGAAATCCTTCTTTGAGTTCATGAAAATTTACCAATCCTTAAATGTCATATGAGATGTATAAATGCCATCGCATCATCACACGGACGACTTCTTCCTCTCACGGCCTCTTCCTCCTCTCTCTCGGTTCCTCACTCTCTCGACAGCCTTCTCTCTCTCCCTCTCTCAAAACTGGTCACTCATCTCCTTTAATTTTTCTTCCCCTCAATGATTAGCAATCATTGGGTGTGCATGGGGAACACTTCGCAGCTAGGAGGGACAAATGGCCTTCTTCATGCAAGATGGGCCTCCATCTTTGGCTGGGCTTGAGGCCAGCCATGGGCCGACGGCAGCTCCTCTTCTTAGGCTTTCGTGGGCTGGTCGAGAAAAGGGGTGAGGCAATGGGCTGGTTTGGGCTTTCCATTGTCCAGCCCATCCTCATCGTATTAATTTACCTAATCCTCAATTATATAAACATCTAATTTGGAATTTATAAATCACCAAAACTTTGTGACCTATCTAGATAAATTCCAATCCATAATCCACATGGCCAAAAATCTAATTTTTCCTATCAAATAATTGTTCCCCAAATGCTTGGCCAAAATTTCTTACTGCAAGACATGAATTAGAGCACCTTTAGAGATTGGCAAGGAATTCTAGGATGCCACACGGATCATAATGATTATAAATCTACGTTTGGGTTTGTCTTTACATTGAATGGTGGTGCAGTTAGTTGGAAGAGTTATAAACAAAGAATAACTGCCCATTCCACCACTGAGGCAGAGTATGTAGTCGCTTCTGAAGTGGCAAAGGAAGCCACTTGGATGAAAAAGTTTATTTCTAAACTTGGAGTCGTTCCCTCAATTGAGCAACCGATTACATTGTTTTGTTACAACAATGGGGCAATTGTTGGGAGAGATGATATCGCATTACAGAAAATTCTTAGTTGATTAGTGATCCTAAGTCACTAATTGTTTATGAGGTAGATGCTTGACGACCTAAAGGAAGTCATGGAACGAACTAGGAGTTGTCCCCCATCAAGGACTGAAGCAGCGGCTACAAGAGCAGAACCTCGAATGGGGGAGATCCTACAGGCATTGGCTAACATAGGAAATTTGATGGAAAGGCAAGCCCAACAGTAACAACCCGAAGGAATACGTCGTACTCAAGGACTGGTGGAACAATTTCTTAAATTGAAACCACCAAAGTTTACTGGAATGGGAAGGAAGTCCTGAGGCAGCGGAAAGATGGATCGATCGGATAGAAAAGATTTTCCAGTTGTTGGACTGCAATGCAATGCCAAATTTTGGTAGAGAGCTGTAAATTGGGATGAGTTTGTTAGAGCTTTCAATAGGAACCATTTCTATAAATATTCTAGGGGTAATAAAATAACTGAATTTGTTCAATTTGAACAAAAGGAGTTGACGGTAGAGTGGTACGAAGCGAAATTTTATATGCTGTCTAAGTATGCCCCTAGATTGATTGAGAGGAAAGGGCCAAGAGATTTCTGAAGGGCTTGAAGAACAGGAAGTAATATGGGAGCGAATGGAGTCAGAAAGACAAATGGCACTAAATGATAACAGACGGGGTAAGAGCCTCCTAGGGATTGTAAGAAAAAATGAAATTTTGGAAATTACGAAAGACTGAGAATGGTCAGACTGCAAGGAGAATGTTGACTCAAAACAACTCTACTAAAGGTGTCGTACACAACAAGGGCGAGGACCTTTCTACGCAACCGAGATGTTTTGTTATGGACAGAGAGGACACTTTAGGAGAAATTGTCCACAAGGAGGAAGATGATTGAACGTTTACCCGGTACGACAAGTGCAACAACGTGTAGGTGGACCACCTCCACAAGGAAAATCCCTAAGACCATTGGCACAAGGAAGGGTGTATATGATCACCCAGGAGGAAGCGAAAGCATCCAAAAACGTTATATCAAGTTCGATCTCTATATATCATAAGAAGATATATGCGTTATTTGACACAAATGCCGCGCATTCATTTGTGTCTGAGAGATATAGACTTTTGGGAGAAATAGGAACCAAATCTTTAGATATGCCTCTTCCTATTTCTACACTACAAAAGAACATGGTGTTGTCCACGTCAGTATGTAAGAGTCATAAGATAACCTTAAGGGGACGAGATCTGGAAATGGACTTGGTAGGGATAGTTATGTATGACTTTGACATCATCATAGACTGGCTCCGTAAGCAACGGACTAGGATGGATGATCTCCTGGGATATTAGTTACCCAGGCGGCAAGGGTATTAGTCCCTAATGAAATGAGACCCTTCAATAGATGTGTTGCATTGGTTCGAACCAGGCAAAAATCGGTGGACTTGTAACGTCCCAGTTCGATGACGGCGAGGAGTGGACGCCAAGACTAAACTGCCTGAGTAAGGACCGGCTCCTAGCAAGCTTCTAGCATGGCAAATGGGGAAGGAATGAACCGAACTATGCACTAAACGGGAAGGGAATTGAGTCTAGGATAATTTTATCAGAGTGGCGCAGTGGAATGTCAGTTATCAAAGTGGCATTGTTTCAGTGAACCAAACTCTGCACTAAATGATGGACTTTATGTATATATATATATATATATATATATATATATATCTATTGGAAATATATATATTAATATATATATTTTGATATATATATCTATTGGAAATGTCAGTTAACTTTTGAAGTACAGCCGGGTTAGGTTACTGCGGCATTTTAGTTTACCGACTAACGATCTCGATCTAGTTTATTTAAATTAAAATTGCTTGGTTATTATCTATATATATGTGTGCGTCGTTTTTGAGTATAGGATGTTGTTGGATACTCTTCCTCCATTTTAATGCGCAGGGACCAATGAAAAATAAATAGAGCCCCAAACTCACAGATTTGTCGAAATCCGTTAGTATTAGAATAAAGGACATCTAGGACAAGGAAAGAAGTGTGGCGACCCTAACGGATTGAGGGCGGTCGGGGGGCGTCACACAAACTATCTCAGATGTCGCTATTTTGGAGGACGATGTTCAATGGTAGTCTTCTGCATGTTGTAACCACCTTCAAAGTAGGGCTTTGAATGTTGACCATTCACCTTGAATGTGCCCTTAGTGTCTTACACAACTTCAACTGTTCCATCTAGGAATACATGTGTAACGATAAAAGGGCCAGACCATCGAGACCGCAACTTCCCTTGACAAAGTTTAACGTGAGAGTTATAAAGTAAGACTTTTTAACCAATTTTAAACTCTCTTATGAATATGTGCTTGTCATGCCATCCTTTTGTACATTCCCTGTACAACTTAGAATTTTCATAGGCTTCATTGTCAAATTCCTCCAATTCATTTAGTTGTACACTCCCAATATGCTTTATGCTCTAATTCCACTAGTAAGTGAAAAGCCTTCTCAAACACTAGCCTAAGAAGAGACATCCCAATTAGAGTTTGGAACGCTGTCCTATAGGACAACAGTGCATCATCAAGTTTTAATGACCAATCTTTCTTAAAGGCAGGCATTGTTTTTTCTAAAATTCTCTTGATTTCCCTATTTGGAATCTCTACTTGTACACTAGTCTGAGGATGATAAGGGGTTATAACCTTATTCGTGACTCCGTACTTACTTAAAAGTGCTTCAAATTGTATGTTGTAAAAATGTGTCCCCCCCATCACTTATGATTGCCTTAGATGTGCCAAATCGAGTAAAAATATTTTTCTTCAAGAATTTTGCGACAACTTTAGCATTATTTATTAGCAATGCCACAGCTTCTATCCATTTAGACACATACTCCATAGCCACTAAAATATATAAACATGCATAAGAAGTTCTAAAGGGTCCCATGAAACGAATACCCCCAAACATCAAATAATTCACAAAATAATGTTATTTAAAGGCATCTCATTTTTTCTTGAAATATTCCCAGTTCTCTGACACCTATCACATGAAATTACATAGGAGTATGCATCTTTAAAAAGTGCGGGTCAATAAAATTCAGATTGTAAAATCTTAGCTGCAGTTTTGGTGGCACCAAAATGGCCACTTGCCTCTCGATGATGACAGTGATGTAGAATGATTGCCTTTTCTTCCTCTGGAACACATCTTTCCCAAAAATAATTGTTAAAACTGTAAAAGAATTTTTATCATCATAAAAGAATTTTTTTTCTTCTATTCAAATGATAATTTAGGAGGAAGAATTTTTTTTTTTTTTTTTTGGGGTAAAGGGTAAGAATTTGAAGCCAAAACTCACACTCTAGCTGTGGAAAACTGGGAGAGTGAGAGGGAGCCAAATGAAAAGAAACAAAGGCAATAAAAATAATCCACCTTCACTAGGTCGAGCTAAGCTGAAAGAATCAACCTCTTTAGTTGCAGGTTGCTTTTTGTTTCTCCCTTCTACCTATTGCCATCCCTTATCAATCAAAGATGAAATAGTCGAAAAAGGAGACGAAGCGAGAGGTAGGGCCACCTCACGAGCAACAATAGAGCCTGCTTAGGGGCATTTTGTTCATCAACAAGGTTTGCAATCATGTGCATATCCGAAGTGGCGTCCCTGCTGGGTAATGTCCAAGCATTCGGCCTATTAAAAAATAAGGGGTTGTCTTGCGAACTGTCTTTAGTCTGTTCATGCTAAGGGGGATTTGCATGACTTGGAGACAGCGCAGGGGGAGCAGGGGCCAAAGACACATCTTCAGGGATCGGACGTGTAGCGATCAAAGGTTGTTGAACATTCTTTTCAATAGAAACAGAAGAAACTAGATTGCATTTATGGCCAAAAATGCGACACCCTGCACAAGCCATGGGTCTCCATTCATATTCTATATCGGTCATGCATGATTCACCATGATGAACCACCTGAATTGATTCACACAAAGGCTGCTTTGCGGTGATTTCTCCAAGGACTCTAACATAGGCTAGCATTGTCATCTATTCCGTTCTTTCGTCTACATAGAGCGGCCTCCCAATTGTGCTAGCAACTTTGCTAATTGCCTGTGAAGAAAAAAAAGCAGTAGAAAGATTTATAAGCTTTACCTACACGGGAACGGTTAGATGAGCATCCATCCTCAGCTCTAGGGCCGGCCTCCATTGTTGAAGAATGATAGGCACTTTTGAGACGGTAAAAGGCCCACCTTCTAATTCCTTCCTTCGAAAATCATTGTCCACAATGTGAAAAAAGAAAAATCGCTTTCCATTGGCCATTATTTCAACCAAGTTCACGCCCCAAGCTTTCTTGAAAGTAGCTTCAGTAACTTTGAGGAGAATTCTCCTCCCAATATAGTAGCCAACAAGACAATCTTCAAGTTTAGGATCGGCAGCTTGAAGATCTTCATCGGTCATTTCAATAACTGATTTATTATCAACATAAGTTTGAGGGCAAAACTCCAAATCGTATCCTTTCGTTGACACCCTAGCCACAGCTACACTCGCCCAAGTACGAAGATTGGAGCTCGTCGAGGTTGCCCTCCCAGGCCGTTTGGAACCCTCTCCGTGGCCCACCTTGAGCTTGGGTAAATCGAGCAAGGGAAGAAGCATCTTTCAAACCAGCGAGGGCCTGGGTGGTTACACCCATATTCTTGTTCACGAGACCACCAAAAGAGGATGGACTAATATCGGGATGGGGAGGGCTACGAATACCAGACACTAGCCCCACATTTTGGGCCGAAGCCATTTTGGGAACCATAGCAGCAACAGACACGAAAGTCATAGAAACAGGGGCGGAAAACTTTAGCGAAAAACCGGCCATCGAGCCCCAGGAGCACCACGTACCAGGCCGAGCTTGAAAGGGTTTTCAAGCATCGACCTAAACGATCGGTCAACACTTTGGGAATCAATCATGCAATAAAATGGAAGAACGGTGAAAGGGTCGCCAGATTGGGAGCTCCAAATGAACAGTAACCGAGAATCTTTTCAGGAGGAAGAACATTACTTATTTATATAGTTGGCGTACTAGGGAATTTTTGTGGACTTCCAAAATTGGTCTTACCTCATCCTTTGAATTTACAATTCTTGATAAATGGTCTGCAATTAGATTTTAATCCCCTTCTTATTTTTGATTTCCTATTCAAATTCTTGCAGCGATAGAATCTATCTGATCAACCGGGGTTGTGATACTTTCTATTCAAGCATATACTTAAGAGCAGGGTGGTTAGAATAAACTATAACTTTTGAGCCAATTAAATAAGAACAAAATTTATCAAAAGTAAAAACTATTGCCAAAAGTTCCTTTTCTGTTTTTCAATTATTCAATTGTGCAGCTGACAAGATTCAACTAGACTATGGTCAGCAATTTTTATACTTTCTTTGTCGCAAAACAGTAATTACTGCAGAATCTCTAGCATCACACATCAGTTCAAAAGGTAATTCCCAATTTGGTGGCGTCAGAATTCGTGCTGACATTAACTTGTCCATTAAAGTGTTAAAAGCCTACATGCATTAAACAGAAAAATTAAAAGCAGCATTTTTCTCCAAAAGATTAGAAATGGGTTTAGCAATTTTTGAAAAATCTTTTATAATTCGCCTATTGAGTCCTGCATGCCCCAAAAATACTCTTACACGTTTCATAGATGTTGGTGGAGGAAATTTTGCAATGCCTCCACTTTGGCTCGATTGACTTCTATATCGTTGTTGGATACTCTTCCTCCATATTATTTTATAGGGACCAATGAAAAATGTATAGACCCCAAACTCACGGATTTGTTTAAATCTGTTGGTATTAGAGTAAAGGACATTTAGGATGAGGAAAGAAGTGTGGGGACCCTAATGGATCGAGGGCATCAGGGGGCATCACACAAACTATCTCAGATGTCGCTATTCTGGAGAATGATGTTCAATGGTAGTCTTCTACTTGTTGTAACCACCTTCAAAGTAGGGCTTCAAATGTTGACCGTTCACCATGAATGTGCCCTCAGTGTCATGCGCAACTTCAACTGTTCCACATGGGAATACCTGTGTAAATGTAAAAGGACTAGACCATCAAGACCGCAACTTTCCTTGAAAAATTTTACGATGAAAGTTATAAAGTAAGTCTTTTTGACCAACTTTAAAGTCTCTTATGAATATGTGCTTGTCATGCAATCTTTTTGTACACTCCTCGTACAACTTAGAAATTTCATTGGCCTCATTGTGACAATCCTCCAATTCATTTTGTTGTAATAATCTTTCTTCACCTGCAGACTTCATGTCAAACTTGAAAAAATTCAATACCCAATATGCTTTATGCATTCACAGTTTTTTTCTAAAATTCCCTTGATTTCCCTACTTGGAACCTCTACTTGACCACTAGTCTAAGGATGATAAGGTGATGCGTGATGGGGTGAGTAATTCCATTGGTAAGTGACAAGCCTTCCCAAGGTATAAAAACACTAGCCTAAAAGGAGACATCCCAATTAAAGATTCCACCAGCCAAGGATTTGAAGGCTACGCTCCAAGGATAAAGAAACCGAAAGGAGTTATCCACTCTCCGAAAGAGACAAAAGTGCATTTCATTCAAGTTTTATTGATTTTAGCATTAGGAAATATAAAAACAGACTTTAATGACCCTAAAGACTCTTGAACTGCATAACAATAAATACACCTAGGAACTTATGAAATGTTTTTACGGGAACTTGCAAAATTCCTCTTGATTTCGCCTACTTGCAAACCTTTAGAAGCTCATCTCTTGACCAAAAACAAATTCTTGAAACCACTAAAATGGCCTCTCATTAGTCATGCTCCCGAGGACTCCAAATTCTCCAGGAAGGTCTATCTTGTAAGCATTGTCACCAATTCGCTCAATAACTTTAAAGGGACCATGATAAGTGAAGCCATACAAGATCACCCGGGGGTTGTATTCCACCAAATGGCGATCGACCAGTAGTATAACTCGGTGATCGATTGTAAGCAAATTCAGCAGCTTTAAATCCCAATCTTTCAAAGCGAGTGGTTACCTCCGTTTGGCCATCGGTTTGTGGATGATACGCCGTGCTGAATAAGAGTCTTGTACCAAGCTCCAGAAGTAGCTTAAGAACTTGGAAGCACGATCCGACACAATGGTCTTTGGTACTCCATGAATGCGAATAATCTCTTTGAAATATAATTCAGCAATATGAGATGCATCGTTGGTCTTGTGACATGGCACAAAATGAGCCATTTTAGAGAACCGACATGATAGCATCTTTTCCTCTTTCAGTTCTTGGTAGAGCCACAAAACCTTGAGATGATAGCATGCACATCTCCACTCATCTTTGGCCAATGAAATGCTCTTGAAGAACCTTCAAATTGTAAAAAGAAACCCATCTTTATGTACCTTGAACTCCCCGCTTGCAATTGTTGATGATGGATGGGAACTGCATCTTCATAATAAAGTTCTTTCATTGATTGAAAAAAATCTTCTCGATAAAGTGTGGCCCCCCTATCACTTATGATTACCACAACAAAATCAGGAAGTTTAGCATTGTTTGTTAACCAAGAAACACAATGCTTGGAGAGAAGCAATGCTATAAACAAGAATATCGTCGAAATAAACAACGACAAATTGACCAACAGCATTCTCCGCAAATCTATCTTTGAAAACACAGAAGAACCATATAATTCATCAAGCATATCATCAAGTCCAATCCATTTAGATCCTTTGACGATAAGTTCATCGACTTGTCTTTATATCCGGGAACACATCTGCAAACTCCTTTTTCTCGACCACAAGCAAAGCAAATACATAGATTTTCCTTACAAGTGTTTTCCTCCCCAGGTTGATTATTATGTATTGAAGAAGGATTCAAGGGTAAAAGAGTGATGTATTTACTAAAATAGCTTGTATGGTTATGCAAATTTGCATCCTCAATTTCTTGAAGAGTCATAACTCTCCGATTTGGACAATTTGCTTGTAAATGCCCAAAACCATGGCACTTAAAGCATTTCCTTGCATCGCCTTCAAACTTCTTTTGCACTTCCTTGGAAGGCTCTGCAATTTTTCCCTTGTTTTTGTCTTTCGTCGACGTACTCTCGCCTTTGCTTGACGAAGCACCCTTAAAATAGGATGTCGCCTTTGTTGAGGTTCTGAAGGAAAAGAAGGTGTAGGCCTAAAGATTCCACCAACCAAGGATAAAGGGCTTCTTGGCTCACCACCAAGGAGTGATCTACGCTCCAAGGATAAAGAAACCGAAAGGAGTTATCCACTCTCCGAAGGAGTTCACTCAAGCAGAGGAAAGTTTGTCTCCACCATACATTGGATAGTTTCCCTGTTTAAAATTTTAGCATTGAAATATTAAAAACAGACTTTAATGACCTAGAAACATAAACCTTCGACTCTTGAACTATCAATAAATTAGGAACCGGGAAAAACTTTAAGGCTCATCTCTTGACCAAAAACAAATTCTCCTGTCAAGACGTCTAAAATGGCCTCTCATTGCATTATAGTATACAAAATATCGGTAAGTAATTAACATTATTCATTCAAAATGATCCACGAAGCACAAAAATTTCTTTATTGCCTTGGATAAGCATCGATAGTTCTGAGTTGGTCGATGGACCTACGTTTTGTGAATTATTTGATGTTTGTTGTAAAAATGTGTCCCCCTATCACTTATCATTACCAAAACTTTAGCATTGTTTGTTGGCAATGCTACAGCTTCAATCCATTTAGATACATACTCCATAGCCACTAAAATATATATAAATTTGCATAAGAAGGTGTAAAGGGTACCATGAAACCAATACCCCAAACATCAAATAATTCACAAAACAATGTAATATAAAGCTATCTCATTTTTGCTTGAAATATTGTCAGTTCTCTGACCCCTATCACATGAAATTACATAAGAGTATGCATCTTTAAAAAGTGCGGATCAATAAAATCCAGATTGTAAAATCTCAGCTGTAGTTTTGGTGGCACCAAAATGGCCACCTACCTCTCCATCATGATTGTGATGCAGAATATTTGCCTTCTCTTCTTCTAGAACACATCTCTTCATAACTTGGTTTGCACATACTTTAAACAAGAATGGTTCTTCCCAAAAATAATCAAAAATAATTTTTAACATCATAAAAGAATTTTTTTCTTTCGTTTGTTGATTTGATAATTTTGGAGGAAGAACAAATTTTCCATTTGAAAGTCAGAGTGGTCAGAATAAACTATAACTTTTGACCCAATTATATAAGAACAAAATTTATCAAAAGGAAGTTCCTTTTTTGTTTGACTTTAATGGTTAAAAAAATTTCTCATCATCGATAGTATCACACAACTCTTGACCTTAAAAAGCCTGAATGCAAAAGATTGAGCAATTTTTGAAAAATCTTTTATAAATTACCTATAAAATCCTGCATACCCCAAAAATACTCTAACAAGTTTCACAGATGTTGGTGGAGGAAATTTTGCAATGACCTCCACTTTGGCTCGATCGACTTCTATTTCGTTGTGAGAAATTTTATGCCCAAACACTATTCCTTCCTGCACCATAAAGTGACACTTCTCCCAATTCAAAACAAGGTGAGGCTCCTCACATCTTTGTACGAGCATAGCCAAATTATTTAAAGAAAGAATCAAATAGCCATCATGCATGAAAATCAAATAGCCAAAAACGGAAAAATCATCCATGAAACTCTAAATATATTTTTCAACCATATCAGAAAAAATAGCCATCATGCATCTTTGAAAAGTAGATAATGCATTACACAGATTGAAGGGCATTCTTCTAAAAGAAAAAGTACCATAGTGACACATGAAAGTAGTTCTTTGTTATCTTTTGGTGTAATAGAAATCTGATTATACCCCGAAGATCCATCAAGAAAGTAATAAAACTCATGCCCTACAAGTCTTTTAATCTAATCAATAAATGGTTAAGGGAACAAATCTTTTCTAGTGGCATCATTGAATTTTCTATAATCCATACACACATGCCACCCCTGTAACTATTCTAGTTGGAATCAATTCATTGTTGTTGTTTTTCTGAACAATCATATCACCTTTCTTTCGCACAACTTATACAGGACTTACCCAAGAATTTTCAGAGATAGGATAGATGATACCTGCATGAAGTTGCGTAGTTACCTCAGCTTTCACTACTTCTTGCATCTTTGGGTTCAAATGCCTCTGAGGTTGGATAGCGTGTTTATATTATTCCTCCATCAAAATTTTGTACATGCAAATTAAAGGACTAATTCCCTTGATACCATCTATTTTCCATCATTGCATCCTTATTCTCTCTTAATACTCTTACCAATTTCTTCTCCATGAAATCTGTCACAGAAGAAGATATAATTACGGTAAATAGGAAACTTCATCTAAATAAGCATATTTGAAATGAAAAGGTAAGGGTTTGAGTTCAAAGATTGGAGGCTTTTCAATTGATGGCTTAGGCTATGTTATGTGCTGTCCCAACAGCTAAAATTTATTTGCCTTTTGTCTTCAATATGGTGGAATTGCCTCAATGAAATTGGCAAACTCCTTTATCTCCTCATTCTAAATATCTTTGTCCCTTTGTCGAATCAGACATGTGTCAAGTGGATCTTTAAAAATATTTTCTTGAAAAACCATATTCATCAACTTCTAAACTGTTTCAACTCTAAAACAAGAATTATCATCATATGGATATTTCATTGCTTTAAAAACATTGAATGAAACAAGAGCATCTTGAACTCTAAGAATCAACTTCCCTTGTTGTACATCAATAAAATTATCTTGAAGGAGTAAAATTGTAAATCAGATGGATATTTCATTGCTTTAAAAACAATCAATGTGTTGATGGGTGATTTGAGCTTAAAATTACCGTTATCTAACATTTAGCCCAGCCTTCGATTACAAAACGAGAAAAGTCATGATTTTTGGTTGGATAATTACCTTAAAATAGTGGAGAGAGGAATCAAAAGCAAACCTATGAGATTTGGTGATAATTATTGAGAAGTTTTTAGAGGTTACATATCGATGTGAATTTATCTGGATTGTATATAATTCAAAAACGGTGAGGACTCTCACATAGTTAGAATTGGTTTTACCTTATAAATAAATCAATTTCAATGTTTAGATGAAATTTGCGTTTTTCTTTGAATTGTCAATTTGAGTAATTATGGAAAGATGTCATGGAGGAGATTGTTAGCTTGAGTATATGTTATCTCTTGATTTTTCTTGCAAACTAGCAAAATGTTAAGTTCGGGCGTTTGATAACTCTATAAAAATAGAGTTATTTTACCTATTTTAGGCAACAATTAATATAATATCTATAAGAAAATATTTGGATTTCCTTCTGATTATCTAAATTTTCTTTGTTTTCGCAGAATAATGAGATATGGAGAAGATAAGGAAAAAGGATGGCAAAAATCAGGAATTCAAATAAAAAAGTAGGGGAAGATGGATATTAAACCAGGGAATCATTGATTTATAGAAATAACGCACATGCCTTCTTACAATTAATAGAAATCGTACCTAGGTTAACGTTTTTGGAAGCTTCCGCCTTCTCTTGGGTGATCGCATACACCCTTCCTTGTGCTAGTAGTCTCTAAGATTTCCCTTGTGGAGGTGGTTTGTCTACACGTTGTTGCACTTGTCGTACCAAGTTGGCATTGGGTTGCGATCCATTTTGTGGACAATTTCTCTTAAATTGTCCTGTTTGGCCAGAACCAAAACACCTTGGTTAATCATTATAGGGTCCTAGCCCATGTGGTCTACCACACTTTTGGCAAAAGTTGTCATGTGGTCTACCACACCTGGAGTGATTCTCGGGTCGGATAGGGTCTCTTACCTTGTCGGGCACCATTCAATGTCAATTGTCTCCTTTGATTCCACTCGTTGCCTCAATATTTCTTGCTCTACAAGCTGGGCCCTTTCATAAATCTCATTATAATCCCTCATATTCAGAGGCACTAGCTGCCTCCTAATATTCGTCCTCAGGCCCTTCAAAAAGCTCTTAGCATTTTTCTTTCGATCCTTTCAAAAATTTTGCTTCATAATTGTCTACCGTCAACTCCTTTTGCTCTAATTGAACAAATTCTGTTATTTTCTTACCCCTAGCATAGTCAGTGAAATGCTTTCTATTGAAGGCTCTAATAAACTCATCTCAATTTACGACAGTACCAGGTGGAAAGATTGTATCTTTTGGAGCTCTCTACAAAAATTTGAATTTTCCCTGTAGTGGGTGTTCTACCAAGGTTATCTTTTTGGTGTCAGTGCAGTTCAGCAACCGAAAGATCCTTTTTATCCCACCAATCCATTGCTCTGCCTTTTCAAGACTTCCCGTTCCAGTAAACTTACGTAGTTTCAATTTGGGGTTCTACCCTTGAAGCCATAGCTTTAGTCCTAGATGGAGGAGAACTCCTAGTGATACCATGAGCATTACTGGGATCACATAACATAAAAATGTTACTTGCACACAAACGTAACTCACAATCGCTAGCAGTATTTTATGAGTGAAAATCAATCACTTGTTATTTGCAGTTAGTTAACTACCCCTAACTAGTGCCTTATCGTGTGCATCACTTTCCTACAAGTACACTCATTCTGTTAGGGTTACCACATCACTTCCCTATCTTGGGTGTCCTACTACATCATTGGATTTCAGTGAATACATGAGTCTGGGGGTCCTTCACATTTTTCATTGGTCGCTGCGCTATTTATATGTTGGAAGCGCATTCAACAACTTCCTACCTAAACACTCAAATCATGCACACTAGATATGCATACATAAATAACCAGGCACTTTTTATTAATATATACCGGATGGACATTGTTCGTCAGTACATCAAAAGCCAAAGTTTCCTATACTTGGCTATATCCAAAAATGACCGACTTTTCCTTCAGTCACCTACAATGCCATCTGTCTTCAAGTGCCGGCATTCCAAAAATTAAATCCTGTGTTCCCGTCCCCCGCTACTTTATCCCACTCAAGCCTCCAAGATCGTCCTTTGGCGGTGGTGGCAACTTTATCCAACATGTCCCCACAAGAGGTGCGTACAACTACTCAACAGTCAATGTTTTACTAAACTATATTACGGAGCCTATCGTCACCAAATTCCACGCAATCCAAATACGCACGCATAAAATAGTAGTAATAAACATGCAGTAAATCAGGAAGAGATAAAAATGAGCATATAAAAAACAATGAGCATCTAGAAATTCATTGTTAGCATCCCTCCATATTTCAGTCATCAGGCATTCGGAGCGTGTTACGTTACACCTCCAGGCATCTCGCACCCCACCTGGCACCACGAGGAGTCTCTGGGGCTCACCATGTCAATGATGTCACATTGCCTCCAGAACGTGTATGGCCATACTTCCGAGCATTCTGACGCCTGGGGAACTTGTAAGACTCACCTGTCCCTAGACTTCCAAAGGCATCACCACTATGACCCTTTCCCGAAGGTTCAACGGCATCAATAACATTTCAACCATCGTGTAGTAATCAAATCAATTTAATGCCAAAAAGTTTTCGAATCACCAACATGGAAAATCCCTTGGGTTTTCAAAAATCATAATTTATGGTATAAAGCATTGGAAAATAGGAATTTCAAAGACACAGCAATACAACAACAGTAGTCTTTAAAAATAGGTCAATCTCATATCGATGAAATGTATTCTCAAAATTAAAAGCTTGATACCGAATCCATAACATCCATTTTCACGTTTAAATCTAAAAGGTTTTTCAAAATTCACATGAATAACCTCGAGTCACACTAGCGCCTTACAGCTCGAAATGAAAAGATTTATGAAAACCGTAAGTAATTTGAAATCAGCACATCGGCAGTCGGTAATCTCAATTTCGATCCTAAAGTTTTCAAAGTAGTTCACACACAAAATCTTAGAGCTTCGAAATATCATCTATCAGGATGTATGTGGCCTCCAATTCGGACTCGACCACAACAATTGTAAAATCCTTTCCCATATAGCTAAGATAAACCCGATAACCTCCGAGTTCACAATTCAGCGAGTATTCCAAAATAATCGTAATAATCTAATAGGTTAGTAGCTATCAACTTGCCTTTGGTTTGTGATGCGGGAGCATCCAACGTAGGTCCATCGACAAACTCAGAACCATCAATGCTTATCCAAGGCAATAAAGAAATTGGGCATTATGTGCTTTCATGGATCATTTTGAATGAATAATGTTAATTACTTATCGATATTCTATGGTACGTCGATAACTAGCAATGGGAGGCCATTTTAGACGTGTTGCATGACCAATTGATGAAGTTTCAAGAGAATTAGTTTTTGGTCAAGGGATGAGCTCGAATTTTGGGAAAGCTAAAGGTTTACGAATGCGGTCGAAGAATGCGGAAGGCCAACGGTTCAAGAATACGGAAAGCTATAAGTTCAAGAATGCAAGTTCCCGTACTACTAAAATTGCATTTCATAAAGTTCCTAGGTGTATTTATTGTTATGCAATTCAAGAGTCGAAGGTTTAAGTTCCTAGGTCATTAAAGTCTATTTTTATTATTTCCTAATGCTAAAATCCTCCTATAAATAGGGGAAAACTATCCAATGTACGGGAGATACGAATTTTATTTATCAAATTGTGAGCTTTCCTCTGCTTGAGTGAACTCCTTCGGAGAGTGGATAACTCCTTTTGGTTTCTTTATCCTTGGAGCATAGATCACTCCTTGGTGGTGAGCCAAGAAGCCCTTTATCCTTGGCTGGTGGAATCTTTAGGCCTTGGTGGTGAGCTTCTCCTATCCCGAAGTCCTTTATCCTTGGCTGGTGGAAGCTTTAGGCCTTGGTGGTGAACTTCGTAGATCTCGATACTCATCCTCGGTTGGTGGCGAGGCCTTTATACCTTGGAAGGTGATCGTTCTATCTTTGCTGATGCCTTTTTATTTTTTTACCGTATACACTACTCCATACACTTAATCACAAAATTCCCCGCTAAAAAAATACCATTCAGGAATCACTCACCCCATCACGCATCAATTTGGGGCGTCAATGGCAAGGCAAATTTGGGAGGTTGCGGGTCACGAGTGCAGCTAAGGCGAGTCGCACGTTAGCAACCGCAGGCGAGATTGTGGCATCCTAAAATTTCACCATAATCCATAAATGTGCTATGAACCATGGATAGGTGATAGAAGCACCGTCAATGTATTTTGTTGCCTTTTTGACCCATGATTTGCGTTAGATTAAGGCCGATCTCTTAAGTGGATAATTATTTGATAGGAAAAAATTTATTCTTGGCCATGTGTCTTAATGGTTGAATTTTTATTAATTAATGTTGCAAATTCTAATGGCCTTATAGATTGCAATTAAGTATTTAATGGGGATTAAGGATAGATTTTTAAGGAAGGGTGGGCTGATTTCGTACGGCACAAACCAGCCCACCACTCCCCATTTATTGGGTCGACCAAGGGCGGCCCAAAGCGGGCCCAGGGAGCCCAATGGGCCGTCAACCAAGGGCCCAACCCCGGCCGGATGAAACCCCCCCTCTCTTGCATGGAGTTGCGAAGTGTAAGAGCCATGCAACCTAAAGATGGTTAATCATGAAGGGAAGGAAATTAGTGAGGGGGAGAGGGGTGGATTAAGCGAGGAAGGGAGGGGCTGTCGCACGGTAGGGAGAAAGGAAAGGTAGAGAGAAAGGAGAGGAAGCAAGGAAGAGAAGAAGGGAGACCGTGCGTCTGCCTAGGCCGCCACCGTCGAGCCGCCTTCCCCCCCTACCGTTTGTTTGCTGTAATTTGAGGCAAGTAGAGTCTATTTTCCTACTCTTTTGCTAGCTGTCATGTGAGTATGTTGGATGGTAAACATTGGTTGTAGTAGAGGTGAGGTAATTTCGGCACATTGAGAAGAGGTGTCACGGTTTTTGCTTGCTGTTTTCTGGAAAATCAGTCCGACCCTCCATGAGTTTGTGTGCTGCATGCAACTTTTTATTTGGCATCTCACCTTGACCTCTCCATGAAAGTTGTAGAGGACATCTTGAGGAGCAACATACAAAAATTTGAGACAAAACGGACATGTATAACATATCAAAACTTTAGAGGAAATGATTTTCCTTTGGAGAAACTAGATCTGGTATTTGTTGTGCCCACCCTTGGTGATTTCGTGGACTGTAAAGTAGCCTTTGTGTTGAAATCTCACTTTGATTCCTTAATGAAAGTTGTAGAGGACCTCTTGAGGTATAACATATCAAAACTTTAGAGGAAATGAACAAATATAGGTCGGTGAAATCATTGTCCTTTGAAGAAATTGGATCTGGAAAATGCTATCTCGACCTATAATGTTTCTGTGATTTTTATAAAATCATCAAGTTGAAATTTGATTTTGTTTCCGTAATGAAAGTTGTAGAAGAAAAAATATATGTAGGTAGGTCGGTGAAACGAATTCTTTTTGAAAGAAGTTAATCTGGAAAATCGACATCAACAACTTGAGGAATTACTTGTCTATATCTATTTATCTACAACGAATTGGATTGTGATTTCTTCACGAGATATTTACCTCTAAGTGTTGTTTATAACTTCTCAAAATTTCAGAATTTTTGGAGTTCATGTGGCATCCCAAAAATTAAAGACAAGCTCTAAGATGTATTAAGGCCCATGATTAGGTAATGAAATTACCTATGGTTTATGCTTTAGCTATTAATTTTTTTTCCTTAAAACTAAGTGTTATACGCTTGTGTTCTTGAGTTTTTAAATTAGTACTATAGGTTAATTTAGTAAGAAGAATTTATTCTTGGTTTTGCACCTCGTAGAATTGATCCCTATAGATTAAATGTTACAAGATATGGGTCATATGAAATTTAAAAACTCCAAATCTATAAAGCAAAGAATTAAAAGTGAATTATTAAAGGTAAAGTTGGGGTTCAATTAGGCTTGGGCCTTAGGCCCAATAGCTTGGACTTTTGTTGGGGCAAATGACCGGCCCATTGAGGCCCAAGGAGGGCTGTCGCCGGCCCACTTGTTGGCCCAAAGCCCAGCCGAGAATGAAGCCCATTTGTGCATGAAGAAGACCATGTGTCCCTCCAAAATTGCCAAGTGTAGATCATGCAATTAGCAATCATTGCTAATGATGGAAGGGGAGACCATTTGGGGGGAAAAACAACCAGTTAAGGGAGTGAGAGAGGGAGGAGGTTCGGTCCAAAGAAGAGAGAGAGAGAGAGAGAGAGAGAGAGATTTCGAGAGAAACAGAGGGAGAGAGGAGAAGAAGGAGCCGCTCGCCCGCACGCCCGTCGTCCGTTCGTCCGCCCTTCGCCGTCCTTGTGCCGTCGTTGGTTCGGTTTTTGGAGGCAAGTTGGGATCCATTTCTGCTCTTGCATGTGTGTTTTGCATGTATGTTGGGATTAGTGTTGAAGTTTGGGTGCTTAGGGTCTAAATAACCGAAGATAGAATGAGTTGTTTTTCAAAATGTCCTATGTTTTTTGAGTATACCGTTGAACCCCGAATGTTGTAAAGGCTTGCATGTGTGGTTTGAGTTGGATTCTTGCTTCGACTTCTGCACGAAAGTTGTAGACAACATCTCAAACTACAGCATACTAAAATTCGGGATTAAATGGTTGAGTTTTGAGGGGTAAAGTCCTGGGGGTTTGTATTATTTAAAATCGGTCCCAGCGCAATTCATATAACGAAAGCATAACCAACAACTCACTTCCCTATATTCAGAAAACAGTGCACACCAACTAAACATCTTTTATAAGTTAAAGCCGAACACTTTTGTTTACATAAAGCAGATCAACATCTTTAGTCGGTACATCGAACGCTTGTGATTATAAATGTGCAAGTGATAATACCGTCGAACCCTTGAGTCGACAATGTTCCCCCAGGAGTGTCGGGATGCCCAGAGGTGTGTGCCGGATGTCCTCGAGTGTTTTCGAAGTGCCTAGAGGTGTGTGCCGGAGGTTCCTCGCGATGCTAGGTTAGGTACGAGCGATAAATAGAGGGATGCAAACATTGATCCTTGGAAAGAAAAATGAAATGAGATCCGATTGAAACTCAAAAATTTGAATCATGTGCATAGCTGTATGCATTATGGCATGGTGATATGTTTGGCTGCATGGAAATGTAAGCCTGATGGCATGGATGATATGCACCTTGCTCGTGATATCCTGTTTGTTTTGCTTGCTGCATTGTGTAGTTTGATGGATCTTTAGTACTGAGTGGTTGTACTCACCCCTTTGGAGACTAACATTTCAGATTAAAAGATGTCTTTGCTAGCGGTCGCGCGCGGTAGCTTCTATGGCTTACCATACGATGTTGAGGTCGAGTGCGCAGAGCACATTTGTGTCAGTCACTGTTCCCGGTCTGGTGTTCATTCGAGTCCGCGTGCTAGCCATGTATGATGTGGGCCTGGCTAGAGCCCCGTCATCCAAGAGTTTCTGTTTGTCCACGTCCGCCGCGATGGGGTGATGCTAGGGATGTTGCCGTTGCTGCCACCCGATGCACCGGGTTGGGTGTGATGGCTCGTATGACTGGTGGGGCCAGACACTTTTTGGGATAGCCGATACTTGTAGATGGAGGGGTATACATGTTCGATGTAGGGTCGAGATGTTTTTTGAGTCATAGTCGAGTATAGCTAAAAATGTGAATAAAAGTGACTTGGGTTTATCTTTTGCTTTGGTGCGTAATCGGTGTGAATTGTATGATTGTTATTGGAGTAAGGGATGGTGAGACTCGTTTGTGCTTCTGTTAGTGGGCTGCGCTGGAATCGTTTCAAAAAAAAAAATTATTGAACAACCTATATGAATTATGGTCCCTCTTAAATTAAAAACGTATTAGACCGGTAGGTAATAAGATAAGCGATAGGGGGTACCACAGAGATGGCGCCGAAGGTTGAACTGAAATTCGCCGAATGCTGAGTGAATCGGCAATCGGGGGAGATGAAGTGAGGTCAGGCGGGAGAGGGAAGAATATGCTCCTTCTGCGTTTACCGTGAGCTCCGTCTGGTTTCCCTTTTGTTGACTCCATTTGTCAACAATTTGAGCGGTTTTTGGGCTTCCTAGTTGCGAGTAGCATGGGGAGGGCGCGCGTGGCACCATCTGGAAGAAGACGTGGTCAACACTTGGTCCTTCGGCTGCCACTGTCTCTCGTGCATGCATGGGGAATGCTTTCCCTCCGTCCACGACACCTGCCGCTCCATGCAAGTACGTGGCTGTGGTCTAATTTCAAGAGCTTCCTTTGCTCGACGCCGAAGACTAGAGAACGTGGCAGCCCGGTCAAGATCTCTCCTCTTGTTGACTGGCGGAATGAAGAGGTGACGTGGCTGTGGGTTGATGGCCAAAATCTTTTCTTCGCATGCGGCATGACAGCTTGGACGCGGCTGCAGTTTCTTGAGTCGACCTTACTCTTTGGTTGAGACGGGGTGCAAAAAATTGGGGTCTTCGACTCAGTTAGTTGGCTAGACGGTTGGGGATTGACGTTTGTCTTCATAGCCGATCACATTAAGCGAGAAATTTAGACTATGAGCTATCACGAGAACATGACGAAACATGACGTTTCGTTACGGCGAGTGTGGTGGTGAAACGGTGGTCATAGGTGGTGCTAATGACGTAGTACGACGACAAATTCGTCGACCCATCTCGGACAGTTACGTATTTAAGGTCGGGCAAATTCCAGATCTGACAAATCTCCCCTCCTTAGATAATTTCGTCCTCGAAATTGTACGTCTATTACATTTCGTCCTCGCTTTCCCATGTAGCCTCTTCCACGTTGTGGCATCCCTCGAAGACCTTAACCAGGGGAATTTTCCTACATTCAGAGAACTTGCTCCTTCTGATGCCGTATCTGCATTGGCTCCTCCCTTGTACTTCACTTGCTCATCGACTTTGATTGTTTCATGATCAAGTAGGTGAGTAGGGTCGGGTTGATACTTCCTTAGCATCGGCATATGGAAAACGACAAGTAGATTTGTCATTTTAGGAGGCAATGCTAGTCGACAGGCTACATCAAAGTCAGGCTAGTGTTCTTGAAGGTTTTCGGATAACGATTAACAAAAATTAATTGGTTTTGCCATCATGTGTCAATTCATTGGTATCATTATTAAAGTTTGTCAACAAACTCAAGTTACCATTAATTATGGTGAGGTATCTATTGAAAGATGACTGTTGGTGGTACAAAAAATGGTTGTTACGAGATTGGGTTTCCTAGCCAAAAAACCGAAAAAGAGATTGGAAAAGTGAGGTGAATTTATAGCAAACTTAATTTTGGGTAATATTAATGTAAGAAGAAACGATTGTTTAGGCAGTCCTGAATTCTGACAAGGGTCTCCGTCCTCTCTCAAAAAGCTAGATGGATCTCCTTCACGGTCTCCAACAAATGGATAGAAGATCTTTAAGGATCCTTTCCTCTGGGCGAACCATAAGGTTTGGCGGAGAGCCCTTGGGAAGGGATTTTAGATGGATCCCTTTAGAACCAGTCACATGGGGACTCTCACCCCTGCCAGGTTCTCCCTGGAGTGACTAAGCAGTTTTAAGACGTGCTCAGGTCTTTGGATAGAAGATCTTTATAAAAGCGAATACTACAGTCGCACTTTGCTTAAGAAATCATCCTGTAAAGGTTTAACATTTTAATAGTGAAGAGACAAATGTAGATGTATAAGGACAGTCATTGTGTCTTGATAGTGTGATTTCTTATGTGAAACAAACAACACTTGCTAGCAATAACTTGTAGTGCTGATTATTAGTCGATCCAGCTAGTGTCAAGGCCATTATTTGAAGAGTGGATGTAGGCTTAGAATAAAGTGGAGCCATTATAAATTGTATATGTGCTTATTGTCATCACAAATGCGGATTATCAACTCAACTTTTCTTGCCTGCTACTTTTATATATTTCACAAAAGTTTTTCATTTTCTTTTTCCAAACTATTCAACCCCTTCTTGGTTCTAGAATCTCAAACTAACTTGATTGCATTTTATTTCAAAAGTTTAGAACTACAGTAAATTGATTGAAAGGTTTAGAATTGAATTGGAATTCGTACATTTGTTTTTTCCCATTTTAGGGTCCGTTCGTTTAGCGGAAAATAGGCCATTTCCGGAAAATATTTTCCCAGAAGTCATTTTCCAGGAAAATGACAATATTTTATGGTGTTCGGCTAAAATCTGAAAATGTTTCGGAAAATATTTTACGGTGTTCGGTAAAGAAAATATTTTCCGCTCACTAGATTGGCGAGCGTAAGCGTCAAGCTCGAGGTTCGCCAGATCGACGAGCGATCCACGACAGTTCACCTGGTGATGGCCGACGACTAGTTAAGAAAGAAGAAGATGGGAAACAAAGAAAAGAAAAAAAAAAAAAAAAGAAAAAGAAATAGAAAATTAAAAATAATTTGAATAAAAAAAGAAAAAAACAATTTAAAAATAATTCGAATAAAAAAGAAAAGAAGAAGAAGAAATGGGAGGAGGAAGTGATAATTTGTAGATGTGTGAGATAAGAGAGATCAAGTGAGGAAAATGTTTTCCACTTTTCAAAAGTGGAAAACATTTTCCCCAAATTTAGAAGACTTTTCCCTTCCATGGAAAACATTTTCCCTTAGGAATTCATTTTCCGTGAAACGAACGCCGGAAAATCCGGAAATCATTTTCCCGGAAAACATTTTCCGCGAAACGAACGGAGCCTTAAATAGCATATCACATTTGCATATCAGCTTTCACGTTATTTTAGGTGCAATTTAAAGTTTGATGACTTTTCCCTACAACATTTACGTTGTCATTTAATTATTGTCTTTTGTGTATCTAATGCTATAAATTGATTTTTTTTATTCTTTTTTGGGAATTGCTTTAGAAACAATTCGAGTGCCTCAAAAAATGTCACGGACATCATAAAAGATCCATATATATACCATTTGAATCATGTCTACTTTATATTGTTTTCATGCCACAACTCGGTGTGGCAAGATGCATTTTTAAGAGAGAGAACTACATATGAATAATATATTGACAGATAAACACAAGCAATAATTGCATAATACATCTTGAGATTTTCACACCTATATCAAATATATAATGAGTTTTCAATACATACAATTTGCATTCCTCCAACCTAAAAAGAAACATCTGCTCCCATGCAACTTATAACCATACACCTACCTTGTGCTCTCTCTCTCTCCTCCCTTGCAACCATGGGAGCTTGAACTTGAGCTAGTGCAAGCTCGACCTCACGAGGCTCATGCGAGTTGGCCCTTGCAATGTTTTCGTGAGATCGTGAAATTTGGGACAAAGCTCTTTATGGCAAGGCAAGCTCGCAGGTATCCCATGGCCACGGCCATTTTGGATCCACTAGTATCAGATTTAGTATGTCTATAGTCGAGTGTACACACATGCCCTAAATAGTGGGGGCACTAAAAAAGATGAATGGGAGAGGGATGACTTGCTTTATGAATTAAATGCAACGTTGGGATCTTTTTGCACTTTTAGTTCTCTTTTCCAATTAGTGCTAGTTAGTGCAGCACAAGCGGTTTCGCCTACAATTTCAAACCCCGATAGATAGCAGCCATGTCTCCAGCAATGGGACCTCAAAGTTGATAGTAGCAAATTCTCTGACAGGGGAACACGGAGTACATCACATTATTCAAACCATTTACCCTGGACTGTTATTCGAACAATCCAATCAAGTTTCAAGAATCTGTGTCTGGTTCACTTTTTATTTCTTATTCAATAAATAAATGCGCAAGTTTCCATTCTGAAATTCTTTTCAAGTTATTCAACAAGTACTTCACTTATTATATGTATTTATCTTATGAATTCTTATGTTCAATAGACTCCCACACCAATTGGGAGACTATTGTCCATATTCTCATGCATCACAGAACGTTGTTGTATAGGTTGAAACCGAATGTTTATTGAGAGAGAGAGAGAGAGGAGAGAGGAAGAAGAGTACTAGGGTACTTTTTTGTTTAAAGAATAGTCTCTAAAACTTGTCGGTGTGTCATCACCAGTTAGATGTATCATCTACACGTGACGGAGATAATACATCCAAGTCATCCTCATATGTGGTGATGTACTATTTTCCTTCTCCAATGGACATGTGTGCCGTGTCTGAAGGTTAGGGTTTTGAAAAATGTGACAACTTGGTTTCCCTTACTTCCACATTTTCAATTACTTAATCGGTTCGCAAACGAAGTGCAAGCTAACTAATTACAGAAAAAAAGAGATTGGGTTTTGGCTTAACTGGTTCGTGAACTCAATTAGTAACACGTTTTGTGGTCCTGAGGTTTTCATATCTACAGTTGATTTTAACGTCATAAAGAAGGGCCGGATTAAATAAGAAATTGCATTTTAGCTCTATGAATTACGGAAGTCTCGTACTCCACTGCCCTGCAAAAGTCCTAAACAATATCAATTTTTCACTAAGGTTGTTGGCCTAATGGGCGAAGGGGTCACATGTCTTCTATGAGGTTATGAGTCCAATTCACATCATAAGCAAACATCTAAACTACTTCTGATACATTGCCCTCGTGCAGAGAGAGTCCCAATTGCTAACTTCTTTGGAAGATCTATGGTGACGGGCTCGCAAATCTCAAACCTTCAAGTCGTGCGTATTGGAAAGGAATTCTAGCTCATCAATCTAACATCTCATAGTAAATGTGGGATCCTTATTTGCAATGCTCACGGGTCACCAACGGTGGTTGGCGCTCCACCGCCCTTTTACTGGCCTGAAAAATCTTAACCAGCCGGGGGGAGGGGGGGGTTTGGTTTTACATCCACTCTATTGGAACTGTTGAGAGTGTGCTCCACTACTTGTAGATTATGCAAAGCATTACGATACACTTAGCTGCTTCTTCCGAATGTTTGAGATGCAGAACACAACACTCCCTTAGTTCATAGGGTGCGCCAGTGTGGAATGTGATCCACAAAATTAACCTCGTGAGTACGAAACAAACATAATTATCGAGTACTATTCTTCCCGGATGCATCTCGTTCAAAGCCCGAAAAGTACAAATTTGGCTTCTTCTCCAATCGAACAAGAGCCATATCTTCCTTGGTGATTTAAACACGTGGCCTAATACACACCAACAAGGACTTCCCTCCTCAATAAGGAACTCGTCCGTATCCTCCAATTAATGTCGAAAGCAACGATAGGCGGCACAAACAAGCGACATTGAGTTAAAAAAAAATAAATAAATAAAGGAAACGACAATATAGACTCTAACATTGTATAGCATCTACATCAATACAGTGAGATAAGTCATTGACTGTAATCCCTCACCGAACGAGAAAGGTGGACAGCTCAACAAAATAGACTCATAAAAAGTCATGTTTAGTCTTTTATTTTCTTTATTTGTTCTTTCCTTCTGGTTATTATTCGAAACCTAAACCTATTGTATGAATTTCAATTCAATTCGAAACTTGCCAGTTGAATCAATATAAAAACAAATCTTTGAGAGAAAATACAAATCAGTCATCTTGGTAAAGACTCACCTGAAAATAACTTATTAACGCGCCAGTCAAGTCCTAGCTGGCAGGGTCTTACGTGTCACAACGGTGATCAGACAAGAACAAATTTAGACAAAATGACTCATCTTGCTTGATTTTTGAATTTCCTTTTTTTTTATTTTCTTTCTTTGTTCTTTCCTTCTGGTTATTATTCGTCTTCAACCTCGTCGTCAACTTTTGGTTACCAACGTGACATTCATTATTCACGTGCCTTCCTTGTACTTACTGTTCATTGCGAGATGGCGCATTGTGATTGGGGTAGTGTCGTCAAGCATGAGGCCAACTGAGTCATCTCGCTCTCGCTCTCGCCTGAAATGAACTTAATCTGGGCCAGCCGAGTTGTCTTGCTCATGCTCAAGCATTCTCTCAGGATTGCCACAAGCTCGACAACCATGGAGGAGGTGTAGCCAAGCTCACCAAGATGTCAGGACTTGGCCCACGGCCATCAAGGTCACCACGGAGCTCCGCTTTAATTTCTTTTTTTCTTTTCTTTCCCTCCGGTTACTGTTAATCTTCTTCACCACGGGCAATCTCTCTCTGTTTCCCGCTACAGCAGTTGCCAAGGCAAAGGATAGCTGCAACGACCTTAGGTTTTGATGCGGGAGCATCCAACGTCGGTCGATTGACCAACTCAGAACCATCGATGCTTATCCAAGAAAAAAATGGAAATTGGGCATTTAATGATTAATGCTAATTACTTATGGATATTTTGTGGTATGTCGATAACTAGCAATGGGAGGCCATTTTTGACGTCTTGCATGATCGACTGATGAAGTTTAAGGAGGATTACCTTATGGTCAATGGAGGAGCACGAATTTTGGAAGGCTAAAAGGGTCACAAATGCAGTTCAAGAATGCGAAAGGCCAAAGGTTCAAGAATGTGGTTCAAGAATACGAAAAGCTAAAGGTTCAAGAATGCAAGTTCCTGTACTACTAAATGCATTTCATAAGTTCCTTGGTGTGTTTATTGTTATGTAGTTCAAGAGTCGAAGGTTTAAGTTCCTAGGTTATTAAAGTTTGTTTTTTTAATATTTCCTAAGGCTAAATCCTCCTATAAACAGAGGAAAATTATCCAATGTATGGGAGATACGAATTTGATGAATAAAAATTGTGAGAAATCCTCTACTTGACTAAACTCCTTCGGAGAGTGGATAACTCATTTTGATCTCTTTATCCTTAGAGGGTAGATCACTCCTTGGTGGTGAGCCAAGAAGCCCTTTATCGTTGGCTGGTGAAATTTTTAGGCCTTGGTGGTGAGCTTCTCTTATCTGTGATGTGTGGTCACTTCTATGTTGTGATGTGTGGTCCATATGAAACGTCATGCAAATTATGAGACTATGGATTTGTTTTCATGTAATGGTGTGATAACGTTCATGCATTTCAGATGTTATTCAAGGAAAAGGAAAAATTTTACATAATTTAAAAAAAAAAAAAAAAAACGGGGGGTTTTATTTAATCAAAAAGGGGAATTTCTTTAATGCATACCACATGATTTCAAAAGTGCAATTTGCATCAATTTCATTAGAGATTTTCAAGAATGGAATTGGAAAAGAAAGGTATGAGGATATGAATGACCGTCGGAGGTGTGAGCCGACGATGCCCCGGGAGTGTCGGGATGCCCGGAGGTGTGAGCCGGATGCCCGGAGGTGTGTGCTGGATGTCCTCGGGAGTTTCGAGATACCCGGAGGTGTGTGCCGGAGGTTCCTCGCGATGCCAGGTTGGGTGCGAGCGATAATTTTGGGATGCAAACATTGGTCCCTAAGAAGAAAATTGATGAGATCCTTGTGAAAGCTAAGAATTGAAAGTGAATCATGTGCATGGATGTATGCATATGGCATATTGCATGTAAATAGATGCAAGTATGTAAGATATGATCACATGTGTATGACATCAAGATAAGTTATCTATGCATACTTAAATGACATGCTATGGATCTCATGGAGGTGTATGCTTGATAGCATGGATGATGAGTGTACAATGTATGTGCACTTTTGGCATGATGATATGTGATGTGATAATGATGAATGCATGTATGCATGATGGGGATGATAACCATATGATGGTGCATGTATGTGAGTACACTTATGGTATGATGACATGTGATGTGAAAATGGTAAAGATGATAACTTTATGATTGCACATGTATGTGAGGTATGATGGCATGTGATATGATAATGATGAATGCATGAATGTGCATGTATGTGCATGGATGTGAAATACAACGACATGCGTATGATGCCAAGGTAAGGTGTGTATGTATATTTAAATGACATGCCATGCTATGATTGAATTGTTTGCTGCTTAAGTGATCATTTGACCTTTACTTGTTGAGTGATACTCACCCCTTCGGACACTAACATTTCAGATTAATGCACGATGCCTCTCCCTCCTGTTACGCGAGGCACTTTTTATGGCATTCCGACCGACGTGGAGGTGGAATGCTCGGAGCATATCTGCGTTACTGTCCCTGGGCTGGTATTCGTGAGGGTCCAGGTGGTGGTTATGTATGACGTGGGTCTGGCTGGGGGCCTCGTCATTCAGGAGTTCCTGTCTATTCATGTCTGGCGCGACAGACAAATGCTGGGGATGCTGCCGCCACCACCACCCGATGCACCTGATTGGGTGTGACGGCCCTTTTGAGCGAGGGACAGGGAGGATGACATTTTTGGAGTTAGAGCCGACACTTAGATGGAAGGGCGTTCATGTAATTTTTGGAGTTTAGTGAACTCGATTTTCCTTTTTGGTTTTACCGACCCAAAGATGTCCATCTTCAAATGTAAATAAAAGTGGTTCGGCCTTGTGTTTAACTTTAACAGTGTAGTTGGTGTGCATTGTGCTATCGCTAAGGAAGTAGAGAGAGACGGTGAGACATGCCTCTAATTTTCACTATGTGCTGCGCAAATCTCTAAGTCGTCTTCAAAAAAAAAAACTCGGCCCTTAATTACGGCTCTTTTTTTTTTACTAACGTCGAAGAAATTGTTTTTGCTTGTATTTAAACGCTTAGTATCTGTGGCGACCCTATCGCGTTCGGGGGTGCCACATCCAATGAAGTCCAAAAGAAATTTGAAGGTGAAGTAAAATTTCGACAAAAAAGGTTGCCTTACAATCCATGGATTAATCAAGTGTCGGTACCAAAATTTCCAAATCTAGTCTTTCCAAAATACAACGATTTTCACCTACCTATGCTTGTTCGTTGTGTCTGAAATTTGAGTATGTTATTCTCCAGAAGTGCTTTACAACATTCATTCAGAAGTCGAAGTCAAATTTCAACTAGAACATCGCATGCAAGTTACTAGAACATCCAAGGTCGAACTGTTTTTCGCAAAAAACAGAATACTAGCCTAGAAAACCACTCTTGTAACTTCGAATTTTACAAATCTTCCACAAGCGAGACTTGACCATCTAATCACACACAAACACAGCAAGCAAGAGTATATCAAGGGGATCCTACTTGCCTCTAATTCCAGCAACAACCAGCGGCTCGACGGCAGGACACGGCGGCTTGACAAACCCCGCCTTCTTCCTTCTCACGCACGACCGCTCTCTCCCTCTCTTGTTCTCCTTCGCACCACACTCTTCTCTCTCTCTCTCTCTCGGACGGTCACTCTCTCTCTCTCAATCCGCCCACCCTCCCTTTCTTTCTTTTCCCCTCATGATTAGCATGTAATAATCACAAAACATGCAAAGTGACACTTGGTAAGTCCCCTAAGTCACTTGTTAATTTGCCATGCAAGAGGATGGGCTAGTTGGGCCGGCCTCTCCCTTTGATCGATAGCCCATTGGGTCGGTGGGACGGCAACCCTTTCCATTGGGCATTGCGGGCCAAGCCAAAAGGCCGAATGGTGGGGCTGGTCTTGGGCCTAAAAATTTAACCCACTCTTCTCTAATTTTTCCCTTTAATCATCACCTATATACCCATCATATAATTACCTACTTACACTTATTCACTTGGCCATAAAGCTTGCAACATAAACCCATAAAAATCGAATTCATAAGGTGCATAGCCAACAACAAAATTCTCATTATCAATTTATCCTACAGCATCAACCTTGATAGCCCAAGAACATAAGATATGCTCCATTAAATTACTCTGCCTTGGTCCATTAAAATTCTTAGGTTTAAGGGTCCAAACATAAATGAAAACACTTTCATTACTCTTTTGATAGGTTGGATAGTATCTATAGGTTGCCAAGAATTTTAGGATGCCACAGGTTTCCAAAGATAGAATCTCTGTTGATCAAGCTAAGGTGGAAGCTATGAAGACTTGGCCGATTCCAAAGTCCATTTCTGATGTAAGAAGTTTTCATGGACTTGTTTCTTTGTATCCATGTTTTGTCAAAAACTTTAGTACCGTCGTGGCTCCTATTACTGAATGGACAAAGGCTACTCAAAATGCCTTTGTGGTAATCAAGCAGGAACTTTGTGAGTTCCCTATTCTTGCACTTCCTGATTTGGATAAAGTATTTGAAGTTGAGTGCGATGCAAGTGGGGATGGTATCGGCGCAGTTTTGTTCAAGAACAAAAACCATTGGCATATTTCAGCGAGAAGTTAGCCAATTCCAAGAGGAATTTTTCAACTTATGACATTGTCCAAGCTCTTGAACATTGGAGTGATTATTTGAGGACAAAGCAATTTGTCCTTCATTCTGATCATGAGCCGCTTAAGTTTATTATCGGCTAACGCAAGCTTACTTCGAGACATGCAAAAAGGGTAGAATTTCTTCAATCCTTTTCTTTTGTCTCAAAATATAAACCTGGGCATACAAAAGGGTAGGATTCTTAGATTTCAATCAATGAAAGAAGTTTATTCTGAAGATGCGGAGTGCTCATCCATCATGAACAATTGCAAGCGGGGAATTCAAGGTACATATTCTTTTCAAGATGGGTTTCTTTTTAAAGGAAATCGATTATGTGCGCTGAAGAGTTCTTTTCGCAAATTGCTAATTCTAGAGGAGCATGGTGGAGGATTGGCTGGTCATTTTAGTATTAACAAAACTCTTGAGGTTCTTCAAGAGCATTTCTATTGGCCAAAGATTAGTGGAGATGTGCTTGCTATCATCTCAAGGTGTGCAACTTGTCGAAGATCGCAAAGCCATTTGCATCAAGGTTTGTATACTCCACTTACAGTACCATTGCAGCCCTGGGAAGGTGTTAGCAGTGATTTCATTGTGGCTCTATCAAGCACTCAAAGGTCTAGTGGGTCGACGGCGAGCGGACCGCAATCTACAAGCTACAGTCGAGGCGAAGAGAAACGGTGATGGTGACAGCGGCATGCGTTAAGGTGCAAGCCAAGGTCTCTCAGGTCCTGCTGTGGCAGAGGGACGGCGATCAACGGCGTCTAGCCGCTTGCTTGAGGGGCAATGACGTAGTCCGACAACAAACTCGTCAACCTGTCATGGACCTTCACGTACTTCAAGTCCGGCGAAATCCGGATATCACACCGACAATCACCCAGCCTTCATCATACGGGATGTCTTCGTCTTATTAGTGGTTGGAGTGGTGATCAAAGGTCATCTGAACTCATTCGATGATCTATTTTCTCCTTAGCATGTGAAAAACAGATAAGACTTGTTTTGTTCATGGTCTAAGCCGCGCTTCACGCAGTTCGAAGTTGTTTCGATCAATCGTGTCTATAATCAACAAAAGAAAAATGCATGCAAGGTAATATCCTCGATCTCGCATCGAGTACAAGGTGACCAGATTAACCGGTCGAGGCTAGGGTTCAATTTTAGGAAAATATGCCATGTTTAGATATTTGATTGATGGATTAGTATAGTTGAGTTGCTGTGTTTGATTGTACTTGAATGATCTTGGATGATTGAGTTTCATTTGGTTTAAATATGCATTTTCGTATCTACTAAACTGATCTAGTGTTTTGACCGAAATGGTGTCCCAAATGACCTTATAGTCTTTGAAAATACTCATAACGAGTTTCAAATCAATTGGTCGAACATCCTGATTGAGTGACCTTTGACCCTCGAAAAACACCTCCGAAGTTGCGCGATTTTGTCGTAGTTTAGGTCTATTCTACTATTTTCAGTTTCAAAATCTGACTTTGATATTTTTTGGAGAAGTTTTCCTGCTGGAAAGAGTCTTATAATTTTGTTGAGTATGTCCTGTATTTTTTTAAAAAATTTTAGACATGATTTGCTAGGTCAAAATCACTAAGATCTAAGCTAAGGTGAGTTGGCCCTGTTTTAGACCGAGATGAAATGAGCTAGAATTGAATGTGAATTTGTCGAAATCAATCCCAAGACCTTCATGAAAGATAAACTAGATGTTTTTCGCGGGTCAAAGGTATTGCTGTATTTTAGAGCATCAATTGCATTATATGAATGAGTAGAGCTATTGCGGCACTTAGGGTCGTCAAAGAGTCGTGTCTTTCTTGTCATTTTTGTCATGACTTGTGTGATCTCCTTTTTTAGGTTTGGGACTCTAAACAAAAAATATTCATCATTGGATGTTCTATAAGTGAGATTTTTTGTTAGATTTTTGCGTGTACCTAGGTGTATGAAATTATGCTCATTCTATGGTGTTAATGTTGAAACTAAACACTACAATGTATACACTTTACCATGCCCGTTTGGGTCTTTTAGAAACCAAATGTCGCAATGATGTATGACATTTTCAAATATCGACTTAGGGTTAGATATTCACCTGAATCTTTTGTCACGTCAAATCTCTATATAGTTTTGTAAAATTCACGTCGTTTGTGCATTACTTCAATGACTTTGAGGTCTGTTCTAGTTTTTAATTATCCATATTCCCATTTTTAGAAATCTCGGTTTTGCAGCGCCAAATTGACGTAGTTTGGACCCGAGCACCTCTAGGAAGTTATAAGGTACTCTTTCATGTTTCTATTGCCATTGATTTCTTGCAATCTTCTTGTCTTTAAGTCCCTTTTCTATTGTCATCAAACTTTCACTAGAATCTAGACCTAAGGTGAAATTCGGACTCCTGCTCTTACCCTATTTGGATAGACATTTGATATTTTTGTACTATTTTTTTTGTGTAGGGATTATTATCTCGGTCCCTTAATGAAACTTGTTTCTCATCATGTTCACTATGTTCTGTGACAATTTCATGATTTCTAGACTACTTTTGATAGGAAAAATCTTGGTTGAAATGATATGATGCCTTCCATAGCTGAGACATTACTTTATCTCAAAAACTTTATGAATGATTTCACGAAATATCTTTCAAACATCACATGTACCCTCATTGATATAATCACGTTATTCAATAGAAATGGTTGTGTTCATGATTGGGGCATGCCCTTCATAATATGTGACTCGCCAACGGCTCACTTTCTTCTTTGATTGGTTGAGAAATAAGGTCCAAACAACTTGCATGATGCATGTTTAATTTCCGCGATGCATGTGGTTTTTAGATGTATGCTAGGGCTGATGTCTAATGTCGAGGGAAATCCTTGACATATATCCATTCTGAGCATTACATATGTCGCAAATTCCTGACATATGTCCATTCTGAACATTATTTTTCATGGTTTGTTCCTGACATATGTCTCAAATTTCTTAGTGTTTGTATAAAATCTCGAGCTACAGGTTCTTTTCTTTCTTTGTCCCTTAGGTCCATTTCTTTTTTGATCTTTCATAGGATTGCATGATAGATTTACTGCTTTCGCTACACAATCTGCAAAAATTAAATATGAAATCCATGGATGCCTTAGGTAAAGACAACATATTGTTAGGTACTGAAATATTAGGTTTTCTAGCTGACCCCCAAAAAAGAGGCTAGTGGCAACTCCATATTATTTTTAATTTATCTTAAACAACTAGACCTTACAAATGAATTCGTTGCAAGAGGCAAGAACCTGAAGAAAAGGTTCACAATTGTGAGTTAGCATACTTGAGATGATGAAGCCAATAAATATGAAGTGATGCCATCTTTGGTGGATGTACATCTTGAGAGGGATATCATGGTTGTGAAAAAATATCCTTAAACTCGCCTTTATGTTAGGATTCCTTTCGACCTTAAAACCATCGATTGGGACATATTGTTATGTCAAGATAAGGTCACGACACCTTCCACTGTTACGCCAGATACCAGCATGGGAGAGCTCACGATCATGATTAGGTGAACTCACAAGAGGTTCGTCCAAGGGGGGAGATGATGATATCCCTGTGGTTGAGAATCGTGAAGAAACTTTCTTGGTCAAGTATCCCTAAACTCGACCTTTTCCCTTCCTTTCCTCATGTGGGGATTGGCGGCGAGATCACGTTGCGAGCCTTGGTTGAGCCGGGATGCCCTTGATTGAGCCATCTCGCCTTGTTGTCTTAGTAAATTTCACGAAATTTGTTTGTTATCATATCACGCATGCTAGGAAAGTTTTCATGGCTAGATTGTCAATGGGTATCATCCAATTTTGCCGGTTTGTTGTGCTTGGTTTGAAATTTTCTAACACGAACTTGGTTGTGATTCTTTCACTACCCTACCTAGTTTAGTTTGTGCAAGAACTTTGGCCATACCATCATTATGAAAGTCACTTTACATGTTTGATATTTGTTGTGATTCTTGAAATTACTTTGGTGTGACATTTCCAAAAGTAACATTTGATATTTCCCAGAGAACTTGGTCCCAACCGTATTCAAAATGTCTCCCACGTTGAATGTTGCTAAAACTCCAAATTCTCTAGGAAGGTCTATCTTGTAAGCACTGTCACCAATTTGCTCAATAACTTTAAAGGGACTATCAACTCTGAGCATGAGCTTGTTCTTTCGTCGAAATTGAAATCTGTCCTTCCTCAATGAAGAAGATCACCCAGTAGAAATTGAGTCTTCTTGCAATGTTTATTAGCTTTCTTCTTGTAAGATTCGTTGGCCTTTTCAATCTTGGATCGAATTAGCTCATGGAGCTTCTTCATCGATTCAGCTCTTTTCTTGCCATCAAAGCTTACTTCAGAGTTAGATGGAATTGGAATCATATTAATGGGTGTGAGAGGATTAATTCCAAACCCAACTTCAAATGGCGATCGACCAGTAGTATAATTCGGGCATCGATTGTAAGAAAATTCAGCTTGTGCAAGCTTTAATTCTCAATCTTTCAAAGCTTTACTCGCCATACCACGAAGAAGAGTGGTTAGAGTCTTGTACCAAGGGTCTTGTAAGAAAATTCAGCATGGCCATCCGTTTGTAGATGACAAGCTGTTTGAAATATAATTCAGCTATATGAGATGCATCTTTTGTATTGTGACATGGCATGAAATGTGCCACTTTAGAGAATCGATCGACGACCACCATGATAGCATCTTTTTCTCTTTGAGTGCTTGATAGAGCCATAATGAAATCACTACTAACACCTTCCCAGGGCTGCAATGGTACTGTAAGTGGAGTATACAAACCTTGATGCAAATGGCTTTGCGATCTTCGACAAGTTGCACACCTTGAGATGATAGCAAGCACATCTCCACTAATCTTTGGCCAATAGAAATGCTCTTGAAGAACCTCAAGAGTTTTGTTAATACTAAAATGACCAGCCAATCCTCCACCATGCTCCACTAGACCTAAGGCAAGCTGAAGTCTACTGATCTATATAGTGTATTGATGATGTTGCCTGAGGAAGTGTGTTTTTAGATTGGATTGTCAGAACTATGTGTTGGATGGTGGAATACAGGATGACCGAATTTGTTTGGGGCTAGACGATGGAGGAAGCTTTATAGTTCTCATCAATACGTGTGATTTCGGCTTTCCAATATGGATCAATGTACCGTGGCACCACCCTTAAAATTTCGAATTTCTTATCTAAACCATTCAAAAACCTTGAAGTCGGGATTGAGAATCTGCATTTGCCAAGGTGCCAATTTCAAATTTCTTTATGGTTTTGATAAATCGTTTCATTTTCAACTGTGACGTGCGAGTCATGGATTTGGTATCGTGCTTTTGATTTCATTGATATGAGATTGACAAATGTTTTAAAGATTATTCTTGTGGTATTGATGTGTCTTTGAAAACCGCATTTCACATTACTTGATACTAGAGTGGAATTTTCTAAAACTCAGGGGATTTTCCATGTTGGAGATTCGAAAACGTTTTGGCATTAAATTGAGTCGAATACTACACCATAGTTGAAATATTATCGATGCCGTCAGACCCCTAGGACGACAATGCCCCGTGTCTCAGGTCGCCTGCAGGATCGTGATGGCGATACCTCTAGATGCCTGCGGACCGGTGAGCCCCAGAGGTTCCTTTGGAGAGTCGGGATGTCTGGAAGTGTGACGCAACACGTTCCACATGCCTGTGGGATATAATTGACTTGGTGAGCCCTGGAGGTTCCTCATGATGCTAGGTGAGGTGCAAGATGCCTGGAGGGGTAAGGTAACGTGCTTCGAATGCCCGATGATTAAAATATGGAACCGGCGGCCTTCGTAATGCCAGGTTGGGTACGATATGCTTGGAGGGACGCAAACACTAGTCCTCTGAAAGATGGTGGTAGTGACTCCAAATCTATTGAGTTTTAAACCATTTCGTTAGAAGATTCTAATACTTTAATGCATTTGAATTCCTCCAGTTATGTGCTTTGTGTATTTTGCACGAAATCGGGTAACGATAGTTTTACATAATATGGTTTAGTAGAGATTTATCTACTGAGTAGTTGCACTCACCCCTCATGTGACTAACATTTTTTAGAGTAAGAAAGATGCCTCTGCTGCCTGCTCTTCTTGGTACTTTCTATGGGATCCCTGTCGATTTACAATGAAAACCAACGAAGCATCATGATCCTGATTTGCTGGGACTGACTTTCCCTCAGGTTAGGGTGACATTGACGATCGGGAATTCGTCGTCCTGTATGTCTATAGCAACGGATGTACTCTAGGACAATGACGGGGGTTCGAGTTCCATAGAGTGATCGAGGTTGCGTGGAGAGCAGGAACTTGATGATGGACGTCATGTGAATAGCTATGCGAAAGGTGGGTCAAACTTTTGGATAAAACAAAATTGAGAAACATACTTGGCTGTATCCATTTTCATACCATTCCACCAAAATTGTTGACGTAAATTTCTGTACATTTTCGTACTACCTGGGTGAATACTATATTTGCTCTTATGTGCCTCTGACAAAATCTCTTTCTTTACTTCTTCGTTGTCGGGTACACAAAGTCGTCCTTGGCATCTTATTGTCCCATCTTCATACATTTGAAACTCCGGTCTCTTTCCTAGGGACATCGCTTCCTTCAATTTCAAAATCTCCGGATCAGACTTTTGCAGGGTCTTGATTCTCTGAATAATTTCTGGCTCAATCCTTAAGGCTTTAAGCATACCAGTAAGATTATCCACCTTCAACTTAAACTCTGAATCTGCTACAGACTTTAATAAGCTCCACTCTGCTATTCTTAAACTGGCCATTTCCATGGCTGACTTACGGCTAAGGGCATCTGCTACCCTATTCGCCTTCCCTGGATGATATCGTATCTCACAATCATAATCTTTTAACAATTTCATCCACCTTCTTTGTCTCATGTTCAACTCTTTTTGCGAGAATAGATATTTCAAGCTCTTATGGTCTGTATAAATTTCAAACTTTTCCCCATAGAGGTAATGCCTCCATATCTTCAAGGCAAACACTATAGCTGCCAATTCCAAATCATGTGTGGGGTAATTCAACTCATGGGGTTTCAGTTGTCTAGATGCATAGGCTATGACCTTACCATGTTGCATCAAAACACATCCCAATCCTTTGTGAGATGCATCACTATATACTGTAAAACCATCCGGTCCAGAGGGTATGGTTAAAATTGGAGCTGTGGTTAACTTCCTTTTAAGTTCTTGAAAGCTCCTTTCACAATCCTCACTCCATTCATATTTTGCATTCTTCCGAGTTAACTTAGTTAACGGTCCTGCCAATTTGGAAAATCCTTCAATGAACCTTCGGTAATAACCGGCCAATCCTAAGAAACTTCGTATCTCGGTAGGTGTGGTCGGTCTCGGCCAATTTATTACCATTTCCACTTTTGCCGGATCCACTGCAATTCCTCCTCCTGACACCACATGTCCTAAAAATGTTATCGGATCCAACCAAAATTCACACTTGCTGAATTTGGCATATAACCGATGGTCCCTCAAAGTTTGCAAAACTATCCTCAAGTGTTGCTCATGTTCTTTTGGTCCTTTCGAATACACCAAGATATCGTCGATAAAAACAATCACAAACTGATCCAAATAGGACTTAAATACCCTGTTCATTAGATCCATGAATGCTGCAGGTGCATTTGTCAATCCAAAAGGCATAACAAGGAACTCGTAATGTCCACAACGAGTCCTAAATGCAGTCTTAGGAATGTCTTCCTTCTTAATTCTCAACTGATGGTACCCTGATCTTAAGTCAATCTTAGAGAAAACTGAACTTCCTTGAAGTTGGTCAAACAGATCATCGATTCTAGGCAGAGGATACTTGTTCTTAACAGTCACTTGATTTAATTGCCTATAGTCAATGCATAAACGCATTGATCCATCCTTCTTTTTCACAAATAGAGCTGGTGCACCCCAAGGTGAAGCACTAGGCCTAATGAATCCTTTGTCAAACAACTCCTGTAATTGCACTTTCAACTCTTTTAATTCCACTAAGGCCATTCTGTATGGGGGCTTTTGATAATGGTCCGGTTCCAGGCATCAGTTCAATTTCAAATTCAACTTCTCTTTCTGGAGGTAATCCAGGCAATTCCTCAGGAAATACATCTGGAAACTCATTTACTATACTAATTTCATCAAGTTTCAGTTCTTCCTTGGTATAATCCTTAACCATTGCTAGGTACCCTTGACATCCCTTGCCAAGCAACACATTAGCCTCTATTGCAGAAATAAGTGCCCCTGATAGGTGGGTCTGACCACCTAAAAATTCACAACTGGACTGGTCGGGTAAAGCGAATTGGATTACTCTTCTGTAACAATCCATTCTAGCCTGATACTTACAAAGCCAATCCATTCCTAGGATAACATCGAAGTCATACATGGCCATCACAACTAAGTCTATTTCCGTGTCCTTTCCTCCTACGGTTATCTTACAATTGTCACACACCAACGTAGACAGCACTGCATCCTCTAAAGGCGTAGAAACACAAAGAGGAATTCCAAGAAAAGTCGTTTCAAGTTTACTCAACAATCTATATCTGTCAGACACAATCGAATGCGTGGCACCTGTATCAAACAATGCATAAGCCTTCTTGCCATTTATGTAGATTGTACCTGAGATGACGTTGTTGGAAGCTTTCGCTTCCTCTTGAGTGACCGCATACACCCTTCCTTGAGCTCGTGGTCTCCGAGAATTTCCTTGTGAATTTGACTTGACAGTACTCTGATATCCCTGTCGCACTGAGCCAGCACTCACCTGCGACCTTTCTTGTGGGCAACTTCTCCTAAGATGGCCCACTTGTCCACAACCAAAACACTTTGGCTGCCCGTTACAAGGTCCTGGGCCATGCCTTCCATTACACCTTTGACAAACACTAGGCTGATAGGGCGCTTTCCCTATATTCAGACCACTCCTTGCTCCCCCAAAGTTTCCAAAATTACTTTTCTTCCTAGCATCCCAAGTTTGACCTTGACCAGAATAGGGTCTCTTAAACTCAGACCGCTCTCTTATCAGCTCCTGTTCCACCAACTGTGCCCTTTCATAGACTTCATGGTAATCTCTCATGTTCAAAGGCACCAATTGCTTTCTAATATCAGTTCTCAACCCTTTCAGAAACCTCTTGGCTTTCTCCTCCTGATCCTCAATCAGTCTAGGAGCATATCTAGATAGTTCAGAAAATCTAGCCTCATACTGGTCCACTGTCAGCTCCTTTTGTTCTAGCTGAACAAATTCTGTGATCTTCTTGTCTTTTGCACAGTCAGAGAAATGCTTTCTATTGAAAGCTCTAACAAACTCATCCCAATTCATTTCAGTACCTGGTGGGAAGATTGTATCCCGTGAAGCTCTCCACCAAAACTTTGCATTTCCCTCCAGCTGGTACTCTGCTAAAGTTATTTTCTCAGCATCAGTGCAGTCCAACAACCGGAAAATTCTCTCCATCCCATCAATCCAATGCTCCGCCTCCTCAGGACTTCCCATGCCACTGAACTTGGGTGGCTTCAGCTTCAAAAACTGTTCCACAAGTCCCTGAGTACGGCGTTCAGCTCCAGCTTGTTGTTGCGCCTGCCTTTCCATCAGATTTCCAATGTTGGCCAATGCTTGCAGGATATCCTCCATTCGGGGTTCAGCCCTTGAAGCGAGAGGCTTCAGCCCTTTGTGGACGTTGACTTCCAAACCGTACCATAGCTTTCCTGCAGTTCCAAGCATTTGCCTCAGGAACAATCTGAGACTCACTGCCTCCACTACTAAAGTAACATACACATGTTACTAGCAACCTAAAACAACTACCAAGGATCTACGGGCGAATACTCATCACCCGTTATTCAATTATCCTATGGTGTGCATTGTCAAAACTTCCCTCATTTTTTCTAAATGAGGTCTCCTTATCACTCCAAGCATAAACCTTATGCTCTGATACCACCCGCTGTGGCACCCCCAAAACCCGAGGCGGGTCGCCACAGATACTACGTGATAGAAGAAAGAATTTGAAAATACAAGCCCAAGCTTAGGCGTAAATTTTTTTTTTTCTCTTTTCTTTTCTTTCCCAAAAAGACTTTAGAGATAAGCGCAGCTCAAGCGGAAAATTTTTGAGGCGAGTCTCACCAACACTTCGCTTCCCTCACGACAACACAATACACACCAACTATCTTTGATTAGGTGAAAACACGAAGCCGAACCACTTTTATTTACACTTATAATTACGAAGGGCTACACAAGTCGGTACAAAAGGGATAGGCCAAGACTCATCTATGCTCGGCCTTCACTCCTCAAAAAGAGACACACGACCCTAAAAATGCGACGTGTAACGATCTCCCTTCGATTTACTAGTGGCGGCCATCCAAAAAGTTGCTAACCCCTACTCCACGTGTGCAGGCCGTCACACCCAACCCGGTGCGTCGGGCGGTGGAGGTGGCAGCATCCCCATCATCACACCGTTGCGGCGGATGTGGACAGAGATGTACTCCTGGATGACTGGGCCTCCAGATAAGCCCACGTCATACGATACGATCGCGCGCACACGCAAAAAGGTCAGTCCCGGCAGGGTGGGACGATCTATCTTGGTCACCTCGACCTCCACGTCGGATGGAAGGCCGTAGAACACTCCCCGTGTAACAACAGGGAGAGGCATTGCACTAATCTGAAATGTTAGGTCCCCGAAGGGGTGAGTACAACCACTCAACAAGTAAAGGAATCCAAACACCAATCAATGCATTTAAACAATATAAACAATTACATCATACATACCACATATGCAATCCAATATACTTACCTCAAAGCCAGGCACATGCCAACATACATCATCATACCATATAACTCATACATGTCATCGTATTTTCATGTCATCTCATGTATACACATGTCATTACCATGTCATATATATACCTGTCATCACCATGTCATATCATGTATATACATCATCACCATATCATATCATACACGCATGTCCTTACCATAATATCATGCCACACATGCATGTCATCGTCATGTCATATCATGCCATACATGCATGTCATTATCATGTCATACCATGCCACATATGCATGTCACATCGTCGTGTCACATCATGCCACACATGCATGTCATTTCCACTTTGAAATCCCAATTGATCATCACATCTTCCTTCCTCGGGATCATCCATCCCATATTTTACACTCGCACCCTCACTCGGGTCTCACGAGAAAAACCTCCGGAATTATGCCAACCATGGCCACCGGGCATCCGGCACCCCCAACGCTCCGGGCATCTCGCATCCCAACCGGCATCACGAGGTATCCCCTCGGGCAAAGACCTCCGAGGCTTCCGGCACCCATCTCATTCCAGGCATCCCGACACTCCCGGGGTATCCGGCCATGTATCTCTCTATACATTCCGGCCAACGCTTCCCCCTCCAACCATTACCATGGATCACATTGCCAATTACTCTTCAATTTATCATGCACATGATGTCATCACAAAACAGGATTACCTTAGTACTTGTGCATGCATAAATTAAGCATCTACACATACATGCAATAGGTGTAATTGCTAATATAGATTAAATCCTTGTGGGATTTTTACTTACCACATGCATTTTGAATTATAAAAATCCAATTTATTCCAAATTGAAATTAATTAAATAATCACATAAATCCTAAAATCATGAAATTAAGGCATATAACATCCAAATATAATAGAATGGAAAAATATGCAGAAAACACATGGCCAAACAATTTCCACATAGTAAACCGCTTTTCCACAATTTCAATGCACGTTTTCGGATAAGGGCAGAACGCACAATTTTCTTGGTAAGTCAATTAAAATACCCATATGACCTCAGAAAATTATGAAATTTTACCAGGATGTAGTTAAGACATTAAAATATACTTTTCATGAAGGAAACTAAGTGGAATTCGTTTTAGATAATTTTCTACAGACCCACGAAGCTCCTGGTCAAGTCACCGAAATACACAGAGCACTATGTCCGAAATATGCAGATTTGACCTACTTACACTTCTTCGTTCTCTCTGATTTTTGGATATGTTATACTCCTAAGGATCCTTTACAACTTTCATGAAGAGACTTAAGCCAAACTACCAAAGGAAGACCTTCAAATGGTCCCACGAAGTCTCTGGTAACCCACATCGCAACTCCAGTTTCATCGTCTTCAAGGTCAGGTTGGTTACCTAGCCTAAACTTGTTATTTTTGCTTCAAATTTGAGTATGTTCATCCTTAAGATGTTCTCTACAAGTTTCATGAAGAAGTTGAAGAGAGATTCCTAGTAAAAACCAACATGCAAACCACGAACTCACCTCAAGGTCAGAAAACAGTTCCAGATCTAGGGTCTCCGAAATATGAGGTTTAGACCCCTCAAATCTCCATCATTTTTCACGAAATTTCAGTATGATATAGTTCGAGATGTTAGCTACAACTTTCATGAAGAGATCCAAGCCAAAATCGAACTCCAAACACACATGCAAGCCCTCACAAGTTTCTGACTTCACTGGTTCATGCGAAAACAGCATGCATTCTCAACATCCAAGCATTCTCACTCCATTTTCGTAGCTTTAAACCACCAAGAATCCAACATGCAAACACACAAGCAAGGAAAGGAGATGGATCCTAACTTGCCTCTAGCCAAGAAAAGAACAACGGGAACGGCGGCGGACGGCGGCGGATGGCGGCTCTCTCTCTCCCTCTCCTCTCGCGCGACGCCCTCCCTCCTTCTTCTCCTTTCTCTCTTCCTCTCTTTCTCTCCCTCTCTCTCCTTTCTCTCACACGGCACCCCCTCCTCTCTCTCCCTTTTCTTTTCTCTTCTCTTCCCTAATCATTTCTAAGAAGACCCTAAGCATGTATGCCAAGTGGCATACACACTAGGACACTTGGGGAGGGGCATGCAAACCCTCCCCCTCCTCCTCTTCGCACGGCCACACAAGGCCCATTGGGCCTTATGGGCTTGGCCCACACGGCCCACCCTTAGGCCCTCCATCCATGGGCCTAAGTCCATGCTATTGGGCCTAAGGCCCAATCCACTCCCTTTTCTAAATTAAACTTAAAACTAACAATTAATTTTACCTAATTAAAATTCTATAACATTAAATCTATAACAAACAATCTATAACAAGCATGGCAACACAAAATTTTATCTTTAATAATTATCTTATAGCTCAATTTAAATTAAAAACAAACAAGGCACATGGCACAAGGCCTTAAGAGAGAACTAAAATTAAAGCACAACCAAATAGGTAAATTCATTACCTATTTAAAAAGCTCTAGGGCACCTTAGGACATGCCCTTAATTTCTAGGATGCCACAGAATTGCCAAATTTTGGTGCAGAGCTTATAGAGTCATGATCATTCCACCCAGTACTGCCGTAAACTGGGCTGAATTTGTTAGAGTCTCAATAGAGAGCATGTCTCTTATTGTTCCCGAGATAAGAAAATTATTGAGTTTGTTCAACTAGAACAAAAGGAGCTGACACTTGATCAATATGAAGCGAAATTCTCCAAGCTGTCTAGATATGCTCCTAGATTGATAGAGGATCAAGAGGAGAAGGCTAAGGCTGCGCATGATAAAATTTCTGTTTCTTGATTTCTCTATTTCTCTGTTCCCCGGAACAAGTTTGTAATAGAAATCCGTTTGGTAACACAAATTAATTTCTCTATTTCTGAAACAGATTTCTATTCCAGAAATTCTTTTGGAGGAGAAATCAGAAGCTAAAAATTTTAGCTTCTCTATTTCTGAAATAGAAATAGAAATTATTTCTCTCTTCTGGCTTTCATCGTTCACGGACTTTTCTCTTCTATCTGAGCATTCCTTCTCTTTCTCCTCTCAATGCTTCCAACCAAAAACCCTAGCTGTCCATCCTCGCCGTCGACTCCGTCGCCGTCCTCTCGCCGTCCTCAAAGCTTCAACCAAAAACCCTAGCGCCAGTGACTCCGAATCCATCCTCGCTGTCGCAGGTTGTTGCTTCGGTCTTGCCGTCGACTCCAAAGCTGTCCATCCTCGCCGTCGACTCCATCGCCATCGTCTTGCCGTCCTCAAAGCTTCAACCAAAATCCCTAGCGTCGTCGACTCCGAATCCATCCTCGCCGTCGACTCCATCGCAGGTTTTGCTCTGGTCATGCCATCAGATCCGCCTCCTCCATCCGCGTCCCCGTTTCCGCTTTCGGTGTCCATTGAAACTGTAAGTTGAAAAGCTATATGTTCCGTGCATATATGGTTAGGCGATTGATTCGTCATCCAATTGAGATTTGATCTTGGGTTTCTCTATCTTTCATGGTTTCAAAGATCGGAGCTACTGCTGGAGGGGGTTGTGTGTGCGACCAGTGTTTTACCATTCAAAAGCTTGCTTCTTTAACAAAAAAAACTTTTTTTGGATTCTTTCACTGCTTGACCTTCTTTGGAACTTCCCACCGTGATTCCTCAGGAGGTTCAATCAATCCTTCCCTTCTCGCCTCTCTTTTCATGTTTCTGCAATACAACCCCGGTCCTGCGTTCTTCTGACCTGTGAATTTGTCCAAGGATATTGGGGCTTATGAGGAAGATGGAGTTATGCTTGACAGTGTCTCTGGTTTATTATACATGGTTTAATGTGGATGCTAGTTGATTTGTTCTGTTTCTGGAGAGCTCAATGGGACAATGAAATGGTGCCCTCATAGTCGACCTTCATGTCTCTTATGCCATTTGACTATTTCTCATCTTGGCCAATGCAAGATGGGGGAAAGAAAATGCTTTCCCTGATTAAGTTTGTGCTTACACTAGAACTTTGTTTGATGGCGTTTGATGCGTGATGTGGAACGGTCATGTGTGAGTCGAGGGTTGACTAGATATGCAGATTGTTGATCTATTTAGAAGTCGAGGACTGCCATGCTTGGTCTTGGAAATGGAGCTTTGAAAAATGGTTGGTGTTTAGCTTTGTGATTGCTTTAGCAATCTGTGAGAGAACCTATCTTCTTGCTTGCTTGTTGTGATTGTCGATGAATCGGCATCTGTTGTTGAGAGATATCTGTGCTGCAGAGAGTGTGGCTCAAGGGTTCGGGTTCTTTTTAGGCATTGTACCTTCATTAACTCCGTTTGGTGACTTTGATGGGGTTACAAAACGAGAGATGTTTACTGCCTTTCATTAGATATCTGTCATGCTTTGTCTACAAATCTTTCATGTCACTGGAAAAACTTTCACTTAATGCACTGTACTCAATCTTTTCCTTGCGTTTCCGGATTCTTTTCTCAGTCGTAGTCAAGCTCTCCTCTAGTCTTTTATGGAAGATTAACATTCTGCTGGAAGTGACCCATGTGCTTTAGATATACTTTAGCAATGCCAGAATGATCAATCTGTCATTAAGGCAATTTCCTTACAAAAAGAGTTTGCGCTTATCTGTGAGTTCATTTGAGTTTAACCTTTCCTTTGCAGAAGCCGTCATGCCTTTATACTGCTGGTTTAGATGTATGTGCAGTCAAGATAATTGGGAGAGGCCAAGGAAGGGCACAGCATTTTTTGAAAATCGATGCCTGATTTTTTGGTTTCTTGGCCAAGATGCCTTCTATTTCATGGTCAAAATTTAGCTAAGATGGTGACTTGATTATCAATAGTCAGGAGACTGAATGGAACCAAAGAGCCCAGTTTTGGTGTTGCCTTCGCATAATTGTTGTTGAATCCTTCTATATAAAGGGGGCCTATTGCTAGATGATGTCTTCAGTAGCTCTAGGTCCTTGGTGGAAACTATCACATGTTTTGACATGTATGGTAACTTGCGACTTTGAGGCAGGAACTGGAGCATTATGTTTTCATACACCAGTTTTTTCAACGGGACAATCACCTCGTGGCACACTTCAACATACTGTATCGAATGCTTTAGATGGGGACTTTGGCAGTAGCTGAAAATCAAGCTGCGCATGACTCTGTACTCCTAGGCTAGTCAATTGTATCAATGCATGTTTTTGACTTAGTCCACTTATTTATAGCAAAGCTCGGTTTGTTATCTTCTTCTTTTACACTTCCATTTGATGTAGCCATTTCCATAGTGCCCCCTTCGAATTAAAAGGCTTGGGAGAGTTCTTTGCTCGGATTGTGGAATGTTTGGGTAAGGTTGATGGTATGGTAGGTAAGGTGCTGATTCGAATGCCTTTAGTTCTAAGTTGTACAATATGGAAAAGACTATGGAGAACAGGGCATGTCCCCTGTCCAGCCAAAACAACATTGATCATCCTTTAAAGTCCCCACTAGAAACTCATAGAGGAATGGGAATCTGTAAACGAGAATACCAAAAAGAAAAAAAATAAAATAAAAGAAAGAAAGAAAAAGGAATGGGGGGAAGGCGTAAAGCAAAACTTGGATCTTTGAGAGCCTAGAATAGTGAGAAATGGCAATCTGTCTCTGACTCGCAGCGATACTTCTCGAGTTCGCCAATACAAACCTCGATGAAAAAGCATAGAACTGGTAATAATCTTCGTCTTCCTGATCACTCCCGTGAAAGTTGAGAGAATAGCTTAGCGGATCACACAAGCACTGGAACGAGCTCTGCCTGTTCTTATTGTTGTGGCGCAACAACATCTTGTTCCACCTCTTCACCCTCACCACAAGCCTTGTGAGGCAACAACAGCTCGACCGCGTGGGTGCTAAATCGCTGCTATTAGCAGCACAAGATTAGGGCAACAGAGATGAAGATGCAGCAGCAGTACTCCTTGACACCGAAACACCGCCCATGGAGGTTGTCGCAGCGACGCTCTTATGTTTTATAGATTGCATATTAGCATTTGAAAAATACCAAATTTTTTATAGTTTGTATATTAACATTTTTTATACTAATTACTAGCTTTTATTTACATAAATTGCTAATGTTTTGAAGTTCCTAACTACTCTATCGAATTACCAATCTAAATTAAAGTGATTTACCAACTCTTATCAAATTAAATTACCATCACAAGCCTTACCAAGAAGAGTGAGGTAAAAGATGGGGACATCATGATTCATAGAAATAGAAATTTTATTCTGTTATCAAACGAATTTCTATTTCAGAAATAGAAATTTTGAGTAGTTATCAAATGGCTTTCTTTACTCAGAAACTTGTCAGGGGAATAGAAATTGAGAAATCAATTTCTGTTTTAGAAATTTTGTCATGCACAACCTAAGCGATTCCTGAAGGGATTAACGACATATATCAAGAAACAACTAGTGCCCCTTGAATATAAGAGATTATACTAAGATTTATAAATGGGCACAGCTAGAAGAACAGGAACTTTTGATTTATAAGGGAGCAAGGTGAACATTTTAATGATGCCCGACGAGGCAAGTGACCCTATCCAGACCATGGTTAGCAATGGGAATCTAAAAGAAAAGCTTAACTTTGGAAATTTTGCAAAGACAGGTGGCTAGACTTCAGGGAAAGTCCCTTACCAAAATAATACTTGCTAGAGGTGTGGTAGACAACATGGGCAAGGACCTTGTAATGACCAACTAAGATGTTTTCGTGTTGGACAAAGAGGACACTTCCGGAGAAACTGTCCACAAGAAGGATCACGCCGAATATCAGGTCGGTGCAATAGGAGCAGCAACGTGTAGGCGGAGTACCTTCTCATGGGAAATCCCATAGGCCATCAGCACAAGGATGGGTGTACGCGAGCTCCCAAGAGGAAGCGGAAGCTGCCAAAAACGTTATCACAGGTACGATTTCTATCATCGGCAAAAAGGCATATGCGTTATTCGATGTGGGTTCTACGCATTCCTTTGTGTCTGAAAGATATAGGCAGTTGACTACGTCTCTTGACATACCTCTTTGTATTTCTATTCTGTTGAAGATTATGGTGTTGTGTACGTTTGTATGTGAAAAGTGTAAATTGACCATAGCGCGACAAGATATGGAAATAGACCAAGATGCAATTGTTATGTATGAATTTGACATCATCATAGGAATGGATTGGCTTCATGAGCAACGGGCTAAGATGGACTATTATAGAAAAGTCATTCAATTTAACTCACCTGACCGGTCTAGTTTTGAACTTTTTGGAAATCAGACAACCCCTCCATAGCTCTCATTTCAGTAGTGGAATCCCATTCACTTCTTGACGAAGAATGTCAAGGATACCTTGCAGTAGTAAAGGACTATACGAGAGAAGAGGCTAAACTCGATAAAATTTGAGTGGTCTGGGAATTTCACGATGTATTTCCTAAATAATTGCCTTGGTTACCACTGGAACGGCAAATTGAGTTCAAGATCGACTTAATGCCTGAACGGAACAGACATAATTGAAGGTGCAACTACAAGAGTTGCTCAATGAATCATTTATTAGGGCAAGTGCATCTCCTTGGGGTGCACTGGTGCTGTTTGTGAAAAAGGACGAGTCGATGCTTTTGTGCATTGACTACAAGCAATTGAATCAGGTGACCACTAAGAATAAGCACCCATTACCTAGAATTAATGACCTATTTGAGGTTAGGATATTATTAGTTAGGACTTGCTATATACACTATGAGTTCCTAGTAATGCCTTTTGGACTAACGAATTCTCCAGCTGCATTCATGGATCTAAAGAATAGGGAATTCAAGCCCTATTTTAATCAATTTGTGATTATCTTCATTGATAATATACAAAAGCATCTGAAGAACATGTGCAGCATCTGAGCACGATGTTGCAAACCCTTGGGCACCATAAATTGCATGCGAAAATTCAGTAACTCTGAATTGTGGCTGAACCAAATAATATTCGATAGACCCAACGAAAGTGGAGATGGTAGTAAAGTGGCCATGACCAACAACGCCGACTGACATACGGAGTTTCTTAGTTTTAGCTGGTTATTATAGAAGATTTATTGAAGAATTCTCACAACTTGCAGAGCAACCATAATCTTTGCATTGAAATATGGAGGGATTATTTGTATGGGGAGCAATTTGAAATCTATACATATCACGTGGCATCCAAAAATTTCATAACGATCCCTAGATACACTACAACCCTTGAGAAGGTATCGGAAGCACTAAAGGACTATTGTTTTGACAAGGAATTTTATTTTCTTGGCCGTATACTCTATAAGTTGGATTTTCAACGATTAATGTTGCAATTTTTATGGCCATGTGACTAATTGAGATAATGAAATTAAGTGGGTATTAAAGTAATTTGTTAAAAGCAAACATGGCTTATTTAGTATATTTTTTTGGGCCATTTAAGTTTGGACTTGATGCGTGATGGGGTGAGTGATTCCAGAAATGAAATTTTTTTAGAAGGCATTTTTGTGGTTAAGTGTATGGGGGTAGTGTATGTGGTAAAGAAACAAAAAGGAATAAGCAAAGATAGAACGATCTCCTTCCAAGGTATAACGGCCACACAACCAACCGAGTATTAGGATCGCGATCTACGAAGTTCACCACCAAGGCCTAAAGTTTCCACCAGCGAAGGATAAAGAACTTCGGGATAGGAGAAGGTCACCACCAAGGCCTAAAGATTCCACCAGCCAAGGATAAAGGGCTTCTTGGCTCACCACCAAGGAGTGATCTACGCTCCAAGGATAAACAAACCGAAAGGAGTTATCCACTCTCCGAATGAGTTCACTCAACCAGAGGAAAGCTCACCATTTCATTCATAAAATTCGTATCTCCCATACATTGGCTAATTTTCCCCTGTTTATAGGAGGATTTTAGCATTAGGAAATGTTAAAGACAGACTTTGATGACCTGGGCCCTTAAACCTTCGACTATTGAACTGCATAACAATAAATACACCTAGGAACTTATGAAATGCAATTAGTAGTACGGGAACTTGCATTCTTGAACTTCTAGCTTTCCGTATTCTTGAACCGTTGGCCTTCCATATTCTTCGACCGCATTCGTAAACCTTTTAGCCTTCCCAAAATTCGAGCTCATCCCTTAATGAAAAACAAATTCTCTTCAAACTTCATCAATTGGTCATGCAAGACGTCTAAAAATGGCCTCCCATTGCTAGTTATCGACGTACCACAAAATATCGATAAGTAATTAACATTATTCAGTCAAAATGATCCATCGAAGAACATAATGCCCAATTTCTTTATTGCGTTCGATAAGTATTGATGGTTCTGAGTTGGTCAATGGACGTACATTGGATGCTCCCGCATCAGGACTTTAGGCCCAAGAGTGTTGGGCCAAGAGGCCCGGCCCAAGATGCCGCATGGGTTGTCGACCGAAGGAGGGGGGGGGAGGAGCCGAACGGGCTCCTCCATGTGTCTTCAACAAGAAGACGCTTGTCTCCTTCTTGGAGACAAGTGTTCCTCCATGCAATATTGAAGCATGCAAGATTTTTGAATCAACCAAAAGGAAAAGGGGAAGGGGCGGATGGAGCTAGGTGCCGAGAGAGAGAGAGAGAGAGTGAGACCGAGAGAGAGAGTGACACCAAGAGAGAAAGAAGAAGACTTGCCCTTCCATGGCTCCCCCTAGCCACCGCCGTCGAGCCCGCTGTGGTTCTGTGTGAAGTGTAAGGGGTGTCTCAAGGAACGTAGTTTCTATTTCACTCAACAGTCTATATCTTCCAGACATAAACGAATGTGTACCACCCGTATCAAACAATGCATATGGCTTGTTGCCATTTATGAAAATTGTACCTAAGATAACGTTTTTAGAAGCTTTTACTTCCTCTTGGGTGACAGCATACACTTTTCCCTATACTAGTGGTCTTTGTGGATTTCTTAGTTAGGATATGGTCCAACAGTGCATTGTGGTACACGTCGCACTGAGTTGATACTTGTCCGCGACCTCTCTTGTGGACAATCCTTCTTAATGTGTCCTATCTATCCACAACCATAGCGTTTCAGCCGTCCACTACATGGTCCTGGGCCATGTCGCCCATCACACCTTCGACATTCTTCATTCCGATAAGGTGCTTTTCCTAGATTCAGGCCATCCTTGGCTTTTCCAAAATTCCCGAAATTCCCCATCTTCTTAGACTACCAGGTCTGGCCTTGACTTGTATAGGGTCTCTTTCCCCGTCTAATATCACAAAAAGACAAGTGCCTCTTATACTTTGACTGCTCCCTTTCTAATTCCTGCTCCACCAATTGTACCCACTCATAAATCTCACTATAATCTCTTATATTTAAAGGCAACAGTTGCTTCCTTATTTCAGTTCTCAATCCCTTCAGAAAACCTCTCAGCTTTCTCTTCTCGATCCTCAATGAATCTAGGAGCATATCTAGACAGTTAAGAAAATCTTGCCTCGTATTGATCCACTGTCAGCTCCTTTTGTTCTAACTGAACAAATTTGGTAATTTTCTTGTCCCTAACATAGTCAGAGAAATGCTTTCTATTGAAAGTTGTGTCAAACTCATCCCAATTAACATCAGTACCTAGTGAAAAGATCGTGTCCCTCGAAGCTCTACACAAAAACTTTGCAGTTCCCCCTAGCAGGTACTCTACCAAGGTTATTTTCTTAGCATCGTTGCAATCCAACAACCGGAAATTTCTTTCCATCCCTTCAATCCAATGCTCTGCCTCCTCAGGACTTCCCATTCCACTGAACTTAGGTGGTTTGAATTTTAAGAAATGTTCCACCAGTCCTTGAGTAAGCAATTTTGCTCCAGGTTGTTGCTGCGCTTGTCTTTCATCAGATTTCCTACAATGGCCAATCCCTCCAGGATATCTTCCATTCGGGGTTCGGCCCCCTTCTGCCCTCGATGCATGATGGCTTCCATACCATACCATGATTTTCCTACAGTTTTCAAGCATTTTTACTCAGGAAATATCTGTGACTCAAACTCCTCATTAAAAGCAACAGCATCTATGGAAATAAGTAATATAACCATGTTACTGGCACCTAAAAAGAAACTCATAACACAGACTGGGGATCTACGGGTGAATGGCCATCACCCGTTATTCAAAGTTAGTCAACTATTCTTAGCCATCATCCTAAGGTGTGCATTGTCATTATCTTCCTCAATTCCAAATAAGGCTCCTTATCACTCCATATCTAAACCTTTTGCTTTCATACCAACGGCTGTGGCACTCCCAATCTGCTAAGGTCGCCACAGATACCGATCGCTCTACCTATTGTAAATCAGTCTACTGTCTTTCATTCGGGTTAAAGAGGAACCATAGTTCATAGGTATTTTTTTTTATTTTTTTTAAAAGGATTCAGCGCAACTCATAGCGAAATTATAAACGAGTCTCACCATCCCTTACTCCAATGACAATGATACAATACACACCAACTATTTATCAAAGGAAAAGATAAAGCCGAGTCACTTTTATTCACATATCTCGGGCCGGTACAACCAAAAAGCCAGGATTTTTAGCTATACTTGGCTACGGCTCAAAAGAGACATCTCGACCCCTATATCGAATATGTATACCCCACCATCTACAAGTGTCAGCTACCTCAAAAAGTGTTAGCTCCCACTAGTCAAACATGCCATCACACCCAACCCGGTGCATCGGGCAACGGCGGCGGTAACATCCCCAACATCACCCCATCGCGACGGACTAGACAGACAGAAACTCTTGGATGATCGAGCCCCCAGCACGCAAACTTGAATGAACACCAGACCAGGAATGGTGACACCAATGTGTTCTGCGCACTCGACCTCCACGTTAGATGGTGAACCGTAGAAGGTACCGCGTGCGACCAGTGGTAAAGGCATCCTTTCAATCTGACATGTTAGTCCCCAAGGGGTGAGTACAACCACTCAGCAGTAAATATCCATTAAACTACGCAATGCATCAAACAGAACAATCAAGATATGATGGGAAAGTACTTATCTTACATTTGAGCATACCTCACCTTACAGCCATGCATATACCACCATGCACTTGTACATATATAATGAAAATAGCCATGCATATATGCCCACATCCATGAGTGTGATTCAGTTTGCACAGTTTTAGAAACATTTTCGATTAAATACACAAATAAACTTCAAAAATTCTGAAATTTTGATATGTTATAGACAAGACTTAGAGGTGAATAACTTGTAAAGAAATCAAAATCCAGTTCGTTCTAGATAAATAAATAAAGACTGTTAATACCCCTTGTTCTCGGTACCGATATTCCAGATTAGTTTCTTTCAAAACATTTTTCTGTATGTTATTTCCTCAGAATGTTATCTATAAACATTTTTCGAAAAATTTGACTAGATGATTTTATAAAGATCACAGAATCATACTAGGTTGAGGTAGCGTTTTCTAGATCTAGTTTTTTTCAAAGAACAACGATTTCACCTACCTATACTTGTTCATTTCCTCTAAATTTTTATATGTTATACCTCAGAATGTCCTCTACCACTTTTGTTAAGGAGTAGAAGTAGGATTCCCACTAAAACGTAAGATGCAACTCACACTCCCATGAAGGGGCGAACTGACTTTTCTAGGAACTGCATGGACAACCAACAAATTCCTCCCCAATGCTTCGAAATCTCCTCACCTCCACCACATCCAACACTCACCAGCCAACGTACACACATCTCAGCCAGCAAAAGAGTAGAGAAACGGACTCTACTTGCCTCCAAACCAAGCAAAGCACAGCAGACGAATGGTGGGCTTGATGGCAAGACACGGTGGCTCGATGGCAGCAACGGTCCTCCTCCTCTTGCTCACTTGTTCACCTTGCCATGCAACCAAATGGGCCTTTTGGGCCGGGCCTCTCCCCTTCGGTCGACGGCAGCTCCTCCTCCTCCTTTTGGCTTCGAGGGCCAAGCCTAAATGGCCGAATGGTGGGGGTTGTGGGCTAGGTTTTTGGGCTGGCTTGCCCCAAGAATTTCGGCCCACTCTTCCTTTAAAAAAAACTAACCTAAACCCCACTCATCAAAATACCTAATTGAAATCTATATAACCTTTCAACTTATAAAACAAATGGCCAAGAATTGTTTTTGGGATGCCACATGTTGGACCCCTGGCACGACGATGCCTCGGGTGTCGAGCTACCTGGAGGATCGTGATGGCAATGCCTCTGGATGCCCGGGGACTAGTGAGCCCCAGAGGTTCATCGAGAGAGTCAGGATGGTTGGAAGTGTTATGCAACACGTTTTGATGCGTGATGGGGTGAGTGATTCCGGAAATGAAATTTTTCAGAAGGGATTTTTGTGGTTAAGTGTATGGAGTAGTGTATATGGTAAAGAAACAAAAAGGAATAAGCAAATATAGAACGATCTCCTTCCAAGGTATAAAGGCCACGCCACCAACCGAGGATGAGGATTGAGATCTACGAAGTTCACCACCAAGGCCTAAAGCTTCCACCAGCCAAGGATAAAGGACTTCGGGATAGGAGAAGCTCACCACCAAATCCTAAAGATTCCACCAGCCAAGGATAAAGGGCTTCTTGGCTCACCACCAAGGAGTGATCTACGCTCCAAGGATAAAGAAACCGAAAGGAGTTATCCACTCTCCGAAGAAGTTCACTCAAGCAGAGGAAAGATCACCATTTCATTCATAAAATTCGTATCCCTCATACATTGGATAGTTTCCCCTGTTTATAGGAGGATTTTAGCATTAGGAAATATTAAAAACAGACTTTAATGACCTAGAAACTTAAACCTTCGACTCTTGAACAGCATAACAATAAATACACCTAGGAACTTATGAAATGTAATTAGTAGTACGAGAACTTGCATTCTTGAACTTTTAGCTTTCCATATTCTTGAACCGTTGGCCTTCCGCATTCTTCGACTGCATTCGTAAACCTTTAGCCTTCCCAAAATTCGAGCTCATCCCTTGACCAAAAACAAATTCTCCTGAAACTTCATCAATTGGCCATGCTAGACGTCTAAAATGGCCTCCCATTGCTAGTTATCGACGTACCAGAAAATATCGATAAGTAATTAACATTATTCATTCAAAATGATCCATCGAAGCACATAATGCCCAATTTCTTTATTGCCTTGGATAAGCATTGATGGTTCTGAGTTGGTTGATGGACTTACGTTGGATGCTCCCGCATCACGTTTCAGATGCCTGTGGGACATCATTGACATGGTGAGCCTCGGAGGTTCCTCGTGATGCTAGGTTTGGTGCGAGATGTCTGGAGGTGTGATGTAACATCTTCCGGATGCCCGGTTACTAAAATATGAAACTGGAGGCCTTTGTGATGCCAGGTTGGGTATGATATGCCTAGAGTGACGCAAACACTGGTCCTTCGGAAGACGGTGGTAGTGAATCCAAATCAATTGAGTTCAAAAGCTTGATTGTTCTGCTGTGTTATGCCATTTCATTCCAAATTTCTATTGGTTTAATGCATATCAATTCCTCCGGTTATGTGTTTCGTGTATTTGGCATGAAATCGGCTAATGGTAGTTTTATGTAATATTGTTTGGTAGAGGTATAATTGCACTATAGTCACCCCTTGTGGTACTAACATATTTCAGAGTAAGAAAGACTGCTACCCGCACCTCCTAGTATTTTCTATGGGATCCCTGTCGATTTACAGTGGGAACAAATGCGGCATCAAGATCCTAATTTGCTGGGACTAACTTTCCCTCGGGTGAGGGTGACACTGAGGATCGACATTGACCTTCCCTCGAGTCTCGTGCATCAGGAATTTGTCGTCTTGTATGTCCGTAGGAATGTACATACTCTGGGGCTCCCACCACCGCCGCGAGAGGATGGTGACGGGGGTTCAAGTGGCGTAGAGTGATCGAGGTTGCGTGGACAATAGGAAATTTTTGGACGCCGACACTTGATGATGGACGTCATGTGAATAGATACTGGAAAGGTCGGTCAAAGTTTTGGATAGAGCAAAGTATAGGAATGTTCGCTTTTTGATGTATCGACAAACAATGTCCATCCAATGTTTGTAAATAAAAAGTGTATGGTTATTAATTATGCGTGTACTTCGTGTGCATCAGTTTAGTGTGGAGGATGGGAGTTGATGGATCCGCAGCCACCATATAAATTACACAGGGACCAATGAAGTATGTGATAGACCCCCCAGACTTATGGATTCCAATAAATGCATTGATCTATCAAGGAGAATATCCAGGAAAAGGAAAGAAGTGTGGCGACCCTAACGGATCGGGGGATGTCGGAGGGGGGGGGGGACACAATCGGGAAGGGACGGTTGCTAGACCTCTAGTTTTCGCCCGAAACAAAACCAATCTAGAGACCAAACGACCTTCAGCACATGGTGAAGATCAGGCCACCAAAACTATTCCAATGGTCGATCTGTGAGTCCCCGATCTCTACAAGGTGGGGACTGACCTGGAAATAGATTAAACTGGTTAAACGCAAATGGGCTTGGTTGTCAATTTTCGGTACCTAAAGGAAGAAATCAGCAGGTTCTCACTAGCTGGCTTGTGAATGGCAGTGATGAGGGAGAGAGGTCGTTGGTGGGCCAGTAGGTGACCAATCAACTACCGATTTAAGGGCGGTGAGCAGCAGCAAGGAGGATTGGCATGAGGCGGTTTATGTGTGTGTGTGTGAGAGAGAGAGAAAGAGAGAGAGAGAGAAATATGAAGAGAGAAAATTTTCATACAAATGAGCCCCCTCCAAAAATTAGAGGGAAAATTGGCTTGTATACCATCCCCAAATCAAGAAATCTCGACCGTCGGTTCGATCTAACAATTTTTAAACTTTAATCCAACGGTCAAAATTTGATTTCAAAGGTTTAATAATGATCTTAGGATTTCGCATAATCAATCTAGCGGGTTTGATTTGCGAAAACCCGAGCAAAATTGAGAATTGCGTCAAAATATCCAATTATGAGTTAAATTGGAATTTGATGAAATTCGATGGCGAATCTGCAAAACTTTAGAAAATTGAAGGTGCAATTTGAATCTAACACCAAGAGGAACATTGAATTGGTCGTCTGAGGTCAAAAGCACTTCGATTTGGCTAGTTTTTGACCGATTCTTGACCAGTTTGATCTAATTATAGCCATTTCGCTCGTTTGGAACCCCTATGGGTTCAACATTTATACAATTTTGTCGAAAAAGCAAATTTTACTTATTTGAGAAGAAATTGCTCAATTGTGATCCAATTAAACCAATCAAACCTTATTAATGCAATTCAGGCACCTTTAAATCGAAAGACAATGGGTCAAAACCATGAATGCTTTAAATCAAGCCTAAAGAGCTAAAATGATCAAATTTGCAATTGAATAGGTAAAATTACAAATCGGTTGGAATTGAATTCAAATTGCGCCACAATTGCCCTATCTAATAATATACCACCCAAGTATTAGATCACTTAATATGTTCAAATTGACCTCGAATTGAAATGCTCAAGCTTATATAAAAAATGAATCTAAGTATAATATCAAGATTAGAGCTAGATTTAAGAGATTAAACCATAACCTTGAATAAGTCAACTTGAATTTTGCCAATTGAAGCTCAAATGCTTGACTTTCTTATGCTTTGAAAGGTAAAATTCTTCAAATTCAGAAGTTCTTATGTAAATTTCTCAAAATCGACGGATTTGAATTTATCTCAGGAAAATGAATGAAAAATGATCGTCCGTTGCAATTCATGAAGAATTGGTTTTGAACCCCTAATTAGGGCTCGCAACAGCAATTTGTATTTTGACCTTGCAATATGTGAAATTGAATGCACAAGCAGATTTAAAATAATCCACAAACCAAATGTCGAAGAAGGAACTATACCTAATTATGACTACAAAAAATGGTAATTTGATTTTTGGCCAATTTAGAACCTAAAACTGAAAAATTCAGCAAACGAGGTTCATAATTGATTTTTACAAAATTTTCGACACAAAAGTCAAATTGATATTAAAATAAATGTATTTATGAATTTCTGAATTTTTTTAAATTTTTTTTGGCAAAGGTTTGAGCAAAAGTTAACAATCTAATTGACTTTTCCTAAAATGTTGATTTCTTGATCAAATCTTTGAATTTTTGAGAAATTAATTTAACAAAAGTGAAATTAAAGCTAAATGGGATCTTTTGGGTAAAAAATCAATTTTTGACCCAAGGCTTCACTTTTGGTCAGACCTTTTATTAAAAGTCAATCCGAAAGTCAACCGTTTGACTTGTCATATTTTTCTTGAAAATGATTTGGAAATCGTTTAAAGGCGACAATATAAAAGAGAGATTAATAAAAAAAAAACGACACTTTTTTGGGCCCAAAAACGGACTCTGTCTCATTTAGAATCTTGATTTCTTTTTTTTTTTAACCTTTCATTACACGTTGACTAAAAGTCAAGTATCAATACCAAGGCATGCTCAACCCAAGAATCTAACTCAACCAATGCATCATGTTCTTACATACGAGACATGGCTACCAACACTATGTGACGATGGTCTTCTCCTTTCATTTAATGATTACACATCATATATCACACAAGCCATTTTATTATCTTCCATTTCGAAAGAACTAAATTGGAGCATGATCAACGGTCCTATTCGGACTGAGGTTCGTGACTAGTTCATGAGTGATTGAGGTCCGATACATCTAATCCCAACGTGCAAGGATAAGTCAGTGGCTCGCTTGGACTTGCGTCTGGCCATCTAATGTTTGGATAAGGTTGGCCGTAGCCCATCCCATTGGAGTTGACCAGCTGCATGACAACCTCTGATTTCTATTCTAGAAATAATTTTTCTATTCAGACTTATTTCTGGAATAGAAATCAGTTTGATAAAATTATTTCATTTTTCTATTTCAGAAATAGATTTTGGTTGCAGAAATAGGTATGGAATAGAAATCAAAAGTAAGAATTTTCTACTTCTCTATTTCTAGAACAGAAATGAGAAATAAAAATTCTTTTTATCGTCGGTCCTTCATCCATCACTGCCAACCACCGTTTGTCAGTCGCCCACCAACCCCCATTACCGCCGGTCGCCGGCCCCTGCCGCCAGCACCGCCGTCTCCAATCGCCGATTCGCCACTGTCCGCCGATCCGCCGCCGTCCAAAATGAAATTTTATGTCATTAACAAACGAATTTCTATTTTTGGAATAGAAATTTTTTGTCGTTATCAAACAATTATTTTTGTTGAGAAACTCTTCTAGAAATAGAAAATCTATTTCTCTTAGGAAATCAATTTCAGACTAGAATGGTTATCATTCGCACCCTTCATGTCCTACCTTGACCATCGTGGGGCCTAGCAGATCAGACCTTGGGCCGGCTCATATTAGCACTTAGCATGACATGACCGGCTCCATGTGTAGTGCAAGGCCATGTTTGGTCGACTTTGGCCTTGCCTTGGCTTTTTCGTGGCTGGTAGTAACCAATTCATAGTCGACTCTCAGTTGTCATATGATTTCGTGGAACTGGTCGCTATGGCCAATCCATGGTCAATCGAAATTCACTCATGATTGTCCACGGTCGATACATATCCGTGCAAAATCACCCACAACTAGTACATGCTCGTGTAGAACTGATCCATGATCGTCCCTAGATCCATGATGGTGCATGACTATTTCACGACCAACCCTCATGGTCAAGCAATCGACCCATGGCCCAATGCAAAGCACAGTACCCTTGTGCATAGACATAGGGTAAGGCACGGGCCCTAGTGCCTTGGCTCAAGATCCAGCATGGTGCCCTTGCCCATGGGCATGATGCCTTCACACGTAGGCTTGAAATAAGGCATCATGCCCTAGTTCGAAGCCAATCCCAACCATGAACTTTCCGACTTAGGAGCCTTGTTCTCATGGCTGAAAATTGAGGATATTACAGCTAGCACCCTTGGGGTCCGCCTGAAGAGGGTTGGAAGATCATTACGATTAGTACCTTTAAACTGTGGCCCTATGCATGAGGACAAGTATGGAGCACAAAGTAGATCACAAAATTTTAAGTACATTTCAAACAGAGAATTTAGACCCCGTACTGGGACTTCAAAATTCTTTTCCAAAGTGTTATTATAGTTTGAATGATTTTTCTTCATTTTCAAAATATTCTTGCTTTTTTTTTGTGGAATCATAATTTCCTAATTGAATTTTGGTCTGAACTAACCAAAAGGAAAATGTTTGTGTCTACATAAACTACCATGTCCGAGTAAAGCCTTAACATTGAATGGAAAATTAATTCCTCACATGGTATAAATGGTGTACCTCACATCATTTCCTTATCATATTTTGAATTGATTTGCCATATAATGTGCTTGTTACTATTGAATGTCATGTCATTTTATCGTCATATTTGAATTTCATTTACTATGCTACGTAGCATGTGAACATTGCCATGTCTTATCATTTTCTCATCAAAGTTTCAATTTGCCATGATTATCATGTCATATCAACGTCTCGAACATGATTATATTTTGGGAAAAAACCACCAAAAACCCCAAACTTTGCCTAAAGTGACATGAAAAATCCTGAAGTTTGCTAACCGTGACACATTTACCCCAAACTTTTATTTGTGACACAAAAAACCCTGAATTTTCATTTGTGTGACACATTTACCCCAAATCATAGGGGCATTTTGGTTTTTTTACTTGTTTTTTTTCTTCCCTTCGCCGGCGTCCGGTGAGAGCTCTGCCATGGCCGGTAGAGGGAAGAGAGAAGAAAAAAATAATTTAAGAAAAAGAAAAATCAAAAACAGAAAAAATAAGACGAAAATGCCCTTAATGGGGTAGATGTGTCACGGTTTGCAAAGTTTGGGGTAAAATTTGTTACTTTGGGCAAAGTTTGGGGTTTTTGGTGGCTTTTTCCCTTATATTTTATATCTAAATTGACATCTGTACACACACTTTAACATACAAATAGAGTCATCCCACTACATGTGAATACTACCGTGTTAATTAATAATGATGTTAGATGAGTGTTATGACAGCATTTTAAAATTTAAACAAAACATTGTGCATGCTTAAGAAATTAATGATGAATCATTTAGAACAAAACCAAATAATCTCCCCTGTAGATTTGTAGATTTGAGTTGACCAATTCCTTCACAGGTAGACTTAAGTAGCCGACTTTCCCGTTACTGCTGGAGCTTTTTAGTGTCGAATCATCCTAGATTTATTTGAACCTATTGATGATAACTCTAGTCCAATATCTACGCTTGTGATCGTTTTTTGTGTCCCGTAGATAATCCGAACACAAGATTTTGAAGGATCTCGAGAAACTAAGGCACTATTGACTAGCAACACCCAATTTGCAAAATTCGAGATGCTACAAAGATGCTAGGCAATGATCACACCTTGGAGAATTGTTATAGTGCACAAAATATAATAGATCTTAATTTGCTCATAACTCATTAACTTACATTTTTGATTTAAAGTAATTCTTAACTAGATATAAATAGTTATGTCGGACTTGAGCTCCCTTTTAATAATCTCTTCAAGGAAAGGTTGGGGCTTCTACAGCTTGTCCCCAAAACTTTTTGCTTTAGCTTAACGACTTGAATAGCTCCTCTTCCACCAAATCCAGGGAAAATGTGGTCCCTAAGGTGTGTCCAATTGTTCCTGTCAAATGAATGAAAGGTAAAAGTCACATTGAAGGCTCTTTATCTCTAGGAAAGACAGAAAAGGACCTGCAAGGAGGTTGGGGCGCTTTTGGCATCATCCGTATTCGTCACGGCATCCTAATTTTGTATCTCATATTCTGCATGTGCCCGTCGTTCCAGCACGTGCGTGGGCATGCCAGTTGATATTAACTTGCCCAAACCGGTTGAGTCGAATAATCTTTTTAAATGGACCACACTCTCATGATTTTTTTTTTTTTTTTTTTTTTGGAAAAGGCTCCCCACTATGCATGGGTAGTAATATTAGCCTAGCCCAAAGTTTATTTCCAAAAAAATGCCATTGGAATTTGAATTCGAAATCCATCGCGTCTTACTGCTATTTCCTTATCCCTCAGCCGATAGTAAATTTCGACCTAAAGATATAACCTAGAAAAGTTGTCAATATCCTTTTTCAATTCATTTTAGGTACATACAAAGTTTGGTGATTTTGACCTGCGACATCCACATTGTCATTTGATTACCATTGTTTGTGTTGATAATGCTACATTGATTTTTATTTTTTTTAAGGGAAAGTTGCTTTAGAAACAATTCAAGTGCCTCAATAAGAAGCACATACAAATACCATTTATAACATGTCTACTTTGTATTGTTTGCACTAGTTATCATTCCACAACTTGGTGTGGCCAGTTGCATTTTTAAGAGAGAGACAACTACTTATGAATAACAATTTGATGGACCAACCTAAGGAATAATTGCAGATTGCATCTTGTGATCTGCACTCCTATATCAAACACTATCTTGATTTTTCAATACATATAATTTTTATTTCCTCCAACCTAAAGAGACACACCTACTCCCATGCAACTCATAACCATCACCCCCTCTGGGAGCTTGAACTTGAGTTGGTGCAAGCTCTACCTTGTGAGGGTCGTGTGAAATGGCCTGTGCAGCGCTTGCGCAAAAATTATAGACATGTAAGCTCTGTCACAAAGCTCGCAGGTCTCCCACGACCATGACCATGGGGATCCTATCTGCAAAGATCGAGTGTCCCAACCCTGACTAAAACTCTCGATTTTTTTTCCATGTCTCTGACTAATTTAGATCCATTAGGATCAGACTTAGTATGTATATAGTCTAGAGTAGCCAAGGTCCACAAATAGTGGGGGCACTTCAAAAGATGAAAAGGAGAGGCATGACTTGCTTTATGAATTAAAAGCAACTTTGGGATCTATATGCACTTTTAGTCCTCTTTTCCAGTTGGTCCTAATCAATGGAGTACTCGATTTGGCCTACTCTTTCAGACCTTGAGAGATGGCTAATTCTCCACCAATGGGACCTCAAAGTTGAGAGGAGGTTTTTAAGACAAGGGCCGACGGAGGCCATCACTTTGATCAAACAAGTATACGATGGAATATTATTAGATCAACCCAATCAAATGTCAAGAATTTGTGATTGTATAACCTACATTTGGATGCCACTCTAAACTTTGATTGGCTTGTATATTGCATCACTTATAAACTGAGTTAATAAGATTTTTCTTATGTTCGAGGTACTCACGTATGAAATTTTAGCTAAAGCCTTTTCATCTCTTCCCCGCCTTCTCCAATTTTTTTCCTCGAAGAGGAGCATGGCTAAAGCAGGGGTATGCCTCAAGCCCATAAAACATCTCACTAGTGGAGTAAGATGCAAGGTCGCATGAAAACATAACATTATGTGCGTTGGGTATTAAGGGAAACCAAACTCATGAGACATGTTTGCTTCATTCACACAAGTCCATTTCTTATTTTAATAAATAAATGCGCAAGTTTCTATTCTGAAATTCTCGTTATGTTATTGACAAGTATTTTTCCTTACTATGTAATTATCTTATCAATGTTCATATGTTCAGTAGACTCCCGCACCAATTGGGACAGTATTGTACATGCGTGACCTATGGAATGGTTAGGACTTTGAAAATGTGACAATTTGGTTTTTCTACTTCCGCATTTTCAATTAATTAATCGGTTCGCAGACAAAGGGCAACCTAACTTGGAAAAGCATCCTTCATGAACCCCCTGCCCCCCAACTTCATTATTTATGGCAGACATCCTCGATGCATATGCTCCATAAATCCCTCCTTTAACCGGCTTGTTCATGTGGATTTGCTGGAGGCATATGGTCAAGACCTTATGCAACAAGTGCAACAACTGCATGTTTGGGCTATCACTCAGATTTCGGCTCTTGTCTTACCTGATTAATGAAATTAATTAGTGGCACGTTTCATGGGCTTGAGGTTTAACTATCTAAACTCGATTTTGTTGTCACAAAGAAAGACTAGAATAAAGAAGAAATTTCATTTTAACTCTATGAACTACGAAAGTATAGCCTTGAATAAGTGCTAAACAATCTCAATTTTTCACCTAGGTGGTTGACCTAGTTGGTGAAGGGGTCACATGTCTTCTATGAAGTGATGAGTCTAATTCATTTTGTGAACGAATCTCTAAACCGCTTGTGATGCATTGCCTTTATATAGAGAGTACTAATTGCGAACTTTGTCAGTCTATGGTGACTGGGCTCGCAAAACTCGAATCTTTAGATCGCAAATAACGCCAAATAGTTCTAGTTCATCAACCCAACATCTCGTAGTGTTTGCGGAATCATTATCTGTAATGCTTATGTTGGTCGCTAACGGTGGTTACCTCTCCCATCCTTTTACCGGTCCCAAAAAACCGCCCCTTTCAAAGCCCGGAAAGTGAAAATTTGGCTTCTTCTCCGATTAAACATGAGCCATATCTTCTTGGCGATTTCCCTTCTTGACTCATGTATTGAACTATACACGTGGCCTAATATAGTCCGACAACATGACTTCCATCCTCAATACGCAACATCACCTTATCCTCCAACTAATGTCGAAAGCAACGATAGGCGGCACTAACAAGCGACATCGAGTAAAAGAAACGAAGGAAAAAAAAATTATGTATGGTTGATATCACGCTTCAATCTAAATACCGTATGAAGTGAGATAAGCCACTCACTTTAAGTCCCACGTCAAATGAGAAAGTGGAACAGCTAAACAAATTAGATTAATAAAAAATTACGACTCATTTTCCGACTGTGTGGATGTATTTTCCGTATGCGAACATTTATATCAATTGAAATGAATATGGTGGGGTTAAACTTTTTCTTGATATAGGACACCATAATTACCATTTTTTTTTCTTTCAATCTAACCTATTAGAAAAAAAGAATATTCTCGGAGGGACAAGCAAACAAACAAAAGAAAACCCCACAAAGCCTACTATAAATTCTCTCCATCTTCATTTTCCTAACCATCCCACTGCAAATCGTCTTTCGCGGCATATTCTTCTCTCGCTCCACTCCTTTCAAAACAACGACCAGAAGGGAAAGAAAATGGCCAGTTTACGCCTTGCAAGATTTATAACAGAAGTTGTGCCATCTCAACTTGCAATTACCACGAGGAGGCAGAACAAACCCTGCTTCGTGATGGATACAATTCGTGAAGACAGAGAAGAAGAAGAGAGACATGCACATGAAAGCTTCAACAATGCTTCTCTCTCTTCTTCTCCAAGAAGCTCTTCTGCTTCTTGGGCAGTGGCTCCTTCAACTGGTTTGAACTCCAAGGTCTGCTTCGACCAAGTCCGAACCACTATGTTTGTTGTGTTCGGAAATGACCGTGTTTGTTAGCTGATGTTGACAGTGCGCATCTTCGGGCAGCTCTCTTGTTTCCTTTTTTTTTTTTTTTTTTTTTTTTTTATCTTTGAAGGGAATTCTCGTGCTATGTCTTCATGGCAATGGGCTGTATATTATGTGTAGTAAAATCTTTCGAGTTGTTTCTTCTATTGTTCTTCTATTGTTCTTCTTATTTTCCTTCTCATGTCTCAAAAGTGAAATCAATTTTAAGAGATTATGATAAGTTCAACTAAACAATTTCGAACACGTATCATAGAATCAATGGCTTTATACAAGAGTTGAGAAAGGATCGAGGACAAAAATCTCTTGGAGGACCTCTAAATTAAGTTACAATCGTAAACAATTTGGGCATGTTTGATAACTCAATTAGTAAATAAATAGATTATGTTTGATTACATTAACTAACATTAACTTAAATTATTCAATTAAGTGAAAATTCACTTACTGCGTAAGTAAGGGAGAGTCTATTTAAGTCAATTAATAGAAACATAATTGATGGTAACTAGAATTTTGCTAAATATATTGATAAAAGTCCTAAAACCTACCTACAAGGGTTGTGATATATTATGGGGGTTAATTTTTTGGGATAATACCCTTAAAAACCCCAAAATGGTATACGTGTGACAAATTTACTCAAAATAATTTTTTTAGTCATAAAAAATCCCAAACCGGTACATCCGTGACCAATTTACCCCAATCAACCATAAAAAAAACTCTAAACTAGTACACTTATGATAAATTTACCACAAAAAAATTTATTCGATCGCGAAAAATGCTAAACTAATACATTTGTGACAAATATACCCTATATTAAATTGGATCAATATCACAAAAATTGTATAACTGTGGCATCCCAAAAATTCAAGACAAGCTCTAAGATGTACTAAAGCCATGATTAGGTGATGAAATTACCTATGGTTTATGCTTTAGCTATTAATTTTTTTTTTCCCTTAAGACTAAGTGTTATAAGCTTGTGTTCTTGAGTTTTTAAATTAGTACTATAGGTTAATTTAGTAAGAAGAATTTATTCTTGTTTTTGCGCCTCATAGATTTAATCCCTATAGATTAAATGTTACGAGATTTTTTTTTTTTTTTTTGGTCAGTCCTACGCTAATCCTACTCTAACACTCATTCTCAAACTTTTGCCCTGCCTCCGTGCAGGGCGTGGGAGTCGAAACCCACTCCTGAAATGAAATCTTCCCCACCCCTAATCCCCCCTGAGAAGGTGGGGATTTGAACCCCCAACCTCCCCCTTCCAAGATGGAAAATTTTGGCCATATGAAATTTAAAACTTGAAATCTATAAAGGAAAGGATTAAAAGTGAATTATTAAAGGAAAAGATGGGGTTCAATTAGGCTTGGGCCTTAGACCCAATAGTTTGGACTTTTGGGGCCCAAGGAGGGCTGTCGCCGGCCCACTTGCAGGCCCAAAGCCCCGTCGAGATTGAAGCCCATTTATGCATGAAGAAGACCATGTGTCCCTCCAAAATTGCCAAGTGTAGATCATGCAATTAGCAATCGTTGCTAATGATGGAAGGAAGACCATTAGGGGGAAGCAACCGGTTAAGGAGAGTAAGAGAGAGAGGGCTTCGTCCAAGCCAAGAGGGAGAGAGAGAATTGTGAGAGAAAGAGGGAAACCGAGAGAGGAAGAAGAAGGAGCCACTCGCCGTTCGTCCGCCCATCGCCGTTTGTGTGCCGTCCGTGTGCCGCCGTTTGCGTGATCTTAGAGGCAAGTTGGGATCTATATTCTGCTCTTGCATGTAGTATCTTGCATGTGAGTTTCAATGGTGGTTAATCTCGGACGTTTTCGGTATGAGAAACCGAAGCTTGAGTGTTTTGTTTTTGGAATAGCATTCTGTTTTCGAGTATACCGCCTGACCTTGAACGTTGTAGAGGCTTGCATGTGTGGTTTGAGTCGGATTCTTGCTTTGACTTCTTCACGAAAGTTGTAGACAACATCTTAAACTACGACATACTAAAATTTGAGACAAAATGGCGGAGTTTTGAAGGGTAAAACCCTCTTCCTACGAAGACACTAGATCTGGAACTGTTTTGCTGACCTTTTGATGGTTTTGTGTGTTGCATGTAACTTTCTACTGAGAAATTCATTTCGACTTCTCCATGAAACTTGTAGAGAACATCCTAAAGACTAACGTACTCAAATTTGAGGTGAAATGAGCAAGTGTAGCCTAGTGAATCGACCTTCTCTTGAAAACGGTAAATCTGGAAATACGGTACTGGACACCCGAGACTTCTTGGAAATTTCACTTAGATCCCTTAATGAAAGTTGTAGGGGACCTCTTGCAGCAAAACATCTCAACATTTCAGAGAAAACGAAGAAGGATAAATAGGTAAAAACTCGATATTTCGGAGATAGGTATACTGGACGTTTCAGTGCTAGAGTCAGAAACTTCGGACGTCTGTAGAAAATTTTCTAGAATGAAACTGGCCTAGATGTCTTCATGAAAAATCTACTTTAGGGTCTTGAGTATAACCTGGTAAAATTCCAGAATTTTTTAAGATCATTCGGGTAATTTAATCGAAATATTCCAAAAACTGCACAATCCGACCTTGTCTGAAGTTCGCATGTCGTAATGTGTGTGCTATATCTTTTTGAGTAAATCTCTTTTGGGCATGTTTTCTTCAGGGAATTGTTATCTTTATGTCTTATCTAGTACATGCTCTGATTTGGTGATTTTTGAAGACTATATGGATGTGTAATTTAAGTGTTTTCCAAAACTGTGCATATCGTGTATTTCGGACTTGATGATGTGGGAATGCATGGCCAATATTATTCTGTACAAATTTCTTTTAGAGAAATTTCCTTCACGTGATATCTTTATCTACGTCTTGACTATAACATAGTTAAATTTCGTGATTTTTGAAGGTCAATTGCCTATTTAATGAACTGTGTTGTGAAAACTGTGTAAGCTGTACATTTTCGGAATTATGATATTGAAATGCATGGTAAATTCTATGCTGTGATGCGTGATCTATATTAATTATTGCGTGAACTATGAGACTTTGGATCATTATTCATGAAATGATGTGATTGGCTTTCATGCATTTCATGTGACATTAAGGAAATGACGAATTTTCCAATGATCTCAAAGAAAGATCTTATTTAAACCCTTCCATTAAAGGACATTTTCCCAATGCATATTACATAATTTCAAAAGAGTAATTTAAACCAATTGCATTGTAAATTTCAAATGTTAAATGGGAAAAGAAATGTATGAGAATATGGATGACTGTCGGAGGTGTGAGCCGACGATGTCCCGGGAGTGTCGGGATGCCCGGAGGTGTGTGCCGGATGTCCTCGAGAGTTTCGAGATGCCCGGTGGTATACGATACGTAATTCCAGGGGGAATGCCTGGTGGTGTGTCGGTACGTAATTCCGGAAGCCCTGGAGGTGTGTGCCGGATGCCCAGAGGTGTGTGCCGGATGCCTAGAGGTGTATGCCGGAGGCTCTCGCGATGCCAGGTTGGGTGCGAGATAAGAATTGAAAGTGAATCATGTGCATTGGTGTATGCATATGGCATGATGCATGATCTGCTTATGAAAGTAAATAGATGCTATTTGATATTGAAAATACGATCATGAAGGTATGAATGGATCTCACGGTGATGTATGCTTGATAGCATGGATGATATGAATCATGGTGGTATATGCACATATGGCATTGAGACATATGCATGAATGTTTGATGACAAGTGCATGGAGGTATGTGCACCTATGGCATGACGATGATATGTGATTTGATGATGAGTGCATGGATGTATGTGCACAGGTGCATGATGATAACATGTGAATTGATGATAAGTGCATGGATGTATGTGCACCTATGGTATGGTGGCACATGTAATACGATGATGCATGTATGTGAGATATGATGACATGTGCATGATATCAAGGTAAATTGTGCATGGATACTTAAATGATATGTGTTATGCTATGATTATACTGTATGATGCATTGAGTGGTTTATTGATCCTTTACCTGCTGAGTGGTTGTACTCACCCCTTTTGAGGATTAACATTTCAGATTAGATAAGATTCCTCTTGCTGCCACTACCACCAGTAGACGGATCAAGTGGTTGGATATGACCGCGAGGAGGAGGATAGCAAAGGAAGGAACTTTTCGACGCCGACACTGATTGATGGACTCTAAGTATATGATTATTGGAGGAGATGTCGGTCATCTTTTGAAGTATAGCCAAGTATAGAAAACCATGGCATTTCGATGTACCGACTAAAGATGTCCATCTGCTTCATGTAAATAAAAGTGTTCGGCTTTAACTTAAAAAAGATGTTTAGTTGGTGTGCACTGTTTTCTGAATATAGGGAAGGGAGTTGTTGGTTATGCTTTCGTTATATGAATTGCGCAAGGGACCGATCTAAAAGATGTAAACCCCCAGGTTGTATGGACCTGCTGCAATTGAAATGGTATCAGTGTGACAATATATGTAAGGGAAAGGTAGGCGAACTGTGGCGACCCTAACGGATCGGGGGCCGTCGAGGGGTGCCACAATAACTGTGACAAATGGATAGTAAAATCCTAAATCGATATACTAGTCAACTGTTAGGTGTTATTCATCTTAACAATTTGATAGTAAAATTTAACGGCAAGTAACAGGGGATAAAATTATTACAAGTATATCGGTTTGGGGTTTTTGATAGTCAAAACATTAGTTTGGAGTAAATTTGTCGTATATGTACAAGTTTGGGATTTTTCAGGATATTAACCTTAATTACTTTTATATGTCTTTTTTTCCATAATTCATTTCATGTTAGCATGCCATTAAAAAAGGAAACAAAAATCATGTCTTGCATGTTAGGCATGTTATAATGCATTTCCTATAAAAATAGATTAAAAATATCTCCATACAATTTCATTCAGGTTAAAAGTGAATTTTCACATCACTCAAGCAATGTTTGTTCAAAAGCAAACAGTTTTTGGTCGTTAAATATTTTCTCCATTTTTTGATATTTGGATCTCTTAGGAAAATAAGTTAATGTAATCTTTCCATAGTCAATGGAAATTTTATACTTGAATTTGAAAAAATAATTTTCACTATTAAAGCTCAGATATCATTTTTCAAAAATAATTTGAAAAAATAAGTACAAGAACCCCAATGATTGTGACCCGTGTCTTAAGCAGATAGGCCTAGGACCATCAAGGTCGAGCCTAGTTCCTAATCAGTTAGGCACGGGTCCACAAAGGCAAGGCCTAGGTTCCTCGAGGCCATGCCCAAGCCTTAATGCGCATGCCAAAGTCCCTAATTGTCCAGCCTGAGAACCCGGCCCCTACAACTAAGTCATCGACACCCATCCTTGGGTCCAATGGGGGGCTCGCCCACACCTTAGAGCCCAAGAGTGAGACCTTAATGCCCATGCGTGGCTACCCAGCACCCATGCTGATTTATCGACTCTTGTCACCCCAATTATTGGCACCCACAGCTAAGTTAATCAAGACCAATCGTAGGTCCAAATAGGTTGAGTCTCGGTCTCTTGAAGCTCAACCTAGGACCTTCGCGCCCATGCCCAAGTTCCCAACAGTCGTGTCTAATGATGCGTGATGGGATGAGTGATTCCAGAAATGAAATTTTTTTCAGAAGGCATTTTTGTGGTTAAGTGTATGGAGAGTAGTGTATATGGTAAAGAAACAAAAAGGAATAAGCAAAGATAGAACAATCTCCTTCCAAGGTATAAAGGCCACGCCACCAACCGAGGATGAGAATCGAGATCTACGAAGTTGACCACCAAGGCCTAAAGTTTCCACCAACCAAGGATAAATGACTTCGGGATAAGAGAAGCTCACCACCAAGGCCTAAAGATTCCACCAGCCAAGGATAAAGGGCTTCTTGGCTCTGGCCAAGGAGTGATCTACGCTCCAAGGATAAAGAAACCGAAAGGAGTTATCCACTCTCCGAAGGAGTTCACTCATAAAATTCGTATCTGCATACATTGGATAGTTTTCCCCTGTTTATAGGAGGATTTTAGCATTAGGAAGTATTAAAAACAGACTTTAATAACCTATGAACTTAAACCTTCGACTCTTGAACTGCGTAACAATAAATATACCTAGGAACTTATGAAATGCAATTAGTAGTACGGGAACTTGCATTCTTGAACTTTTGGCTTTCCGCATTCTTGAACCGTTGGCCTTCCGCATTCTTGAACCTTTAGCCTTCCCAAAATTCGTGCTCCTCCATTGACCATAAATTAATCCTCCTGTAACTTCATCAGTCGGTCCTGCAAGACGTCTAAAATGGCCTCCCATTGCTAGTTATCGACATACCACCAAATATCGATAAGTAATTAATATTATTCATCCAAAATGATCCATCGAAGTACATAATGCCCAATTTCTTTATTGGCTTGGATAAGCATTGATGGTTCTGAGTTGGTCAATGGACGGACGTTGTATGCTCCCCGCATCATCCTCCCCGGGTTGTTTGAGATTTGTCCTCAAATCTAGAAATTTTTCATCCTCTAAGTAAGGAGAAAGGTCTCCCACGTTGAATGTTGCCAAAACTCCAAATTCTCCAGGAAGGTCTATCTTGTAAGCATTGTCACAAATTCGCTCAATAACTTTAAAGGGACCATCAGCTCTAGGCATGAGCTTGTTCTTTCGTCGAAATGGAAATCTCTCCTTCCTCAAGTGAAGCCATACAAGATCACCCAATTGAAATTGAGTACTCTTGCGATGTTATTAGCTTTGTTCTTTTAAGATTCGTTGGCCTTTTCGATCTTGAATCGAATTTGCTCATGGAGCTTCTTCATCGATTCAACTCTTTTCTTACCATCAAAGCTTACTTGAGAGTTAGATGGAATTGGAATCAAATCAATGGGTGTGAGAGGATTAATTCCATACACAACTTCAAGTGGCGATTGACAAGTAGTATAACTCGGCGATCGATTGTAAGCAAATTCAGCATGCACGAGCTTTAAATCCCAATCTTTCAAAGATTTACTCACCATACCACGAAGAAGAGTGGTTTGAGTACGGTTTGTTACCTCCGTTTGGCCATCGGTTTGTGGATGACAAGTCGTGCTGAATAAGAGCCTCGTACCAAGCATTTTCCATAGAGTCCTCCAGAAGTAGCTTAAGAACTTGGAATCACGATCCGACACAATGTCTTTGGTACTCCATGAATGCGAATAATCTCTTTGATAGCATCTTCAGCAATATGAGATGCATCGTTGGTGTTATGACATGGCACGGAATGAGCCATTTTAGAGAACCGATCGACGACCACCATGATAGGATCTTTTCCTCTTTGAGTTCTTGGTAGAGCCACAATGAAATCCATGCTAACATCTTCCTAGGGTTGCAATGGTACTGGAAGTGGAGTATACAAACCTTGATGGAAATGGCTTCTTGATCTTTGACAAGTTGCACACCATGAGATGATAGCATGCACATCTCCACTCATCTTTGGCCAATAGAAATGCTCTTGAAGAACCTCAAGAGTTTTGTTAATACCAAAATGACCAGCCAATCCTCCACCATGCGCCTCTCGAATCAGCGATTCGCGAAAAGAACTCTTCGGCACACATAATCGATTTCCTTTAAAAAGAAACCCATCTTGCAAATAATATGTACCTTGAACTCCTTGCTTGCAATTGTTGATGATGGATGAGAACTCCACATCTTCAGAATAAAGTTCTTTCATTGATTGAAATCCAAGAATCTTAGAGTCCAGAACAGCAAGCATAGAATATCTTCTCTATAAACCATCTGCTAGAACATTTGTGTGCCCAGGTTTATATTTTGAGACAAAAGAAAAGGATTGAAGAAATTCTACCCATTTTGCATGTCTCGAATTAAGCTTGCGTTGGCCGCTATTAAACTTAAGCGCCTCATGATCAGAATGAAGGACAAATTGCTTTGGCCTCAAATAGTGACTCCAATGATCAAGAGCTCAAATAATGGCATAGAACTCTTTGTCATAAGTTGAATAATTCCTCTTGGAATCGGTTAACTTCTCGCTGAAATATGCGAATGGTTTTTGTGCTTGGACAAGAACAGCGCCAATACCAACTCCGCTTCCATCACACTGAACTTCAAATACTTTATCAAAATCAGGAAGTGCAAGAATAGGGGACTCACAAAGTTTCTGCTTGATTACCTCAAAGGCGTTTTGAGCGGCCTTTGTCCATTCAAAAGCACCCTTCTTCATGCATTCAGTTATAGGAGCCATGACGTTACTAAATTTTTTGACAAAACGTCGATAGAAAGAAACAAGGCCATGAAAACTTCTTACATCAGAAATGGACTTCGGATCCGGCCGAGTCTTCATAGCCTCCCCCTTGGCTTGATCAACAGAGATTCCATCTTTGGAAACCACATAACCAAGAAACACAATGCTTGGAGAGAAGAACTCACATTTCTCCATTTTAGCATATAGTTTTCGTTCTCTCAAGACATCAAAGACCTGTTTTAAATGAGAGATATGTTACTCCTCGTTCCTGCTATACACAAGAATATCGTCGAAATAAACAACGACAAATTGACCAATAAAGGAATGAAGAACCTCGTTCATAAGTCTCATGAAGGTACTCGGAGCATTAGATAATCTGAATAGCATAACCAACCACTCATAAAGGCCTCCCTTGGTGTTGAAAGCCATCTTCCATTCATCACCTTCTCGCATTCTGATTTGATGATAACCACTCCGCAAATCTATCTTTGAAAACACAGAAGAACCATATAATTCATCAAGCCGTCTAGGTATATGGTACCTATACTTAATGCGGATGTTGTTGATGGCCCGGCTATCAACACACATTCGGTATGTACCATCTTTCTTAGGTACAAGTAGAGCCGGAACACAACATGGACTCATGCTTTCTCAAACGTATCCTTTGATGATAAGTTCTTCAACTTGTCTTTGCAACTCCTTAGTTTCCTCTGGGTTGCATCGATACGCTGGCTTATTTGGTAGTGGAGCACCGGGGATCAAATCGATTTGATGCTCAATACCGCTTATGGGAGGTAATCCAAGGGGCAAATCCTCCGGGAATACATCTTCAAATTCTTTCAACAGGCAATGCATATTTGGATGTATGGGTCACTCAATCACACTTTTTTTCTCGACCACAAGGAAAGCAAATACATTCTTTTCTTTTCTAATGGCTCTCTTAACCCGTGTCTCACTCAAGAACAGATTTTCCTTACAAGTGTTTCCCTCCCCAGGTTGATTATTATGTATTGAAAAATGATTCAAGGGTAAAAGAGTAATGTATTTATGTTCCTTATGAAAAGAATATGTGTTTTTCCGACCATCATGCGTAGCATTTATATCAAATTGCCACGGTCTACCCAATAACAAATGGCATAGGAATCACATCACAAACAACCTGATCTCGATAGTTCTTCCCAATCGAAAATGATATAAAAACTCATTTGGTTACCTTAAGTTCATTCCCTTGATTGAGCCATTGGAGCTTGTATGGTTGATGATGTTTCATTGTTGGAAGCTTCAGCTTGTCGACAAGAGTTGTCGAAGCAACATTGGTGCAGCTCCCACCATTGATGATCACCGAACACACCTTTCCGTTAATAGTGCAACGGGTGTGAAATATATTCTCCCTTTGCTCTTTATCAGGAGAAACTTCAACATGCAATGCTCTTCGGACGATCAACAGCTCGCCATCATCGGCTTTCTCCACAACTTCTTCTTCCCGATCAGTTTCAGAAATATTTTGGTCTTTTGTTGATGTACTCTCGCCTTTGCTTGACGAAGCACCCTTAAAATAGGAAGTCGCATTCGTTGAGGTTCTGAAAGAAAACCTCTTGCTCTTCAATTGTTTTTCGACTTTTATGGCTAACTTGCATATGTCTTCAAAGGACCAATAAGGTTGAAGTTCAACCATATCAGCAATTTCTCAATTCATGCCGCCAAGGAAACGAGCGATGGTTTGCTCAGGAACTTTTGGAACTTCACTCCTCATTTTGAGTTGCTCAAACTCACGAACGTATTCTTCAACACTAATCCCTTGAGTTTTTCCCAAGACTTAATCCGGCCTTTTCCTTCCCTTGCTCGTTGATGCTTTAGATTCTCCCACCATAGAGAAGCATATTTTGTCAGCTTTAGGACAGCAACCTTACATTTCTTCTCATCCGAGTAGGACTTGAAGTCAAAAATTCGTTTGATTGTGTATAGCCAATCCACAAAGTCGTCGGGATTAAGATTTCCATCAAACTCAGGGACCTCCACTTTAATGTCTCTTTCATCCTCCTTATGCCTCCCTCTTCGTCTTCGTCTTCGAATTTGAGATTCAGAATCACTTAAGTGCAGAATCGTTTGGTTGTCTCCAGTGGACTCAGAATCGCCATCAGAATTTTGACGAGATTCAGAATCGTCACGCCGATGCCGTTCATTGGGACGCCTTGCTAGCTGTCCTTGTCTCGCCGGATTTTCTAGAAGATTGAGGACTTGCTCCATTTGTTGCTGAAGATTTTGGATTGCGCGATCTCGCCTTTCGTTATGCGCTTGCTCCAAAGTCAAGCCTCTTGGCACTTGGTCATCCATAAAGAATTTGTAATAGAAGAAAGAAAGGAATCACTCAAATGAGTTGAACCTTGAGCTCTGATACCAATTTTGATGCGTGATGGGATGAGCGATTCCAGAAATGAAATTTTTTTCAGAAGGGATTTTGGTGGTTAAGTGTATGGAGTAGTGTATATGGTAAAGAAACAAAAAGGAATAAGCAAAGATAGAACGATCTCCTTCCAAGGTATAAAAGCCACGCCACCAATCGAGGAAGAGGATCGAGATCTACGAAGTTCACCACCAAGGCCTAAAGTTTCCACCAGCCAAGGATAAAGGACTTCGGGATAGGAGAGGCTCACCACCAAGGCTTAAAGATTCCACCAGCCAAGGATAAAGGGCTTCTTGGTTCACCACCAAGGACTGATCTACGCTCCAAGGATAAAGAAACCGAAAGGAGTTATCCACTCTCCGAAGGAGTTCACTCAACTAGAGGAAATATTAAAAACAGACTTTAATGACCTATGAACTTAACCTTTGACTGTTGAACTGCGTAACAATAAATACACGTAGGAACTTGGCTGTCCGCATTCTTGAACCGTTGGCCTTCCGCATTCTTGAACCTTTAGCCTTCCCAAAATTCGTGCTCCTCCATTGATCAGAAATTAATTCTCTTGTAACTTCATTAGTTGGTCCAACAAGACGTCTAAAATGGCCTCCCATTGCTAGTTATCGACATACCACCAAATATCGATAAGTAATTAATATTATTCATTCAAAATGATCCATCAAAGTACATAATGCCCGATTTGTTTATTGGCTTGGATAAGCATCGATGGTTCTGAGTTGGTCGATGTACCGATGTTGTATGTTCCCGCATCATCTAGGTACCTAGCTCCTGAAGTTAAAGTCATTGGCGCCAAAGCCTTGGTTCATTGAGGCCAAGACCAATTTCTCAGCAATCATGCTTGAGACCACAAAGGGTGAGTTTGGGAACCACTTTTGGGGAAAGTTTTTAGGAAAATGCAAAGACCTTTGAGTTAAAGGTGTTTTTCAAAATGCAACTATGTTTGGAAAATTGTACTTTAAAAGCCCTTTGTGAAGTACTTTGAACAAAATGGTGTTTGGGGAATAAAATTTACAAAGGGCCTTTGCGTTTAAAAAAAAAAATTATTAAAAGAAAAATTAAAAAAATTGACCGGCAAGAGCAGCGTATGCCGGTGAGCTCGACGACCGGATGCAGGGGGGGAGCTCGCGCGACGCCGTTGCGACCTCCGGCGACCCGGATCGGGGCGGCGAGGTCGCGCGACGCCGCCTCGACCTCGGCGACCCCGGATCCGGGGCGGCGAAGTCGCGCGAACCCGCCTCGACCTCCGGCGACCTCGATCCGGGCGTTGAGGTCGCGGAGGGCCTCGCCGCCCCAGCATTTGGGTCCGGTGGGGTGGCGCGACCTCGCCGCCACGGGATCGGGGCGGCGAGTTCGCGACGGCGTGCGAACCAGATCCGGGCGGTGAGGTCGCGCGACCCAGATCTGGTCGCGACCATACCCGCAACGATGGGTCGCGCGGCCCGGTGAGCTTCGTGCGGAGGTCGCGGTGCGGCAAGCGACGGTCGCCGGCAACCGCATCTGGTCGCAACCAGATCTACGACTCGCGGAGCTCTCCTACGAGGAGCGCCAGCGTCGCGGCGTCCCTCTATGCCCGGAGAAGATGGACAGGTCTCAAACAAGGGCACGCACCGGAAAAACGAAAAAGTCGTGAGGAGAATTTTGGAAAAAAAAAATGTGAGCAGTGCCCGCGTGGGCATGCCGAAAAAGCCGAAAGCCCAAGGCACCCCCAAGGCAGCTTTGGCCTTGCGGGCTTGAAAATACTGGCTTTACAAGTAATAGACTTGCAAAGTTTTTTCCCAAACTCTCTATTTTCGCCCAAGGGGCTTTTCAGCTTCAAAGCTCGTGCCAAAGCTGTTCCCAAACGGAGCCAAAGGCTAGGTCCATGTTCCTTCTGGCCAAGCCCAAGACCCTAGTGCCCTTTCTTCAGTTCTAAACTTCTTGGTTTGGAACCTGACTCTCGCATTGAAGTTACTGAAACCTAAGCCATGATCCTTGGTGGCCATGCCCAAGACCCCGATGCCCATGCTCAAGTTGCCGGCAACTATGCCCAAGAAGCCTACTCTGACAACTAGGCCTAGCTCCACAAAAGCCATTCCCAACTCTCTGGTGGTCATGCTTGGAACCCGACTCCAACTTTTAACTCATTGGCACCTGGACCTAGGTTCACAAAGGTTGGACACATGTGCCTTAGGGCTGAGCCCAAGACTCCAATGCCCACACCTAATTTCTTATGGCTGTGCTTGAATATGTGGCTCCCAAGCTAAAGCCCGAACATTCTTGGTGTATTTTTTCTTGGATAGGTGCTAGGAAATTTCTAAAAAAGAGTGAATGAAGGGTGATGGGTCTCCACGAAAAGTGATCCAAATTGAAGCACTCATCATCTTATGCTGCACTCATCATCTTATGCTTGCACAACTTAATAGAAATCTCCACAAGGTTAATTTAAAACGAGCTAATCTTCCCATCCATCTTCAGAGTGCTCTCGGTCTCAGCTAACCTGCAAAAATAGCTTTGGCGGTAAATTATGGGAAACTTAAATTTATATAACTAGATTTATTTTCTTATGATAGCGTTGCATTATAGAAGGCATCACGTTATATTTAATTTCCATATTCAATACCCATATGAGGAAATACTTTATTTAGTACATTATTTTACACAATGAAAATTGCTATGTCTATCCTAAGCCTATTATAAATTTCAATTCAGTGCTGAACCTTTTATATGAACTAATGTAACTATAAACCTCTGAATGAAAATGCAATTAAGTCCTCTTAGTAAAGACTCGCTTGAAATTACTGATGTGGCAGTCAAGTCCTGACTAATGAGGTCATGCGTGTTACAAACTAGCAATCAAACATGAATAAATTTACGCAAAACGATGTCATTTTGCTTAAATTTTGAATTTTTCTGATTTTATTTTATTTTCTTTCTCTGTTCTTTCCTTCTGGTTTTTATTTGTCTTCAATCTCTGGTTACCGTTTGTCTTCAACTTTTGATTACCGACGTGACAATTTATCGTTCGTTCTAGTTACTGTTCATTTCGAGAATGACGCACTGTGAATGGGACGGCATTGTCAGTGGTGAGGTCCACTAAGGGGTCTCGCTCTCGGTCTCATCCCTTACAAACCAAATCCGGGCCAACCGCGTTGTCTCGCTAGCGCTCGCGCTCGCTCTCGATGGCCCCAAGCTCAAGGACATAACCATATTCTCTTGTTCCGACCAACTCATCCTCGCTGACCATCCGGTGGTAAAGGGCCTCATGAACTCCACTACTTCGCTCGTTCGTCCAATTCTCACACTTGTGAAGATCGTCCCTCGTCCTCTCCACTTCAGCTTCGCTCTTGAGGAATTCCCTTCCTTTTCCAGAAAAAAAAAGTAGAAAAATGAAAATGAACGGCCCCCAATCCGTTAGGGTCATGTCAAATTGCCAACCATAATACATAAATTGGTCAGCGATTACTAAATCATCATGTCAACAAATTTAAGCGAGTGTTGGCTAGATAGATTTAGTTGTATTTTCACACAAACGTTTATAACTTCCATGAATCAATTGAATGATTTATGATTGAATATAATGTGGCACCCCCTCACGACCCCCAATCCGTTAGGGTCACCACACATACCTTTCACTTGACCTGAAAGTCTGTTACTCTGATACCATAGGATTTTGAGAAATCCATGAGTTCTGGGGGCTCTATATCCTTTCATTTGGTCCCTGCACAAAATTCCGTGGTTTTCTATACCCGACTACACCTCAAAAGATACCTGAGCTTTCCGACAGTCATATATATAAAGTCCATCAAGTCCATCTGCTGGTGGCGGTGGCAGTAGGCCCAACGTTCGTCCATCCCACCCGAAAAATATGGCAATATACTCCTGGAGTATAGAGCGGATGGGAGGACTAGTATCGAACATTAATATCACTCGCACCTTAGGGTGATGATGTTCCAACCATTCCCACTGTAGATCAATCGGGACTCCATAAAACGTATCTGAAATGTTAGTCCCCAAAGGAATGAGGATACATCGAATCAATAGAAAACATATAATCAAAGGGGTGAAGATGCATCAAATCAATAGAACTTTTCAAAGTAATAGCTAGTGCAATTTTCAAAACCAGAATGCACCTTTTTCAGTCACAAGAGTCTCGATTATAGAACCAAACTGTTATGACACATCCCATAACCAAGAGGACCACTGTTTGCGTCCTTCGGGGCATTCGCACCCAATCCTAGCATCGCGAAGTCCTTCGGCATTATGCCACCGTGCCACCGGGCATCCAGAGCATGTCTCATTACACCTTCGGGCATCTCGCATCCCACCTGGCTTTACGAGGAAATGGGTACCCCTACCCTCCGGAATTGTGGCATCCTAAAATTCTTGGCAAGCTATAGATACTATCCGAGCTATGAAAAGAGTAATGAAAGTGTTTTGATTTATGTTTTGACCCTTAAACGTAAGAATTTTAATGGACCAAGGCCGAGTACTTTAATGGAAGATATCTTATGTTCTTGGGTTATCAAGGTTGATGCTATAGGATAAATTGATCATGAGAATTTTGTTCTTAGCTATGCACCTTATGAATTCGATTCTTATGGGTTTATGTTCCAAGCTTTATGGCCAACTGAATAAGTGCAAGTAGGTAATTATATGATGGGTATTTAGGTGATGATTAAGGGGAAAAATTAGAGAAGAGTGGGTTAAATTTTTAGGCCCAAGAACAACCCCACCATTCGGCCATTTGGCCTGGCCCACGAAGCCCAAAGGAAAGGGCTGCTGTCCGACCGGCCCAAAGAGTCCAATGGGCTATCAACCGTAGGGAGATGCCGGCCCAACTAGCCCATCCTCTTGCATGGCAAATTAACAAGTGGCTTAGGGGACTTACCAAGTGTCACTTTGCATGTTTTGTGATGACAACATGCTAATCATGAAGGGGATAGAAAGAAGGGGAGAGTGAACGGATTGAGGAAGAGACCGGTCGTGCGCGAGAAGGAAGGAGGGCTTCGTCGAGCCGCCGTGTCCCGCCGTTGAGCCGCCGGTTGTTGCTGGAATTAGAGGCAAGTGGAATCCCCTTGATCTACTCTTGCTTGCTGTGTTTGTGTGTGATTAGATGGTGAAGTCTCGGATGTGGAAGATGTGTAAAACTCGAAGTTACAAGAGTGGTTTCTAGGCTAGTATTCTTTTTTTTGAGAAAAACAGTTTGACCTTGGATGTTCTAGTGACCTGCATGCGATGTTCTAGTCGAAATTTGATTTCAACTTCTGAAGGAATGTTGTAAAGGAATTCTTGGAGAATAACATACTCAAATTTCAGACAAAACGAACAAGAATAGGTAGGTGAAATCGTTGTTCTTTGGAAACATTAAATCGTTGTTCTTTGGTACTGACTCTTGATGAATCTGGAAAGATTAGAACAAGAATAGGTAGGCAACCTTTTTGTCGAAATTTCACTTCGATTCTCTAAGGAAAGTTGTAAAGGATATCTTGAGGTATAACATATCAAAAATTTAGAGAAAACAAACAAAAATAGGTAGGTGAAATCGTGGTTCTTAGAAGACGATTAGACTTGGAATTACGGTACCGAGAATAGGGGTATTAACCGTCCATATCAATTTATCTAGGACAAATTTCATTGTAATTTCTTCATGAAATATCTACCTTATTGTATTGGCTACCACATATTCGAATTTCTTCAGGAAAATATCTACCTTTTTAAAGGTCATTTGGGTATTAAATCATAGATGTTTCTAAAACTGTACAAACCGAATCATTCGGATTTTGAAAGCTGCAATGCGTGGACTATTCCGTTTTATGTGAAATTCTTTTGATGTGGTGTTCTTCATGAAATATCTGCCTTTATGTCTTGTCTATAAGATATTCAAATTTCAATATTTGTGAAGTTTATTTGCCTATTTAACCAAAAATATTTCAAAAACTATGCAAGCTGAAATGTTAGAATTTTAATGCTATGATGCATGGACCGTACTGAATATGTGAGGTTCTTTTGGTGTAGTGTTCTGGATGCAATATCTGCCTTTATGTCTTGTCTATAACATATTCGAATTTCATAATTTATGGAGTTCATTTGGGTATTTAAGTAAAACGTTTTCTGAAACTGTGCAAACTGAGTTGTTCGAATTTCAAAATCTGTGATGCATGGACTGTAACTAATCGTGAAGAATTCTTTTGGTATAATGTTTTTATGAGATAATTTCCTTTAGATGGTGGTAATAATCTATCAAAAATTTCAGAATTTTTGGAGTCCGTTTAGGTATTAAATTGAAAGTATTTTTGGAAAGGTGCATAATGTTTTGCCCGAACATTCTTGGTGTATTCTTGGAGAGGTGGTAGGAAATTTCAAAAAAAGAGTGAATGAAGGGTGATGGGTCTCCACGAAAAGTTATCCAAATTGAAGCACTCAACATCTTATGCTCGCACAACTTAATAGAAATCTCCACAAGGTTAATTTAAAGCGAGCTAATCTTCCCATCCATCTTCAGAGTGCTCTCGGTCTCCGCTGACCTGCAAAAATAGCTTTGGCGGTAAATTAAGGGAAACTTAAAATTATATAACTAGATTTATTTTCTTATGATAGCGTTGCATTATAGAAGGCATCACGTTATATTTAATTTCCATATTCAATACTCATATAAGGAAATACTTTATTTAGCACATTATTTTACACAATGAAAATTGCTATGTCTATCCTAAGCCTATTATACATTTCAATTCAGTTTTGAGCCTGTTATTTGAACTAATGTAACTGTAAGACTTTGAATGAAAATGCAATTAAGTCCTGTTAGTCAAGACTCACTTGAAATTACTAATGTGGCAGTCAAGTCCTCACTAATGAGGTCATACGTCTTACAACTAGCAATCAAACACGAATAAATTTACGCAAAACGATGTCATTTTGCTTAAATTTTGAATTTTTCTGATTTTATTTTATTTTCTTCCTCTGTTCTGTCCTTCTGGTTTTTATTCGTCTTCAATCTCTAGTTACCGTTTGTCTACAACTTTTGATTACCGACGTACAATTTATTGTTCATTCTAGTTAGTGTTCATTCTTGTCCATTTTTTATTTTTCACCCAATTATTGTTGTCCAGTTTGGCTAACATACATTTCAGTCATAATATCCGCACCAACCACTCGGCATCTTGACATGCTTACCATCCTTGTGCTCTTTAGCCTCAAGTTTCTTTGAGGGTATACACCCATGCGATCTTGCTCAAACAATAATGTCAAAGATGTTATCACTCTCTCTTGTAAAGTTTCTGCCTCCCTGCTTTCATAAACATGTCTAATCATCCATTTCACATAGTCCGACTTATGTCGTGGGTCAAGTACTCAAGAAATGAATAAAGTGAGATTTATGTTGTTTACATTACCAAAATACTTACGAAATTTTGTTTTGGTCCTCATTTCAACAATATCTCTCAATCATCATATAAATCCCATACATGTCTTTTGCCATATTCTTGCTAGTGACATAAGAAGAACCTGAAACTTTTATAGTTGCATCAAAGAACAACTTCAGAAAAGGAACAAACTGACCTGCATAATTGTTATTTCGAAATTCCATATTGCTAAAAGCTCTTTCAAAATTCAAAGCTGATTCCAACATCAAATATGTTGAGTTCCAACGAGTTTCCACATCCAAACGTAAGACTCTTCGTAGCCTGCTAGAGGAAGATCTCACATAACGTATGGCTCAACGTATTCTAGCAATTGAATCGTTTATATATTTTAATCCCTCTCTAACAATCAAACTTAATATGTGGGCATAACACCTCACATAGAGTAACTCACCTCTTAACAACAGAGAGTTCCAAGAATTAACTATCCTTTTCAGTGATAGAAAAAGCACTATGAATTCCCCAATCAGTCAAACATTTCTCAATTGCTTTTCCTATTATCTAAGCAGAATGACCTGAGATCTGCCAAAAATTTAATATATTCTTCTGCAATTTCCAACCAGATGTCCATGTGTCGGCTGTTAGACATAATCTAGGACACGTGTCGGAGAAATATTTCTTCAATATGCTTCTTTCCACCTTGTATAAATCATAACAATTGTGCCTCAATGTGTTGCATGACGGGATTAAGAATTTTCACTGGATTCTATTCACAAATCAATGAAATCTTTCATGCTTTCCCAACTTAAAAGGCAATTCACTAACAAGAAACATAAGTGCAAATTATTTTCTGCTAACATCCTGATCAAATTTCGAGGACCTGATGAACTAACACGCCCAAGAACTTCACTCGAGGCACTTTTTTGCCTTTTTCCAACGGCTGCAGACGAATATTCCTTACATCTAGCTAGATGATGATTCATTGAGCTAGTCCCATGACGAGTAGCACAACCAATAAGCATGCCAAAGTATACACTTAGCCTTTTCTTGACCAGGAATCTCTTTAAAATGCTCCCACATTGTAGATCTCCTCCTTCTATTTGTGATTTTTCACTCAGCCCTTAAATATCAGCTGAAAATAAAAGCACAAAGGCCATTAGATATAATAGTTGGCAAGGACAAAAGTGGATCATATCCATGGAGACAATAGATGTCTTAAGACTGTTGAATTGGACCAAAACCAGGTAAAAGGAGATGGAGGTGGAGGAGCAAAAAGAACATGAGCCACTGGGAGCTGACTTCTTTTACTTTAAAAACCTTATGAGAAATGCTTATGCATCTAGGTGTTTATGATTACACCAGATAAGCAAAGAACTTGTGGGATATAGAGCAGATGACCAACCAGTTACCTCCAATCATCAACACAAAATAAATACAAAAGGACTCAAGATAAAACTTTTAATTACTGGCTATTTTGTTATGCTTTGCTTAACATCGCACTCTAAGAATCTGTTAGTGTCAATAAACGGTAGCAGTTCCTTGCACAAAAACCGATCTCCTATTAATATGTTACATGTAAACTTTAAGGAACTCATCATTGAAATAAAAGAAAAGGCAGATTTTCAGATGTCACACGTGCTTGTAAGAGATGCATTTCTTGTAAGCAATGTCAGTCTACAACTAAACCTCACGGTTTGTATAAACCATTACCTATTCCATTGCATCCTTGGATTGATATTTGTATGGACCTAGTGTTAGGATTGCCTAGGACTAAGTATGGTAGAGATTCTATTTATGTGGTTATTGATTGGTTTTCAAAGATGGCTGGCTCATTTTATACCTTGTCATAAAACTGATGATGCATCTCATGTTGCTGATTTGTTCTTTAGGGAGGTTGTATGTTCGCATGGCATGCCGAGATCGATTGTTTCATATCGAGATGCTAAATTTCTTAGTTACTTTTGGAAAACATTGTGGAACACGGTTATTATTCTCTACTACTTGTTGGCATCATGGTTCGTGACCTTTGGCGTGGAGATGACCTTAGATCAAATCTTGAAGAATCTTCGAAATCTCGGAGTAATTTTTGGCATGGAGATGACATTGGATCAAATTTTGAAGAATCTTCGAAATCTTGGCGCAATTTGACCAAATATTTGACCAAGTCAAAAACAATTATTTTCTTGTTTAGATCTTTTCTAGAATATCACGCATTAGATTTGTAGGGCTGGTTTTAATGTTTGTGTGGCAACAATTGAGAACTGACCGACTTTCTTTAGGGGAGGGATATATTCTATTTTTTCAGGAAAACGAAGTGAGAGGTTCTCTTCTACTGATCTTTTGAGGAATTGACCTTATCAAGATTTCCTTATGACGGTCGATTTGACTTATCGAGCGAGATAGCGAATTCTTTCACTCGTGGCCTCTAAAACGTTGGTTGGTTGACAAGCGTTCGTCAACAAGTCATGTTCATACCGAGATTGCCAATCACAGATTCGATTGGAGGTCGTGGTTCGAAATTTGCACCATATGGGCCTTCGTAAAACGATCTTTCCGCAATGATTCACATAGGGGAGGCCGGCAACGAGTGCGCCGCCCTTGATCTCCCCTGTCCATCTCTCGATCTCCCCGACGAGTGCCTGGCTTGCGTCTTCTAGTACCTAGCTTCCGACGACTGGGGCCAGTGCTCTCCTGTGTGTTGTCGCTGGCTCGCGATCAAAGGCCAAAGCTGCTAGAGGCTCACCCTCCATGCCCACACTCAAAGTTCCAGTCCCCGAGCAACATTGAAGTTGGTGAAATGTTACGAAGATTGGGACACTGTGATACTACGATGGAGGCCAAGTGACGATGGCAAAGCAACAACGGCCGATGTTGGGCGAGGATCGGACAAAAAAACCCTAATTTCAATCCCAAAATAAAATAAAATAAAAATCCCCAAATGAGTTGTGCGGCGTTGGTTTTGTGTGGCCATCCACTTAGGACGGCAAAATGACGTTGTTTGCTTAAGGAGGACAGAAAGCGACGTTGTTTAAAAGCAATCTCGATTTTTTTTAAAAATAAGAAAGTCATGTAATCATTGTGGCCGGACTCTCTCGCCAGTGGCACCAAAATGATTGTTTTTCCTTCGATTTGTACTTAATTGATTCGACAAAAACTTTTGATACCAAAGTGAAAGCCATACACAACTTTTGGCACTGATGGTATACTTACCCTAATATATGTTAATTTACGTAAGTTGCCGAAAGAACACTTGACCACAACTTAATATGAGAAGACACATAAGTGTCAAAACTTCCAAAAGGTACATTTAAGTACCAAATTTGGAGGAAGGAGGAACATTTAAATGTCAACAAAGAGACTTTCCAACCAAACATATCACGTGGCTTTTTCTGGAGAAAATTTTAAATGATGTGGCCTTTAAAAAGAAAAACAAAAGAAATTATTCACCTAGACTGGGTGAATGACGTTACGTCATCCATGTAGACTACGCGAGACCACCCTAAATGACATCAAACGACTTCATTTGGGCATGGTCCACGTAGACTCCTTAGACATTGTACTGTAGCAAGGTGGGGTTGAAGAGGGGGCCTTGTATGCTAGAGGAGGACGAGCTCCTTGCCGGCCACATCAACCACGAGGGGGAGGGACGGAGGCGCACCCTTCCTAAGTGGGCCGGCCTCCTCCACTGCTGCAAGAGCTACTACCTCCTTTTGATGAACTACCTCTGCCCGTCCGTCAATCGCGACCAAATCGCCTTAGACGAGGAGGACCTCATTCTCCGCCTCCACTACTTCCTCGGCAATGGGTACCCTTGTCTTCCTCCCCAAATTCTCGAAGATATCGAGTCAGAGTAATCGAGGTTCCGCTTTATTGATCTTGGCTACAGTTTCATGCATTCTTGAGGACGGGCCAATTAGGGTTTCGATGTTCTCTCTCTCGACCGCTCGCTTGGTTTCTCTCTTCCACTCTCCGATTTCCTGGCTACAGTTTCAGCTCTCTACCCATCTCTCACAAGAACCTACACTCTCACTGAATCGCTCACTCACTTTCTGTCACATTTTTCAGCTCATGGGAACTCACAACCATAGCATTCCACAAACCAGTCACTGATTAACCAAAAATCTCTGCAAAATTCAAAGAATCTCATGCTCTCCATTTCCAAGATTCTGCGATGCAATTTGGCAGCAAACCAAAATTTGGGCTTGGGGCTTTCAATTGGGGATTCTATTTGGGGGAACATAGACAACGACATCATTTTAGTCAAGGATTGCTAAGTGGACATTTTAGTGAGCCACAATAAGTTTTAATCATAAAATAACGCCTCGTCGGATTTCCGAGAAGTCTCGTCCGAGTTTAACACTTTTGTGTCCAATTTTCAAAAAAAGAAAAAAAAACGACACTTAAGTGTACCATTTACAAGTTTTAACACTTACGTGTCTCTCCGTGCCAAATTGCAGCACTTAGAGTGTTCTTATTTCGCTTATTACTCATTAACTTGAATATTTCATTCAAGGTAATTCTTAATTAGACATAATAGTTTGGTCGAAGGTCCCTCTTAATAATCTCTTCAGCAAAAGATAGGGGCTTCTCCTCCTTGTACACAAAACAGACAAAGTCCCCCCTAAGTGCCAAAACTTGGCATGGAGTGTTACGTACGTGCCAACACTTACGTGTCTCTCCGTGGTTTTTTTTTTTTAAATAAAAATTTTTAAATGTTTTAAATAAATTTAATTTTAAATTTTTTTAAATATATATATTTGTATTTTTTTTCTTTCTCCGGAAAATCGCCACGTCGTCATTTTGGCCGGATTTTGGTCGGAGTCACACGTAAGTGATCCATTTTACTTTGATTTTGGCATTTAAATGGCACTTTCCAAACTTTTGGCACTCAAGTGTCACTCCGTGCCAAGTTTTGGCACTTGGGGTGTACTTTGACCTCCACAAAACTTTTTGCTTTAGCTTAACGAATTAAATGTTGTCCTATTCCACCAAATTCAGGAAAAATATGGCCCCTATCTCTAGGAAGGATAGAGCAGGACCTTGCAAGAAGGGCAGGGCGCTTTTGACATCATTCGTGGTCGTGACGGCATCCTAATCTTGTATCTCGTAGTATGCAAAGAGTCGCATCTCTCTCTCATGTTTCGGACAAGGTTCCACACTATGCTTGGGTAGTGAGATTCGAATACGAAATCCATCGTGTCTCCTCCTGTTAGTAGTAACCTTCAACCTAAAGATACAACACACAAAAGTTGTTATGTCCTTTTTCACATCATTTTGGGTGCATTTAAAGTTTGATGAATTGAACTTATAATGTTCAATATAAAAGCATGAACAATTCTGAACTGAGTTGCTTTAGAGAACAATTCGAGTCCATACAAATACTGTTTATATTATGTCTACTTTGTATCGTTTCCATCGTGACTAATGCATTTTTTATTATTTATTATTATTATTATTATATATATATATATATATTTTTATGATAGTTATCATGCCACCACTCGATGTGGCCAGTTGTATCTTTGAGAGAGATAGAACTACCGAAAAATAACAAATTGATGGATAAACCTAAGGAATAATTGCATACTGCATCTTCACACCATATCAAACACTATGAAGAGTTTTCAATACATACAATTTGCATCTCCTCTAACCTGAAAAGACACATCTACTCCCATGCAATTCATAGCCGCACATACACCCTTCTCTCTCTCTCCCTCTCTCTTCCCCACGCCCCCTCCTCGTAAACCCCCTAGGGACCAAGGAAGCTTGAACTTGCACTAGTGCAAGCTCGACCTTATGATGCGGGAGCATCCAACGTAGGTCCATCGACCAACTAAGAACCATCAATGCTTTATCCATGGCAATAAAGAAATTGGGCATTATGTGCTTCGATGGATCATTTTGAATGAATAATGTTAATTACTTATCGATATTTTGTGGTACGTCGATAACTAGCAATGGGAGGTCATTTTAGACGTCTTGCATGACCAATTGATGAAGTTTCAGGAGAATTTGTTTTTTTGTCAAGGGGAAAACTATCCCATGTATGGGAGATACGAATTTTATGAATGAAATTGTGAGCTTTCCTCTGTTTGAGTGAACTCCTTCGGAGAGTGGATAACTCCTTTTGGTTTCTTTATCCTTGGAGCATAGATCACTCATTGGTGGTGAGCCAAGAAGCCCTTTATCCTTGGCTGGTGGAATCTTTAGAACTTGGTGGTGAGCTTCTCCTATCTCAAAGTCCTTTATCCTTGGCTGGTGGAAACTTTAGGCCTTGGTGGCGAACTTCGTAGATCTCGATCCTCATCCTCGGTTGGAGGCGTGGCCTTTATACCTTGGAAGGAGATCGTTCTATCTTTGCTTATTCCTTTTTGTTTCTTTACCATATACACTACTCCATACACTTAACCACAAAAATCCCTTCTGAAAAAATTTCATTTCTGGAATCACTCACCCCATCACGCATCACCTTATGAGGTGTTGATACCCAAAATTTGGCTAAATATTTAAAATAAAATTGTATAAAAAAGCCAAGGACCAATTTGCCCCTAACAAAAATATTTTTCACACCACCTAGGTATTAATTTTATTTGCTTTTACTAGGTTTTATTATTCTATTTTTATTTCCCTTTATTTTACATTATTTTCTAATAAATTAAGCCAAAAAAAAAAAAAAAAAATGGTCCCACGGGAGTTGGGCTTCCATGCCAAGCCCCTTCTACATCTTCTTTCCACGCAGACTTAATGCCCATTCCTTTTTTCTTTCTTTGGCCAAACCCCCCCCCTCCTCCTCCTTCTTCCTTCCTCCTTCGCCCTTTGCCTCTGCAACTCACACACACAGTGGACGTCAACGCATAGAGAACGATCTATGGCAAAGAGAAGGGAGTAGGCCAGCAATGGATAGGACGCACCTTCAAAGAGAAACAAGTGGGCGGCTGAGGCGACGACCAGTTTGGCACACGAAGGCCAGTCGGCCCATCAAGAACCGACAGCTAAATCCTCCGTCGACCGGCCCCCCTCGGCCCAAAAATAAAGCTTTGGGCGGAGGCCAAGAGAGGCATGAAGAGAGAGAGATTGGAGGAGCCAGCTTGATGACTTCCCCTAAGAGACATCTAGGGTGGTCTAAGAGTGAGCAAATCCAAGATCTGATGGGGGAAAGGAAAAGGGGCAGGAGATCTGCGGAAGGCCAAATCTAAGAGAAAGAGGTTTGGGAGAGAGAAACTAGGTTGAGAGACAGAGATTTTAATCCAAAATAATATTAAAAAATTGAGCTTTGTGAAATTTGAATAGATCTGTATCGAGTTACCACGTGAGGTTATCAAGATTTTCAATGAGGCTATCATTTGGGATTTGTGCAATGATTTCCTGAGGATATTCCAGCCTTGGCTAGTCTCACATTCTTTATTGTTAATATTTCTTTGAAAGCAGAATGATAATGCATTTAAACTTGGGAAAATTTTCCACTTTTATAAACTTAGAGGTTTCGCTTATCTTCAATTTTTTTAGATAGTATGGCTACCCAATATACATCACTAGTATTGGTCTAAAGGATTATCTTCCTAGTGAATGGTATTTGCAATAGAGGAAGATTCTACAATACTTCTTTTAGCTCTAGAATTGCTGTGGTTTCAGCTTTTACTCCAAAGCAGAGGATTATTTTTCAGGCGCAATTGCAATTGAAGCAACAATTATGCAATGTTGGGAATAGTCTCAGATATAATTAATTATCCTATGAAATTAACCAAACTTGCTTCGTGAAACTTTATTCTGGGAATTTAACAGTTCCTGAGCAATGTGCGGCCCTAGATAGTACGTACACTTGTTGAGGTGCATACCAAGAAATTTAATTTCTATCTGAGTAATGTTCATCTTTATCTGAGAAAGCATAATTTCATATATTTTTCACGATGTTTGCAAATTGATCGAGGAGTTGTCAGTGAGTTTCTTCATCATGGCTTTAAAGTAAGGTTTCATCAATGTACAATGCTATACTTGCCAAGATTGGCTGAAAAATACAGCACACGGCCTTTTGGAATAAGGGTGGTGCTACTTTAAGGCCAAAGGGAAGAACTTTCAATTGAAAATGAAAAAGGGAATTTCGAGAGAGTAAATGGAGCTTGTCATCTTGGAAGAACAGGCTAAGGGGTTGGAAATTGATTATCGGTTGCATTTTTCCTCGAATACGCTTAGCTTGTTTATTAACATAAAAAGTTTCGCTGACTTATTGGGAAATTGATTATCAGAAAGGCCCCTATTGTAGCAACTCTGAGCACTCGTTTTAAGCAGCAGCAAGATGTTCTAGATTCATTCCCATATGACTTGCTTTTGTGAAATTTATATCTTCATTTTTAAAAATCAAAAAGCAAATAAAGAACTCTGGATTTTTCCACAAAGGTTGGGGACACTTTTTAGAGAAGTCCAGGTGAGATTGTGAATAGGATTCTAACAATTTTTACATTATTAGATCCAGTAAACTCATTCGATGGAAAAGAGCCATTGGATATTGACAAATTTAGAGAATTGATCTTTATATTTAAGTCATTTTCAAGAATGTTTCAAGTTGAAGAATTTGAGTAATAACATCCCAACTGATAATCAAATCTTTGTTGGGGAGACTAGATCTGAAAATTTTAATGGTTACAGAACACTTAGAGAAGAACTAAATAGTTGCTATTGTAATTCGCACATTTATAGAGAAAGCATCCCCTAAGAGAAAAGTGTAATATCAAACACAAGAAATCCAATAGTATTCAGAAAGAACCTTTGTATCTAATTGAAAAACTTAGAGCAATGACTGGCAAATTTTCAGGTAAGGATTTTTACAAGAACATGGGGATAATGGAGTTGACTGGAATATATACTAGGGTTTTGCTTCAAAGAGATATGGAAAAGATCATCAGAATCTAAATCAGAATTAGTTTCACTAGGTGTTTGATAATAGAGAATACAACAGAGTTTGCTCAGATGGGTTTTCATCAATGGAAAACAATGATTCAGTATCATCATTTTCAAGTAAAACACAAGTTTCAATTTCAATGTGATATATCGTAGTTCTGAACTTCTTTCGTTTGGGGGCAATTTTTGGTGAAATGATCATTTTTGTTGCAAATGCAATCTTTACTTTTTTGCAGGAGTCGTCATTTTTTCTTTCTTCGGAAATGCTTAGATCCATGCTTGGATTTTCCCATCCAATACTTTTTGAAATGGTTTTTCTTTCTAGAAGATTTTGCACAAAAGTCATCACAATCTTTTTTGGAACAAGTTCCATCAAGTTGTCGATTGTCTTTTGAGGTAGGTTTTCATCAAGGCACAAATGGATCTCTTGTTGTATTTCTTCCAAGGGAATATCCACAGTTCTCCTTTGCTATAGAGAGGATCTCTCAACTTGCTAAGATAGCTCTTTAGGAATAGAGGCAACTTGCTAAGATAGCTCTTTAGGAATAGAGGCTAAAAAAACCTATTTTAGGTGGTTCGCATCAGTTCCAAGGTCATAGAATAGTTTGATCATCTCTCAATAATGCTTGTTGAAAGATAAAGCAGTATTGTTTTCAAAAAACTCTCTTCTCTTGAGCTTGTAGAGGTCAATAGGTTTGCGAATGAAAAAAATGATAGAGGAGAGCAATAACTTGGCTAAAGTCTACTGAAAGTAGAAATTGACCTCTGGCTCAGAAGGATATGAGTCCATTTCCTAATCTGAAGAATCAGCCAAGAAGATTGAAGAAATGGCTGGCACAATGGGAAAGGATTCAATAGCGGCGATTGAAAAAAGGGGGGAGGATGAAAGAGATACTTTTTGAGTTTGGTTCTGAATCTGAATTGATCAGAAGAATTTCTTCTAGAGGAGACTGAATCTAGTCTTTCAAAACAGTAAGATCAAGTTATGTCTCTTCCTGATTGCCCAAATCTCTCAAGAATGATTCTAACGGATTAGATAACATCATTTGGTATGGCTTCTCTTTTGTTGAATTCGAAGATTCGTCGAGAATTTGTTCTTTCCTATTTTCTTTCCTTAACCAGTCCATTTCTCTAAGGCAATTTCACATTTCTACTACATCAATTCTATCTCGTGTAGTAAAGGTTTTGGCGAGAACAGCAAAGATTGAAGTGCTTTGTGGTGGTGGAAGAGAATACTTAGTTCGTGGCAAGGTCGGGAATGGAACATAAGGTTTGAATTTCCTTTCTTCAAGATGTTGGAATTGTCTCTTAAACTTCTCTATTTCCGCCTTTGAACTTTTGAGATGATGATATCTCAAATGTTGTCCAAATTCCATAGACGCTTCTCCATTTCCCCTAGAGTACCATAACTTGGCAAAACGAGACACTTAAGTGCCATAACTTACGAAATGAACACTTAAGTGCCAAAATTGGAGCAAAAATGATCACTTGAGTGCCAATTCGACCAAATTGCATACGTGGCATTTTCCGACGACTGATTTTTCTTAGGTGGCAAATGTCAAAAAAAAAAAAAAAAAAAAAAAGCCCATGTGGACGACAAAAACACTGTGGTCCATCCACACTGAGTGAGCTAACCTAAACGATGTTGTTTTTCCTTGAAGTTAAACAATGTCATTTAGGTCATTTTGGCTTAAGCACTTGGCTGTTGCCATTCCTCCCCGTCCGCGTTCACACTAGATCTCAAGCCCTTCTCTCCATCGCCGTTAACACCCAAAGGTGGTCATCGGTCGCCGTTGTCAGTCGCCGTCGTTGGTTGTCATCGGTGCTCACCATCGTCGCTCCTCCAGGTTCGGCCCCTTCTCCCCCCTCCCCCCCTCCCTTTGTGATGAAATTATGGCTCGATTATTTATTAGGGCTCCGATGGAATTGTTGTTGAAATGCGCGCGCGCTCTGTTTATCTACTCCCTTATGCAGAGATGCTCGCCTCGGTCAATGATTTCTACAGTCGATGCTCAAGTGAAACAAAATATTGAATAAGGTGGAACTAGGAACTAGTAGTGTGTGTGAGTGAAACGAAATATTGAATCAGGTGGGATATGATAGATAGATTAAGGTTGAAGGTGTGAAAAAATGGCCCTGAAGTGCTCTGCAAAGAGCACGCAACTTTGGTATCAATCTGCTTTTGTTCCCTTGATTATGATCTTTTGGTTCTTTTACTCTTCTGTCCTAATTGTTGTTTCTAATCAAATAGTCAACATATATGCACGGAACATGGAGTAGTGCAAAATTTGTTTTGGTACTTTATATAAGTTCATTTACTTGCAAGGGACATATTTGGAACCACATGTAACTACCTCTTTTTAAAGTTTATGGATGAATTCAGGACTTGGATTTTCCTATGAATTTCTCTTAGTTTGTGTAATGACCTCTTGACACAATATATTAATGGTCAGACATGATAGAGTAGGGTATGATTTCTTTTGGTTGGATGAGAAACAGAACTTTCACCCTATATTTTTACATGGAGCTTTCCCTAATTTTCTGTATGTGTTTTCACATTGGTCATAGATTTTATTAAGTTGATGTACATTCTCTCACATTGCAGGTTTAGTTCAGCAAACGATAGTAGACAAAATTGCTTGGGCTATGCTTGTTATGGAGACCTCTTTTTTTGGTTAATATTTTAAGGGAAGGGAAGGCAAATAATTAAAGTGACGACCTCTTTTTCGGCTGTCATGTAGGGGCATATTGTCAATGTGGGGACCTCTGTTTAATAAAGTCCATAAGAGTGGACGAACTCCCATGTGTAATTGTTTATTACCACAAAAACTAATTATTATTTTTCTTGTTCTTGGTGCAGAAATGGCTTCTGATATGGATTATGTCGTTGTCATAGTTTGCTACGGTGGGGAATTTGTGATTGGAGAGGATGAGTGGGAGTATGAGGGTGGAAATGAAGGCACCATCTTTGTGGAGAGTAAGAATGCATCTTATATAGGATTTCTAAGGGATAGGGGTGTGCAACCGGACCGGGTATACCCGGTTCCCGGACCGGCCCACCTTGAAAACAGGGTCGGGAACTGGTTCCCATTGAAACTGGTCCGGGAACAGGTTCCCAAAATTCGGAACCGGTTTAAATCGGTCCGGGAACAGGATCCAAGTGATTCCCCACCCGAAACCCAGTTCTAGGACCGGTTTTGTAAGTAGAGGTACAATATTTTTTTTCTCGCAATATCTATTCTTACTCTCGCAATCACACGATGTTTTTCCTTTTGGCTCACTCAAACACGCACGGCACTCCTCCTTTGTCATTCCTCTTCCTCACCAGCTTCCCTTCCTCACCTGCTCCCTCTCACACCATCTGATGGACGAACGGTGTTCGTCACCGCCAAATTCTTGTGTATCACATGGATTGGCTTGCTTAATTTCTCTTTTGTATAAGGAGTTATGTTTGCATAAACGAGTAGCTTCATATAATAGTTGTGGGAATAAGACTAATATTAGACCCATGTTTGTTGCTAATTATTTGCCTTATGATTTTATTTATTATAATTAGCCATATGGATCCTTAATTTTCCGTTTAGTAAAAAATTTCATGTATTAATTTATTATCAGTGCTTAATGTTTCAATATAAATTAGGAGGATTACATTATTTTCTCGCTTATTAATATAAAATTCAAAGTTGTATAGGTTATCAAGAGATTGCAAAACAGGTTCAATGGAAACAGGGTTGACCCTAGAATCGGATTGGAAAAACAGAGTGGGTCGGGTACATGGTCCAATACAAACAAGGTCGAGTATAGGGTCCATAAAATGGGAACCGGTTATAACAGGGTCGGGTACAGAGTCCAGGTCTAGACCCTACCCACCCTAGACACGATCACCCCTACTAAGGGATATACTAATTTATTTGCCTTATAAAGTTCAGAAGTTGCTATATTGTATTCCTGGGAAAGGCTTAAGTGATGGTTTGAGATGCTTAGAAGATGATAATGGTTTTAGGGATGTTCTATACCATTATCTTCATGGTGAAGAGGTAAAAACATATATTGAGTACAATAGTGAAAGTGAGGATGAAGATAATGATGGAGAGAGCGCCCAAGTAGGACAAGAGGAGATGGTATTCAAGGTAGTACTGACGTTAGGGTCGAAGGAGGGCAGAATAGATAAGATGGACAGCAGAGTAGCGCAGATGCAGTTTACGAAAGTGATGATGACATGGGTGATGTCACAACCATTAGATTAGATTAGATTAGGAAGTAGCTGAATCAAGTGATGATGATGATGAAGGGTTGCCTGCTGAAAATTTTATTAAGTGATAACGACAACGAGGAGCTTGCACAGTCAAGAAAATAGCGAAAGGATTTTTTGACAAATAAGTTTGCAGATTTGCAGGTAGCTGATGAAGTTCCAAACAGGGCCAAAGGCCCTGCAGATGCTGGTGCTGTTGGTGAGGAGACTAATTATGAAGAAGTGTCAAGAATGCTACTTCCTAGGATGAGCTTGAAGAAGATGAAGGAGCTATGCGTAGAAGGAAAAGTAAGTTTCCTTCTGATGTTCCATCCGTTGCCTCTCCTACTTTGTCAGTAGGTATGAAATTTCAAGATGCGAAACAATTTAGAGAACTACACTGAAGAACTCCATTGCTACACAGAGCAATACTAATTTCATTAGAAACACTAAGACCTTTGTCAGAGCTAGGTGTTTGCAGCAAAATTGTCCATGGAAAATGTTTGGCGCATTTGTTATGAGAAGTGGATCTTTCCAGATTAGAGTCTACCAAGAGGAACATACTTGTTCCATTATTTTTGAAAATAAAAGGGTAACAAGTGCATGGTTGTCCAACCACTTCTTTGAATTGATTAAGCTGATGCCTTGAATGAATAATACACAGTTCAGGATGTTGGTGAAGGAGTAGGTAGGCATCATTATATCCAGGAGTCAATGCAAAAGATCAAAGCAAAAGGTGATGAAGATACTCATTGGTCAGTACAGTAGCGAATATGGACAATTGTGGGATTATGCTTGGGAGTGTAGGCTGGAAAATCCTTCAAGTAGAGTGTATGTAGAGGTCGTGGAGAGACCACTTCCTAATCAAGTTCGCTAAGTTCTATGTTTGCTTCGATGCATGCAAACGGGGATTTTTATCTAGTTGTAGACTGATTATAGGATTGGACGGTAGTTTTTTGAAGGGCTTGTGCAAGGGAGAATTAGGGCCCGTTTGTTTTTATTTCTTTTTTCTGTTTTTGAACAATTTTTCTGTTTTTTTGTTCCTTGGAACAAAAAAGGAATAGAAACGCGTTTAGGTGCGTTTTTGTTCCAAATTTGTTTTTTTATCCCAGAAACACATCTGGAACAGAAACAAGAAACAAAAAAAAATTGTTTCTTGTTTCTGGAACAAAATTCAGAAACATTTCTCTCTTTTTCTTCTTCTTTTCTTCTTCCTTTTTCTTTCTTTTTTCTTTGGCCGGTCGACGGCCTCGGCCATGGCTGGCGACCGGCCGTCGAGGGTCGGTGACGCCGTCGAGGGCGGCGACCTCGCCGGAGCGTCGCCGGCCCCGGTGAGGCCGAGCGTCGCCGGCCCCTAGCGAGGCTCGAGCTCGCCCAGCCAAGGCGAGGCCGAGCCTCGCCCAACCACGGCGAGGCTCGGCCTTGTTGGGGGCCGGCAAGCCTCGCCGTGGCTGGGCAAGGCCGCCGGCCCTCGTCGGCCGACGACAACCGGCCAAAAGAAGAAAATAAAATTAAAAAATTAAAAAATTAAAAAATTAAAAGAAATAACAAAAAAATACAAATTTACCAAACTTGTTTCTGTTCATTTTTATTCCCGGAACAAGTTTACCAAACCCCTTTTATTGTTTAAAAATTGTTCCCCGGAATAGACACATTTTTTTCTATTTCTATTCCCTGGAACAATTTTTAAATAGAAATGTTACCAAACGCACCCTTCCTGGCCATAATTAGAAGAGACACAAATAACAAAAAGTTTCCACTGGCTTGGGCTGTTGTGAAGATAGAGAACAAGGACAACTAGTCCTAGTTCCTAAAAAATTTGATGACTAATTTGGAGATAACATATGGGGTAGGGTGGGTGTTCATGAGTGACCAACCAAAGGTAATGTTTGTTTTTTGAAAAATTTGGTCACATGTTTGCTTTTTGATATTAACATGTTATTTGCTTACATTTTTTATTTTGAATTATTGCAGGGTCAGGTTCCAGCAATAGCTGAGTTGTTGCCTTATGCCAAACATTGAATGTGGGCGTGGCACATATATGAAAATTGGGCAAAGAACTATAAAGGGTTAACAAGTAGCTAGCAAAGAACACGAATATGGCTGACTTTAGGATGGTGTTGACACCTAAATTTTAGTGATCTGGTCATTTATTTATTTTATAGAAAATTAGGGGTTAATTTTATCCCTAAAAAAAATATTAATTGCATAGCATATAAATTTAGGTGCATTTGTTTTTAATTTACATTTTGTGCATTGGACTAGTGGCAGATAGATTTGAATTAGTGGTTCTGAGCTTTAAATTGATGAGCCGGACTAAGCCCACGAAGTGAGGAAATTGGCCCAAACCTTTTTTTTAAGTGATCGGAAATTATCTCATGAAAAAATGGGAATTTGAAATTTTCTAGATGTGATTGGATTTTATTTTTTTAGAATATCGTTGGATAAGGCAAATGTGTGAAAGGATATTGCGATATATTTTTGCAAGATTTGGATTTAAGGAAAAATTCTATCTTAATCTTGACCCCTTATCGATATGTGACAAAATTGGTGAAAAAATATTACGGATGTGGGTTCGAAGAAGAAATTCATATCCTAATTTTTCACCTATAAACGAGGATGTGCGTATGTTTTAAAGAGGGGGCCACATATTGATACATATGGGCACACAAGCGGGGTTTTTTTTTATCACGTTGAAGGAGGCTTTTCTCTCGGTTTTCTAGGTCAGAAATTCAACACAAAAAAAGGAGAAAAGTTTTCCTTTTGTTCTTTCGTTGGGGAGGCCGCACAAGATAGAATACACGGTCATCAAAAGTGGGATTTCACGGCCAGAATAGTCGAAAAGAGAGAGGGGGCTTCTCTTTTTATCACGCTCAATGGGGGTTCTATTTTGGTTTTTTGGGACATCTTTTGGTTTTTGGGTCAAGGTCAACCAAAGGGGAGAACAAGAATACTGAAGACGGCCATTGAGAGGAAAAATCGCAGAATAAAAAAAGAACACACAGGAGAGAGAGAAAGGGAGTATATAGCGCATTGAGAGTATTTTCTACGAGAAGAGCCTTCCTTTCACGGTTTTTGTTGGTGCAGCGTTCTCGTTCCTATGTCACGGTCGTTGCTTCGGCCGTGCCACTTGTTGTCAGCAGCACCCCACTTCTAGCACTACCCCAACAGCGATTTCTGACGACTTCAGTCCTTCGAGCGCTACTCCAATCTAGCGTTGATTAGATCCAAGCTTCACCAGTCCATCTCCTACGCTTGTGCAGCTCGCCGAGCACCTTCAAGTTCCTGCTCCGACACCCACCTGCAGCACCTCGCGCCTCCGCTTGCAACCCAACGCAGCGGAGATACTCCTTCAAGCGAAGTCTAACTTGCCGAATTTCCCGTCCTTGTTGTTGTGATCAAGACCCTTTCACGTTTGTGAAGCCACACGAGCACCGCCACACACCGCCGGTTACCCGTGGAGCGATTCCATTCGATTTAAATTTGGTTTAAGCGCCAAAGGTGAAGACCCACCGAGATGACCAGCAGCCTGTCATTGAACCACGGCTGTCCGTGACCCGCACGGAGCCCCTTTGACTGCTGCACCTCCGTGAACCAGGCCCTTCGTAACACCATCCCTGAAGAGTGGCGAACTGCAATTGTGCCGTGTTGAGACACCTGCCGATCGCCACCGTGAATCTCTATTCGCAAGACGGCTGCCACGAAGCATCGTCAATTGCTATCCATCATCCATCACTCACCAATCGCAAGTTGTAAATTTGGAAGCTGAAATTTGAAATAAGTAAAAATTTTGTCTATTTTGATTTGCGAAAATTTTGTTTCCTTATTTGATATGTTTGTCGATGCACATAATGAAAATTTTCAATATGTTGAGCTATCCGTAGTCTCGAGTTCCCTTATAAGTTGGGAAATTTTCCTAATTTCATAACGTGCATATGATTGACAGTCCGATTTTCGTGCCCGAAATCTAACTCCCAATCGCACGGAAAATCACCAATCCGATCTCACGCGTGAGATTCGATTCGTGATTTTGTTTAAATTTGCCCAACCCATCTCATGCGCAAGATATGGTTCGTCAATTTTTTTTTTTTTATGGATATCGATCTTATCTTACCTAATTTGCTATCGTGTGGTTTGAGTCGATCACGTTTTAGTAAAAGGAAAAATAAATCCAAAAAATTTTGAATTAGGATTAGGTTCGTTTTGGAATATCTTTAGTCTTAGGGTTATTAGAATAGCAATCTTATTTCGAATTTTTTTTAAAAAAATAAAAATCCAAAAAAATGCATTCATTTAGGATGTTAGTTTTTTTTTTAAAAAAAAATTACACATTTAAATATGTGTCAATTTTAATTTCGAATTTCATAAAGAAAAAGAAAAAATCAGAATTAGGACATTCTTTGCACATCATTGCATATTAGATAGAATTGCATGTTTGATTTTAGGTCTAGATAGATCTTTGGATGAATTGCATGATAGGTTTTTTTTTTTTTTTTTTAAATGCATGTTTAGAAAGCATTTAGGATAGATAGTATTTCACTTTATTTTGATTTTTAGTGATTTTTATTACGAATTTTCGTTAAATAAAAAATTATGTCATGTCATATAGAATTAGATTCACGAAAAGCACGTCATGTAGAATTAGGTTCATGAAATGCACGTCATATAGTGATTGTTATCAGGTTCATTTAATTAGAAATTGTCCGTCATTAGAATTATGTCATTTTGGTTAATTTAGATTGCATATTTAATTATTGCATGTTCATTAAAAAAAATCTTTACTCATTCATATAGTTTAGGACATTTTGCCATGCCATATTATTTCATATTAGATTAGAAGCATTGCATTGCATATGGACTATAAGTGAAAGCAAAAATTGAGTAATTGCTTGTTAATTAGGAATCATATCTTGGATTACTGATGTGAATTCCAATCTAACAACGCAGATGCTTTCGTTGCTTTGAGGTAAGTTCTGCATTATTTAATTGCTTTCTTAAGTGTTAAATTGGTGGTATACAATCGCATAATCGCCTCACATGTTAAGAAAGTCAATTAAAATCAATTTAAGCTGCCCACAAAACATTTTTTCGAAATAAAAAGAGAAAGGTACCGAAAGGGCACTAGGATAGTCTAGTGTAACCAAGTCCCCGTACCCAAATTCTCTAGTTTGTAGAAGTGAAATAATTCTCCAATTATTTTACTTAGGTGTCTAATCGACATATCGTAAACTGATTAGTGGCGACTCATTTTGCATGCTAGATATATGAATTTAAATCGCGAGTTGGTATGGGCTTGGGAGAGCCCGAGCTAAGTCTAGGCTTAGCAATCCATTAGCCTAATTTTAGGTGGTGCACCCGAAAATTTGGTCGCGATAGATGGCCAAAGAAGAACTGCTTCAATTGACAAAGGAAGGTTATGATGCACTATTCCAAAGAGAGCCAAAGTATTGGTGTAGGGCGTTCTTCAACGAGGAATTCAAGTGCGATAACATCGATAACAAAATTTGCGAATCATTCAATAGGAGGATAATAGATGCCAGATGCAAACCAATTGTCTCGATACTTGAAGAGATATGGGTTATGGTCATGACTCGGCTGCACAGACAAAGAGATGAGGCTGCAAAGTGGACTAGGCAATGTGGTCTTAGGATTGCTAAGAAATTGGATGACAACTTGGCTGCGAGTAGGTATTGACATCCCATTTGGAATGGGGATGAAGGATATGAGATAATGAAGGGTTCCGATCAGTATGTTGTCCATTTAGGTACGAGGAAGTGTTCATGTAGAGCATGGCAACTAAGTGGAATTCTTTGTGCAAATGCCATATGTGCCATTCAACTGAAGGGCCACCACAAGGTCACCACAAAGGCCACTAGAAGGGTCATCGCACGGGCTACCACAAAAGCCAATCGAAGGTGTCATTGAAGCTGAAGGGCTAAATAGAAAAACAACAAGAAGAAAGCCAAATCAAGAGCCACCTACATGAAGGCCATCTAAAGACGCCTAGCTGAAGAATTGGCCACAAAAGCCCCTGCTGTAGCTGAACAGCCACAACAAGAGCCCAAGAAATCACATGCAAGAAGAAGAGCCAACCAATCACAAGTACCTAAAAGTGACGCTCTCCTTCGAACAAGAGGGGCTCTTAGGAAGAGGTTAAAACAATATGGTTATGGCCTTTATATAGATGAGCATTCTGGAACAGTTATTCTTAATGTAAGTTTTATAGGTTGCATTTAATTTAATTTATAGTGCAAACTTTTGTTGATAATTGAGTTTTCTTTTTGAAGCCTATGAGAAGTTCAAAGGTTCTTATCTCTCAAGGCTCAACTCAAGAATCAACAGCTGCACCAACAAAGAAGAAGACATTGGCTGCGCCAACAAGAAAGAAAAGTAAGAAAAAGAACCCAGTTGCAGGTCCATCTGAATCAGTTTAGCCTACAACAGTTTTCAGCTTAGGACAATTGCAGCTCCATCAAAATCAACGCATCCCAAGACAGTTGAAGAAGAAGTCTCACGTCAAATTAGAAAAAGTGCAAGGATTATAAATCAAGTGCAAGATCCATCAAAAGGAGCACAAACATGAGGCATTGTGCATATTGATTGATGAAATGGGATGTGATATGATTTGTGGGGCTGAGGAGTCAGTTGTTTTACTGTGGATGTTTTTTTTTTTTATAATAGTTTGTCATTGAGTTTGTGAAACTTCATTTCAATATCAATTGAACGATCTTGTTGCTTGTCATTTTTGCCTTTTTGGTTTTTTTTTTTTATTTTGTTTTTACTTTTACTTACTGCTGCTTCTAGTGGTGGATCTGTGGTGGTGACTGGGGTGCTCATGTGGTTGGTGGTCGCGACTAGTGAAGCCTGGTGGTGGTGGGTTCATTGTGGGGTTTGGGTTAGGGCCTCTTGCTATAGCTAGTACTAGTGCAAGAGTGTAGTGTGCATAGCCTAGCTTGCACGAGCCCCTTTTGCAACAGACCCACGACCCACCACCAACAGTGGTTGCTAATGGTGAGTCTATGGTGGTGGTTATGTGCTAGTGTGGTAGCTGTGATGCTGGTGTTGCTAGTGGTGGTGGCCAATGGTGACTGCTGATGCCTACTGATGGTGGGTTTATTTTAGGGGTTGGGTTGGGGGTTTTTGCTGTACCTGGTGCAAGATGTAAGTGTGCAATATGCACATCTTGCACCAGGTAGTGCTGGTGCAAGCTAGTGTGAGGCACCTTGCACTAGCAACTTCTGCAGCAGCATACCACTAGCATAGTGGTGGCTGGTGGTGGCTCAAGTGGATGCCTGGGATGCTTGGTGTGGATGGTGGTGATGGCAGGAGGCCGATGGTGGCTAGTGGTGGGCGGCGGTGGTGGCTGGTAGTAGCTGATGGCTGCTGCAATTTATAGAGGAAATGTAAAAAAAATTGGCACTTAACTTATCACATTCTAAAAAACCTAGCATTTAAGTGTTCATTTTTAATCACACACGGCACTTAAGTGATCACTTTTAATAATAACTTGACACTTAAATGACTCTTTTTTTATCACGACTGGCACTTAAGTGATACTAGATACTTATAGCACTCGAGTAATCACTCGTGTCTGTTCTATGTATATGGTGGTTTGCAGCAAACTAGAGAAGCTACTAGTTTATATATACGGTTCCACTTATGGCAACTCCATTCAATTCAATGTTTGTTGCTGGTTTACATTCAATTCAAGTAAAGAAGTCACCACAACACATCAACCCAATATACATTCTATCATCATTAATTTATGTTTGAGAATAAGCAAAAACATAGTACAAACAATATTTCATTCATTCATTCCCGTTCCTTGACCTCCCCACAAGCATAAGAAGTAACACATAATACATATGACAGCCCAAAAAAAAAAAAAATGCCACAACAATCTTGTAGACAACACAACACTTCTTCTAATCTTCCAACAAAATAAGTTACAAATCATTCCAAACAAGTACATTTCTCCACTCATTTACAACTATGGCAGTTGGAGAAACTTCTTCTCATCTTCTAGTACTTTACATTTCATAATAAAGTAGGATAGACAAAAAAATAGCAATATAATAAATGCTTGGTAACACTTCCGTTCAATTTTCATCTTTAAAACTTCATTCTTTAAATGGTTAGAGATGCTTGACCTTGCATTGAGTTAACATCGTCCAAGTCATCCACAAGCGTAGATGGAGGTTGATGACATCCATCAAGTAGGTCCACTATCACCTCTGTGGCTCGGTGAGAGAATTTCGCATTGACCCATTTGAAATATTTGCACTTCGACCTTTCTCTATATCGGGCACATCCATAGAATCTTCTCCCGGGATTCATCCGAGTCCACAATGTTCTTCATGGATTTGGTAACCCACAAAAATAGAAACGCTCGCCTTCTCCTTCGCTTCAGCGAGAGAAATTTGAGTCGCTGCTGAAAGTCTTACTCTCCATTTCCAATATTCGATTGTAGAATTTGGGGCAAATCGAATTAGAGTTCGGGATTAGGGCTCCAGCGCTTCAATGGCATTTTGCCCGATTTAGGGTTTTAGATTTAGGGCAAATGGGGAGACGATGACATTTTGGCTGATTTAAGGGCTCTATTTTGGCCAACACCCGAAACGGCATTGTTTTGGGTAAATTAGAGTTGACTCAGCTCTTCGGCGAGCCACCTCGACAAGAAATATTGTTATTTAATTGCTAAGTATAATTTCCAGCCAGCTTCGCAGGAGATGGCACTCAGGTGTCCCACTTTTCTTAAAACGTGGCACTTAATTGTACCTTTCGTAAGTTATGACACTTAAATGTCCCTTTGTGCCAAGTTACTGCACTTGAAGAGATATTTTGCCTCAAATTCCAAGGCATTAAGCCTTTTCTAAAAGTTCGAAAGCATCTTCTTGGTGGTTTTATCATATCTCTTAAAATATCTTTGTACATCAACTATTTTGGAATCAATTGTTTTGAAAGCATTATTGTGTACCAAAAGGGTTTCTAATTGCCAATTTAGGACAATTTCGACAAGAGAAGTTCTCTTTTGCCTTCCATTTTCATCCACACTAGTAGGATCAGGGATTTTTGGAACATGATGATATCTTTCGTGAGGATCGATGAATTCTTCATAGGCTGAAAAAGAAAATCTAGAACTTTCTCGAACAAGAGGAGAAAAATCTGTCTCTTGAAACATGGTGATAGAGGAGCTAACCTTCTTCTCCAAACTAGGTGACCGTTCACTTGGAACTTTAAGTGGATATGAATGTTTTTTTGCATTAAGATTGGCTTATAGAATGGGGAAATGGCTAATTTTTTTGTGAGGGAGGTGGTGTTGGCGATAAAGCTAATAAAGCGGGAGGTGATGATGTGCATGCTAGTGGCGGAGATGGAGCATAAGAAACCATGAATTGAAATTTATCACTCTCATCGAGAATATCAACAGAGGGGTCTCCAGTCAAAATACCTTTTGTATACACCATCCTTTGGTTTTTTGGGTTTTCGCCTAGGCTTTGCAATCAAGTCCACTTCATCAAGAGAGTTTGTACAATAAGAACACTGATAAAAAAAAATTAAAAAAACAATGACCATATTGATCTTTGTAGTAATGGACAGGATTTCATTACTCTGGAAGTATTTAACAAGCTTCTTTGAATCTGGTTGGTAGATTGATTTTGGAATGCAAAGTTCAATCATAAACAAAGTTTGGAAGATGGAATGATTTTCTTCCTTTTCTTTGTTGAATTTGATGGCAACAGTGCTGTCCTTTTTCCTCATAAATTCAAAATTTGAAGACTTGAGAGGCTTATTGTTCTGGTGTAACTTTTCATAATTGGTAATTCAAGTCTCCGAAAAGAGTTTGGTCGACTTTTCTTTGGGAATTTGCTCAGGGACATGGATGTAGAATGCCTGGTCATTTTGCATGGAGATGAACATGGCATCTTCATTTCCATTTTAGAAATTTAGATCAAAGGCATGATTCTACACTCGATAGAACATCTAGTAGTGCAATGTTACCGCAATAGAATCAGCAGTCTGGAGTGCTCCGGTAAGCTAAATCTAAACCTTCAAGAAGGAAAGCAGTTGAGAATCTAAAAGAGAAATATAGAGTTATAAAGACTGTCCCAACATTCAAAGTTATTTGCACTGTATGAATACAAGCATGCTGGTATTCTAGGAACCGAGTATCCAATAGGGCCATCTTGGCTATAACTAGCAAGCTTTTTCGACCATGGAAGTGAGTACAAGACAGACAACTCCATAGTTGATATGAGACTATCCCTATTAGGTCCACTGTTTGGGAAATTCTAAAGGGATCTAGAGAGCAACAAAATACTCCTTTTCAGTGGCTGGAATGAGATGTTGATCACACTTGGAGGACTATACATACTCTTTCATTTCTTTAGAGCTTTGGCAAATAAGATGACGGATTGAACGGATGAGTGAAAATGATGAAGAGGGTTTAACAAAGGCAAAATATGGGTTCATAAGAGGAATTTGAGTTTCATAAATCTTGGTGTCATCACCAAAAGAGACCTCATTTACTATGAACTATTTAGAAATTTAGATCAGAGCATAGAGAATGCTCAAAGATGTCAGGATAGTAATATCTCTAACTTAGTAGAGCTACATTTCTCAAAGAATCCTACCAAACAAGAGAAGAAAAAGTGTTTAGAGAGACATGAAAAGAATTTCCATAAGTATATGCTTTACTTCAAGGGACTACCAAAAACATTACATCCTATTTGTCTATCTGTCATCTCGAGAGTTATAGTCATAATATGAATCATTAGAATTATGTCTTGCCAACCATTCTTTCTCATAGCGTTGTTTCATTCCAATGTCATCATCAGGAGGCTTGTTGGTATTGTGAGAGTTGTGAGATCAAGATATCCTACATTCTTTGACTGCTTGAGGTAGGTTATTCATGAATTCTGAAGTGTCCTAGAGTGTCAGTAAACATGACTGGTTGGGGCCAATTTGTTGCTTAGGCATAATGGGAGGCTATGTTAGGGTCTATTTTGAGAGATAAAGACAAAGATCCTTGACCATATGGATCCTGAGAGAGAAGACCTCTCATTGGGCATAAGATGCCTAAGCATAGGATTCTTGAGAGTATTATGTAGGATCGTCTGTGTCTGCCATTTCTTGCTCTTGTGATGGAGGTGTCCTTATTTGATTATGTGCTTACTTGGATTCCTTCAGTGCTTATATGGCTTTAGGTGCAAGACCATGGTGGTCCTATGGGACAGGTGTTGTGTAGTCCCATAGGACCACCATGGTCTTCCGAGCCACTGCTAGGTCAGCCTCACCATGACTAGGCAACGGTGACCTCATGGTGGCTCGGTGAGGTCAAGCCTCGCCAATGGCTAGCGAACTCGACCTCACCAAGGGCCGATAACACTCCAATGAGGTCTCCGGTTATAGGCTAAAGGAGGAAGAAGAAAGAGAAAAATCTAATAAAATTATTATTAAATTAAAAAAATTCTAAATCACAAAAGAATTTGAGTCATACCAAACACATTTCTATTTCAAAAATAGAAATTTTGGATAATTGTCAAATGCCTTCAAATGTTTAAAAACTCATCCAAGGAACAAAATCAGAAAAAACCATTTGTGTAAAAATTATTTCTGAAATAAATTGGTTACCAAATGCACCCTAAGTTTGTTTAGTGACTTTATTATTTTTCTTTCTTTCTTGTTTCTTTCATGTTGGCTGACAGATGGTCACAAATTGCCCAGATCTAGCAAGGGCATTTGTGCCCTCTCCTGCGGCCTGTAGAGTCGCAAAGGCCCTAGGGAGGGCCATCATGCCCTCACCTATGGCCAATAAGACCACAATGGCCTTGCCCAAGGCCTTCATGGCCTCGCCGGGTTGGAGTGAGGCAACCCTCGCCAACCTCGCCTAAATCTACAAGGACCTAGGTGAAGGTCGACCAAAATGAAAGGAAAACATAATAATTATTATAAAAAAGAGAAAAGAACAAAAAAAATTATTAAAAATTCAAATAATTATTAAAATACTATTAAAAATGTTCACGGTAGCATCAGCCGGTAGCTATGCCATTTATCGTTAATGTCCATATTAGTGATTTCTGATCAAAATTAATCAGATAGACTAAATTGACAAAATATGAAAAAGTTTAGGACTAAATTGGTCCAATTACAAAAAAAGATTAATTGAATTGGCACTAATACATTTAATTTATGATTTTTTACCCGCTTAAAGCCTATTGATAGCAAAGTTAATCAGAACGACGTTGGTACTACTTCGCTTACCATACTAAACATGGACGCCTCCATTTTGACGGTAAAGTAGAAAATATGGTACTGACCGAAATTTGCGCCTAGTGTTCATGCTTTAACTTCACTTAGCATTCGTCCACTATGTCACGCATTCTTATGTTCTGTCATGCGTTCATTTGTCATGCCATAAATCTATCATGCCTCCTTACACCATGTTATTTATTCAGTCATCATGTCATGTGATAATGTGTTATGTTATTGATGCGTGATGGGGTGAGTGATTCCGGAAATGAAATTTTTCAGAAGGGATTTTTGTGGTTAAGTGTATGGAGTAGTGTATATGGTAAAGAAATAAAAAGGAATAAGCAAAGATAGAACGATCTCCTTCCAAGGTATAAAGGCCACGCCACCAACCGAGGATGAGGATCGAGATCTACGAAGTTCACCACCAAGGCCTAAAGCTTCCACCAGCCAAGGATAAAGGACTTCGGGATAGGAGAAGCTCACCACCAAGGCCTAAAGATTCCACCAGCCAAGGATAAAGAGCTTCTTGGCTCACCACCAAGGAGTGATCTACGCTCCAAGGATAAAGAAACCGAAAGGAGTTATCCACTCTCCGAAGGAGTTCACTCAAGCAGAGGAAAGCTCACCATTTCATTCATAAAATTCGTATATCCCATACATTGGATAGTTTTCCCCTGTTTATAGGAGGATTTTAGCATTAGGAAATATTAAAAACATACTTTAATGACCTAGAAACTTAAACCTTCGACTCTTGAACTGCATAACAATAAATACACCTAGGAACTTATGAAATGTAATTAGTAGTACGGGAACTTGCATTCTTGAACTTTTAGCTTTCCATATTCTTGAACCGTTGGCCTTCCGCATTCTTCGACCGCATTCGTAAACCTTTAGCCTTCCCAAAATTCGAGCTCATCCCTTGACCAAAAACAAATTCTCCTGAAACTTCATCAATTGGTCATGCTAGACGTCTAAAATGGCCTCCCATTGCTAGTTATCGATGTACCACAAAATATCGATAAGTAATTAACATTATTCATTCAAAATGATCCATCGAAGCACATAATGCCCAATTTCTTTATTGCCTTGGATAAGCATCGATGGTTCTGAGTTGGTCGATGGACTTACGTTGGATGCTCCCGCATCAGTTATGCATATCTCTATTATGTGATGAGTATTTGCATCGTCATCTGGTATTCTGTAGAGTGTGCCCTTACGTTACGTTGTAATGTCATAGGCATTTTCATGCTATCTCATAAATTGGTCTACTTGAACGCTGAAATTTAACTTTAAAGAGGCTGTAAACAAAGTTGCAGAGATCTCAAAGCGTCTCTTTGTCATGAGAAGCCAGAGAAGCTCTTGCCATAATTTTTTTTCATTAAGATATCAAGTTAACTAGAGTTTTCAATATTGGTATCATGTATTTTATCTTAATTTTTTGGTAACTATATAAACTTAACACCCGAAATTTCCATATATGACATCTTGAATGGACGATGTTATAGTTGCATTTACATCAACGGAGGAAAAGTGCATCATAATATGAACAGCAGCAGCGAGTCTCGTGGTTTTCGAATCTGTTAACAAAATCATCCCAAGGTTGGCTCCTTATCAGCCGTGGAAGAAGGCCTAATTTTTGCTCAGTTGTACATTTAGGGCACATAGAGTGAGGTCCATAATAAAGTAAAAGAAGTAGGTCATTTTGATGAAGTTTCTCTTATCATTGAAGGTCTGAATAAAATGTTAAAAAACAATTAACCTTGATCTTGCATGATAATGGAAATCATGAACAAGGCCAAAATTTTACATTGTGTATCAGTAAAGACAAATAATTCATTACAACTGGACTATCTAGTTAACAAAACCTCCAGAAGCAAATATCTCCAATCAAGATCTTTGCTTTTTTCTTTGCTTATGGAGCCTTTGATCCTAGCTTGCGCTTTCTGGAGGTTTCTGATTCAACCGCCTCTTTCAATTTCTCGAGGGCTGTCATAAAAAATAAATAAATAAAACAACCTTACTTAGCTCATATAAAAAAAATATTCCCTCAGTAGCCCATCAACCAGACACTGATGATCAGATCAAATAAGCATATAGCACAAAAAACCATAAGAAACTACTGAATTCTGGCTGTTATCGTTCTATTATCACACCGTGCATTAGAAAAGACGGAAAATTGAAAATGCTCATCGCACACAAAAATTAGCGGCGGGTCAAATGTTAATTTGTCATAGCCAGAAAAATAAATCTTAAGTTGTCAAGCAGCATCTGTTTTGCGACAGATCGAATCAGCAGATTACCTGATGTGTATAAACTGCGAAATGATTCGACTGAGCTGGCAGGAAGTGAGTAAACAGGGCAAGAGTTGTTGTCGGCTTTCTGTAACATCTTCTTGAAACGCTTGACCTAATATGTGGAAATGGATCCAACAAAATCAACACCATCAGATTAATACCATTAAGAAGATTGAAATCTCCACAGTAGCAAGACCTAGAAAATTAAAACATCTGTTTATTTACATGTCTACATAACTTCAATACTGAATGGCGACTTGCGATATAGAGATTCGTAAAAACTCGCCCAATCATAAGTAGGCAAGAATGTGCATGTGGATATGTGCATTTACAATCAGAGTTTTATAGTGTTTGCTTGTCCACAGAAAGTTCCTTCCCCCAACAGATACGACAAAGACAATATGGTAAAGCAACTAGTGTAAACAAACACACCCATGGAAATGTGACCAAACTTTCACATCCAAGATCTGGTTGCTTGTCCATGAAAACCTTCTTTTTTCAGAATGAAAAGATGAAATGGATTAAGTAAAGCTGAACCTGCAAGGACATGATGGTAAAGCAAATTCACAACAACGGCTTTTGTGGATTCTCTGGCATGGCAAAACAATAATGGAGAACTTTGTAGGTTCTGTTTTAATTTGACACTCTGATTCTCATAAACATTGCAAGAGGGGTATCAAAGTCGGGCTTAACCAAGCCAGATGAACATGCCTGCGCTGAGTCCCAGAATTATAGAATGATAGGACATTGAATCAAATTGTGTGTGAACAAATAACATACATGCCTCTCCCTCTACCCCTCTCTCCCTCCCTCCCTCCCTCCCTCCTAGATTAGAACTGATTAAAATCCTCAGATTTATACAGACTGGTCAAATTCTTTCTCCGAGGAATCAAATGAGTCAAGAAGAAAACACAAGAAAACAGTCTACCTCATCTTTACGCAACAAAGTGAAGCATCGACCAGTCTGGCCAGCTCTAGCTGTACGGCCTGCCCGATGTATGTATGTCTTTATATACAGAGGTATTTCATAATTGATGACATTCCTCACCCCTTCTACATCCATTCCACGTGTCATTGCATCAGAGGAAACAAGAACCTGTACATCTCCTTCTCGAAATGCTTTCAGGGTTTTACTGCAACACAGACTTTATGTTACTAAAAGCAGGCTGATGCAAAAGAAAATAAAGATATGCCTGCTCATATTTCGATTCCATTTACTTAAAAGAGCAAGCTAAAGATGCATATTTTCAAATACAAGCAAGCATTATGCAGCTAACATAATCATGCAATATGATATTTGTTCCAAAATTGACGTTTGTACAAGTTATAATGAAGAAAGACTTTGCAACTCAAATAAAAGTCCTAGAAGTTCTTCTTCAAGTCTAATTAGTGAATTCATCTACAAGGATTGTGTATTTTTAGCATTTTAAGTTTGAGTAGTAGGATGTTGTGTTCCCTATTTCAACTAATTTTTCTTATTTAGAGCTTTCCTATTTCAAGGAGCAGAACTTTTAGAAAATCTATAAATATCGTTGCAATTCTTTCTTTTGAATAGAGGTGGTAAATTATTGCATTTTGCAAGTATTTGCTTTGGGACTCTAAGATGCAATTCTTCTCTTAAGTGTGATGCTTAAGAAACCATAGGTTTGATGCTTAGAAAACTTTCATTCTGCAGCCTTAAGGTTTATTCTTCACTTGGGACTCTTTGTCCTACATCACACTGCTTCCTTTCCATTTCTTTCAACTGGCGTTTTTGCTTTATATCTCACTTATGTTCAATCTTCACCCATTTCATAGCCTTCAGTAATACAGGTAATGAAATTATGTGATTCTGAATACATTTGGTAGACATTTAGAGTTCAAGTTCATTTTTCAAATGAAATTTTTTTTTCCGCACCATGATATGGCTAGTGTTGTGCAGCTTCCTCAATAGTTCATGGCTTGTCCAACAAGTTCCAAGATGTCGTGTTTCTTCTTCTGTTATGCAGGGAGGAAATTCTTTTAGCTTCCTTCTATTCATCGTACTTTGTTACATTAATCCCTGTTGCTATGTGGGCCTAGGGCTCCAGCCACTTGATACTCAACATTTCTTTCAGAAAAAGAACTCCGATTTACAAGTGAATGAATCATTTCATTTAACAGGGTGATCATGCATCAAAGTTCATTGCAATACCCTCTATAAGAGAAATATGTATTTGACTGAGGTACTATCCTACCTCCAAAGTTCTATCTATATTTTAGCTTTAGTTCAAAAGTCTGATTCATATTGCACTTTCAAGGACTTCACTTGCTTTTCATCCTATCATATTGCTTCATGATCTGTATGTACATATTTAAATTTTCTGTAGTTGTAAAACTTAACTAGGATACACATGGCAAACTTCTATGTAAGAAACTCTTATTTTATAGCATGGATGAGCTAAGTGATGTCAAGCAAGCAACTGGTTTGTTTCATAAAGAACACATTAATTGTCCATGAATTATGGTACATTCTTATCCTTACAGGAATATGTCATGTATTAAAACTCTTTTGGTCCTTAATTCAAGAGATAGGGTGAAAATGAAAGGAAATCTGTTGGGAAAAACCAATCAAAGTTTAGTATTGTCTATGAGTTATGGCTACTTTTTTATCCTTAGAGGAATATGTCATGCATTAAAAGTCTTTGTCCTTAATTCAAGAGATAGTGTGATAATGAAAGGAAATTGATTGGGAAAAACCAATCAAAGTATAGTATCAAATGAGAGATGTCACTGAATATTCTTTAAGATTTACACTAGTCAAACGCAGATGCCTGTTGAGAGGTGTATTAGCCTATAGCTTCTTCTAAATTGTAAATTTAATTTCACATGCTAACAGAAACTGTCTTTAGGCACATGATATTTCAAAAAATTCCTATGTGACTCAATAATATCACTAGTAACTACAACCTGCATGCAACGCTTATGTATACGCTGCTAACATAAAAGATCAGGCATTACCTTCTCACAGACTGACGTTGAAGACCAGAATACTCTTTGATCTTTAGTGGCAAATCAGTAAAGAAATTTAGTAAAGTGCACAAACGATGAGTTGACTCCACAGATGAAGTGAACACAATGCATTTCTCTCCTCCTAGATTTTGCAGAAGGGCAACCAAGTAGATGGGTTTGAGCTTTGATTGACATATCTGCACATAGATCAATGAATTACACATGCATGAACCCCAACACATCAGTCAAAAGATAGATTGACTTCACGGGAAATAGCAGTAATAGTAATTTCCAATTAATAGAACTGGACAAGAACACATGCAACTGACATAAGGAATCAATCAAAATAAAGCAGAATATGAGTGGTTCAACTAGTCTCACTCAGCAATCCACATACAGAGATCAAGGAACCAATCGATGCCAATGAAAGGCAAAGTATTTATATTCCAATCAAAGTATACAAGATAATATCCTGAAAACAATTAAACTGGATGTCCAAGAATTAGATGAGAAACAAAGTAGTCATATGCAGAACAGGGTGCAATTGCAAACATATTCAACAGCCATTCTTAAGATATGAATATCAAAGGCGTGAGGCAAGAAATGATGGAAGACTCATGAAGTCTAGTAATTTTCAAGCAAAGGCATCGTAGACATCTGGCTACCTAGATGAAATGATACCATATGGGAAAAATTGAGCATAGCAGTGTGGGTATCAGGAGAGTTTCTTTCTCAACTCTGATGCTAATACAAGATTGTGTTCACTAAAGTATAACAGCAGATAGGGGTTCAAGTCATAACATTTAAATTGAACAGAATGAAGCCGCTGGAAAAGAATATATACAAAAATACACTAATGTCAAAAGAATGTAATTTATCATGATTCATGGAGTATTCTGCATCTTTGAACTACCAAACATTAAAATAGGCGGAGATGATAATTCCCTTAATAAAGAAAAGTGCACATAGGAAGGACAAGAAGACATAAGTAATCCCAAAGACCGACAAGTTAAAGGATCTTAAAAAGGGCACAAATGATAAATAAAAGCAATTCTTCATCTTATGAATAAGATATGTTCGTGGATGTAACCTCCAATCAAAGCTCAACTAAGGAAAATTCTATAATTAAATTGTTGTAATATGCACCACGGAAAAGAGACAACTAATCCTTATCTCACTAAGAGGAGGTAGCTAGATGAATCCTTTTGCAACAACTTCCCTCGATTCTGTATCTTCTGTCAGATCTAAGTACCCCAAATCACTGCATACCATCTTCTGCCATTCCCTCTTAGACTTTCCCCTCCTAACAATCACAATACTATAGTTGCATCTTCTTGCCAGATGCATCCAAAGACCTTTGTTTCATCATCATTTTCATTGTAGTGTGTTCACATCATTTTGTTCTATTAATAACCTATACATACCAGATACAAAGTCCCAGAGAACACAATTGCTAATCCTTGCCCATTTTTTTTTTAAAATTCATATTCAAATCTTTGCAGCTGCAGCTTCGATGAGAAATTAAAGCTAGAATGCAATCATGAAACCTAACAAAAGCTAATGACAGCCCCTAGCATTTGGTAATCTTGTAAGTTTCTTTGAGCTAGTTCTACTCCTCCAAAGTCCAAATCAGTCGAATTCACTTGAGGAACCTTCCCATTGATCAGCGCCTTGCCCGTTGACATATAATTCATATATCAAGGAATAAGTAAGAGCCTTACCATCCCACGAGGACTCAATAGCAAAGGTTCACGTAATGGACACGTACCAGTTTATATGATTCCAACTTTTCTGGAAAACGATAACGCCTTCGACCAGTTGACAAGAACAAAGGTTGATGCAAATCAAGTTGAGACAGCTTGCTTGGATCCTGGGTCAGCGTAGCTGACAAAACCATCTTCACCAACCTAGGGTAAGACTTACCCTTGAAGCCCCGTTCAATTCCACTGCAACAGTATGAAGCACAGAAACTCCATTAAACATGAATGACAAAGAGTGGATTTTTTGCGAGTATATATGTCTGATGAATACAAAACCATTCAATCCAAAGAGGTACATAAAACTTTAAGGAAAAATGTATACACACATAAAAAAGAAGGGTCAAGTCCACTTTTGGTCCCCTAACTGATGTTGTCCATGCAATTTTGTCTTCTAATTTGTTTTTGCGTAATCAATTCCTCTATCTAGCAATATGTGTTTGATCAATTCCCTCCATTAACACCATTAATATTGTCAATGTGTCACACTGACTGGGCACCTTTTCGTGTTAAAAACTAAAAATTTGCAAAGATAAATAATTGCAAATCTAGGACAATATATTCTTTAATATAGAAAGAAAAGAGGAAATAACAAGAAAATAAAAAATATATATATGAGATGGATGTGTGTGTGCGCGCACGTGCGTGGGAGGAGAGAGAGAGAGAGAGAGAGAGAGAGAGAGAGAGAGAGAGAGAGCTCGCAGGTGACAGGCACCATCACGATGATCAGCGGGCAAGCCGCTGCCACCACCCCTGCTGGTTCAAGTGGGGCACATCTTAGGTGAAGCCCACATGAAGATCACCATATTCTCCTTCTCCTGAATGAAACCCTCTGTATTCATCCATGTCTTTGAAAAGAATCCCAACAGGGGATAATGGATTTGAATGATTGAATCTTTGATATAGGGTCACTAATCTTTTTGAAGGAATTCCAAGAAATTTTCTACTGCTAGTAACACAGTACTAGTTTGGTTCACTTTTGAAGAATCAAATCAACTATCAAAATGCAACGATAAAGGAAATGAAAAAGCAATTCCACTTTTTCCAATTGCAAGTCACACTTGTTTGTTGTTGAAAGATGGACAGAAAGAGAAGACTCAGAACCCACATAGACTTAGGCGACAATAGCTTGAGGTCACAACCTTGAGAAATCCTAAGCCACCACTGGTGATTGCTGATGGTGCCTATCACCACCCTCTCTTCATTTTCCCTCTCTTCTTTTTTCGTTCTTCCTTCTTTTTCCTTTTAAACAAAAAGTTAATTTATTCCAGATTTGAAATTATTTATCTTTGAAGTTGTGTTTTGTATGGTAAAAAGTGGCCAATCAGCATGCAAGATTTGATTGCACAATGATAATGTTAGAGGACCAAATTGCACAAAGAGCATAAGTGGGGACCAAAAATGAACTTAACGCCAAGAAAAAACTCTTAACTTCAGTCTCTACATCCACAAAGCAATTTTTAACCCAAAGCAGGAACACTAGCAACTCAATTTGCCTTCACCTCCACAGATAAGGTGCAAAATATATGCAGCATATATAAAGACACAGTTAAAAAGGCAAATGGTTTGCCTGGGCGGGAAAGGCCATGCTGACAAGTTAAATACTTGGACATCCTAGATTGAATCACCAGCTTACCAGGAGAATGAATGTACCAATGCCTTGTGCTAAATGAAAGTAATCAAGTTGCAGGTTCCTCGCGACAGAATCATGCAACTGTTTTTGAGAAATTGAACAGCTAAGGGAAAAGTGGTCCTTACTCCTTACTTCTTAACAACCTCAACTTACCTTCTTGCCACTCTCTTTAACTTTTTAACTTATCTCCATTTCTTCCCCTTTTTTTTTGGGCTAAGGGTATGATCTCTTCTGCCACTTCCTTTAATTCTAGTGTGACAAGGGTGCAATCTTGCAGCTCTTTTCCAAGAACTCATATCTTCATAAATTACCATTATCTAAATAAAACACTAGCAAAAAAAAAAAATACAAAAACAAAGGATGGAAAGTTAAACTAAAATTTAGAGCAGCTGGTCCAATGCAGACTAAGTAAAAAGGATATGCGAGCATCTTGACCATGCACAAGCAATGCAAATTTTGTTCAACAAAAAACTGTCCAATACAAGAAAGTTGAATGGCATCTCAGCAAAACCTAAGCTATTCATGTGACTATGGCCACTAGAAGAAAGTTTCATGCAACATACCATCTCCTTATGGTTTTCATGGAACCAAACGCTGAATAAAGAGAAGATTTTGAATTCAAGAGTCCTTCATTGTTTGAATTAGTCATTTGAAGCACTGTAGGCAGCCACGATTGATAGGACTCTCTGAGTAATCTGTCAGTTTCATCAACAACCTGAGAAGTTCATTATATCAGCAGATTAGACTTCATATTCCAAACAACAGAATTTGATGGAAATATGGACAATAGAATCCCACATGTAAAGAAGACGGAGACCCTGGCATTTATGCCATCTGGCATGTAATTGTGACTTCTATTGAATCTAGACTAGTTAGTTGTAAGTGAAGTACCAAGGTCCTATGATTAAGGCAGTCAATTTGAATTCAGAACAGAAGTCAAAGTACAAACAAGTAGAATCTTGACATCACATTCAATTAGGATCATGATCTTTTCCTTAAATTTAGTGCAAACTATAAAGCAAGTTCTTACATGACATTCGGAGTCATTACCGGACAACGCAGAATAAAAAATCATTGCAGCAACAGAAAATAGATATTATTGTCATCAAAAGTTGAAAAGCCTTTACCTTACCAAAAAAAAAAAGTTGAAAAGCCTTTAAGAGAAGACAGGTGCAAGTGATACAGCAATGAAGTTAGCAGAATTCTTTACACATTTCAAAAGAAAACTAAATGAATTTAGGCCCTGCAAAACAAAGATAAAGTACGTTAAATTGTCATTAACAATCTTTTATGCTCAATGAAAAAAGAAACAAATGGTCCTTTATATGCGAGCTATGTTTTTTCCTTCCAAATCCCAGCCCAGACCCACCTAAAAAAGAAAAAGGAAAGATAAAAGGAAGACTAAGCTGTTCTTCTTTAGGTTTTCTTTGATTTATTCCCAAAATACATATCCAATTTGGAAACTCATGACCAAATGGATGCTAAGAAGGTTGTCAATATCACTTTTCCATTAAGAAATTAATGGAGGGACCATAAGATCCATTGAAATTGTAAAATTACAAACACTTAAAAGAGAGTTTTAGGCATAGACTCCTTATGCTTAAAGTGATGCATGAGAAATGGAAGCCACCATAGATAAAACAAATTCCAAATAAGCTTGATATTATAAAACAAAAATGGATCAACTAATGGTGCATCTGGTCTTTCTCATCTCCACCATCCTCATCAAAAGCATGATTATTGACATGTAACTTCATTAAGATTGAAACAACTAGTTTTATATGCTATCAAACCACCAAAATTCTTTCAAATCGCAATGGTCATTGATATTCTTGCTAATTGATCATATCACGAACTTCATCATCATTGTGGTTTTTAATCTCAATTGGTCTTGATGGTGAAGAGGCTAGGGCAATTGTTTGATTGGCTGAATGGTTTCTAAGTTTTAATGGGTTTTGCACAGTATGCCAACTTCCGTAAGGCAAAGGTAGGACCAGTAAACTCTTCAATTTCACATAATAACATAAATCTCAGGCTACTTTTGACAAGGGGTAGCATAGCTAGTGATTTTAACTTATTAATTGATACGAGAAAACGCAACAACTCAAAATTGTAACAACCACAGCTTAGAGGATGAATCACTCGCTCATACTGCATTTTCATCACTCCATGAGGAATGCCCAAAACTCGGTACATGTGCCTCTCCACGTTACACAAGCTGAAACTTTAATTCTATCAGACACTAGGAGACAGAATTCACTCTCCCTTGCAAATTCAGGATATAAAAGAGCTCAGATTCAATCAGGCCTATAAAATTTCTGACAGTAAGCAGAGACAGTATTAGGAACTCCATTTCACGATAAAAAATCTGCAATTTTATTTAAAATGAATGCATACCAGATAGCAGAGATGCTCCAGAGTAAATCCATGAGTGGAATTAATATGATCCACAAGCCTTCCTGGGGTTGCTACCAGTATATCCACAGCGCTTTGTAGCTCTGGTGAAGGATCTTCAGGGTCATAGCAGATGCCTGCCTGAAGCTTCGGTCTCTTTATAAGGTCAGCTATTTCATCAGCAATCGAAGACTGACCAACTGCCAAACCAACAGATAAACCAACAGGAGGTGCAATTGCATCAAAAACTTCCTTAACCTGAAGAAAAAGAAGAAACAATGGTATATATCCAGGAGTGACAAATTTGATTCTTCCATTCGGCCTACTTTGGAAATTTGTGACAAAACTTATTAAAAGGCTTCTATAGAGAGATGCCAATCTATGGAGAAACTCAATACAGACATGGCATTCAAGTTTCTGGAAATTGCAGATCCACACTATACAGTAGATATCCTAAGAATCCAGCTCTACAGAAGCAGTGGCAACAAAATTAAAAGTAGGTCTCTAACCTGCAATGCTAAGTCCCGAGTAGGTAAAACCACCAATGCACGTAGACATCTCACAGCACGAGTGGATAAAACCTGCACGATCGGCAAAGCATATGCCAAAGTTTTCCCACTTCCCGTCGGTGAATTGACACAAAGGTCTCGCTCAAAAGCACCAGGCCCTATTGTCTCTTGCCAGACAGCAACTTGGACAGGGAATAATGAAGAAAGGCCCATATTCTGCAATGCCCCCTTCAACCTAATTTTGAAAACAAATTAACAATTAAAATAATAGAGAGAATAATATGAGAGAACATAATGCTAGAGGAATGACTGTACAGTCCCTCTAAAAATCATATGATTATTAGCTCGTCTATGGTGGCATGAGCTATGCCAAGTCATGCCATCCAGCTTTTTAATTGTTGGAAGATGCTTATAGAGGATGCTCAACTTTTAAGGAGTCAGGAGTGCAGAACCTTATCTCAAGTTTTGCATCTAGAAGGAATGCCGATAAAAGATTGTTTAAGGGTTTATAATCTTCAGTTGTTTCTATGTTCTTATCTTTAATTCGGCTCTGGACATCTTGTTCTAACTCCACATAGTCTCGTGATGTTTCTGTTTGCATTTTGGCTTTCCTTTCTTTCTTTCCTCGTACATTTCCATTGTACTTCAATTTTTATGTTATTTAAAATTGTTAAATGTGTAATAATATATACAAAGATATATACCGAGAGCTCAGCGGACTAATTAAATTAAAGGCCTATTAATCTAATTAGCCAAATTGTCTAATGTGTCCACAAAAATTAAATGAAGAAAGTGATACATATAAACTAAACTTTGAAGGAAGAGAATTCTATAATCAAAGTTACATCTGATCACAGCAACCAAAATTGCCATTACAGCAATTCAGCCACTTAGCATATTTCAAGGCTCAGAGCTTTTTCTTATCAGAACAGCAACCCAAATCATTTTTAGTCCTTATAATTTTCAACGACTTCTCCAAAGAGGTTGGCAGCTCACTGGCGTGGCAGAATCCAATTCCACTGCTTGTTGAAAGGAAGATAGAGATACACCGCTCATGTTCATCCCAGCCTACTTTTTCTTCCCACTTCAGAAATATGATCGTATATATACCATCCTGTATATCAGCATCCTTTTATTCCAGCACCATCGATCCAAATGAAGAAGCACGCAGAACATAATTCAACACCTCCCACCTTAAAGATCTCTAATGGAAAAGAAATGTCCAAAAACTTTCAGTGAGCTTTTTTCATGAATTCAAAATCGTCGTGCCGGCACAAACTCAAATCCCATCCAGCTACAGAGCTTTTCAAAATAACTACGATCACAACAGCTCTAACAACACCTACAAAACTCAAGCTTTTCAACTACTAAATTCTCCCGTGCACATCCAGAAGACACACAAAACCTCATTTCTCAGCCATAATTATAAACATGGAGAAGAACTGCTCCACGACAAGTTGCCGAAAACCACCTGGGGTCAAGACAAGGGACGAGGTCGAGCGAGCATTCGTTGAAGAGACTGACGTCGACCGGGCTCCTCATCCATGGCAGAGCAGGCACGCTGCTCCTTGGCCTCTCCTCCCCCATTAGCTCGAATCCCTATACACAAAACCCTAAACAGCGGCGGCCCGAGAACTCTACAAAATCGGAATCTCTCTCTCTCTCTTTCTCTCTCTCTCTCTCTCTCTCTCTCTCTCTCTCTGATCGGAGCTTGATAACAGAGTGGGGACGATCAAGCAGAGTAGCCGTCACAGCCGCCGCCGCCTCGCCGCTCTTGGCTTGCTCGACCTGCGATTAAGTTTGCGCGCGCTCTCGCTCTCGCTGAAGGTTTTCTTTTAAAGGAAAAAAAAAAAGCCAAATTATTAATTTTATGTTATATGTTAACCTCAATTATAAGATTAAGGGAAAATTTCAATTAAAGACCTCAAGTGAAACCATTTTCTCAAAAAATGACCCAAAATGGACATTGTCTCATAAAAGGGCCATAACTTAATTTCAAATAAGCGCCTCAACTTAAAAGCCAACCAAATCTTATTTGCATCTAGGGATATTTTCGTCTAAAGACTTTTTTTCCTTCTTTTTTTAATTTATTTTCTCATTCTCTTTCTTTTCTTCATTATCATCGTGCCTTCGCCTTTTTCACTCTTTAGATCGCGTTCTCCAAAGTCCATCTCTATCTTTCTTGCTAAATTAGCCATCAACGCCCCCATAACTTAATTTCAAATAAGCGCCTTAACTTAAAAGCCAACCAAATCTTATTTGCATCTAGGGGTATTTTCATTTAAAGACTTTTTTTTTTCCTTTTTTAATTTATTTTTTTTTTTAATTTATTTTCATCATTCTCTTTCTTTTTTCTTTAGATCGCGTTCTCCAAAGTCCATCTCTATCTTTCTTGCTAAATTAGCCATCAACGCCCCCATAACTTAATTTCAAATAAGCGCCTTAACTTAAAAGCCAACCAAATCTTATTTTTATCTAGGGGTATTTTCATTTAAAGACTTTTTTTCCTTCTTTTTTTAATTTATTTTCTCATTCTCTTTCTTTTCTTCATCATCATCGTGCCTTCGCCTTTTTCACTCTTTAGATCGCGTTCTCCAAAGTCCGTCTCTATCTTCCTTGTTAAATTAGCTATCAATGCCCTCAACCTCATTTGTTATTGCCATCAACAGCAATTCCAGTACCGTTGTTGAAAGATGGAAGTCAATCCAAGCCCTAGATCAAGCACGAGTAGACCAAGATGTGACGCTCAGCTCAATTCTTTTTTTTTTTTTTTTTGTCAAATCTACTCTACTCATATTCTTGTGGTCGTGGTCAAGCACGAAGCATGATGAGGTGTAAGCCATTAGCTTGCTGACCTCGTTGTCATCAATGCTTGAATTCAAATTGATGCTCACATAGGCTACGATCGATCTTAGCGAGGAGAAGCCAAATTGAAGTGCCTAAGCAAAATTTATTATAGGTTTTTGAGGAATCTCTGTGATACTCATGTGCATTGATTTGTTTAGTGAGATATGTGATTTTGGGAATTTCTGAGCGATTTTGCACTTTTTTTATCTTGTTATTCTTTCTCAAATCTATGTAGATAATATTTCAGAGTTAGAGAAGCAAATTTGTTTGAACATGTGTAAACCAGAGTCTTTTGTTTTTTTAGATTGAGTGTTGTCTGATTCGAATTGCCACCAAAGGTGAGTATCTTCAATCACGAGTCAAAATGATTCAGCGGCTTTTGAAAATAACTAGCATGCACGACACAATTGGATCCTCTCAAGAAGCCACATATTCCACCTTAATGCAAGCTGCGTCTATGAATGTTATGAATAATCCAACTCGGGCCCAATAAAACATTCCTAAAAAGTTATGAGTGGAAGTTATCATGGCATATGCAATTTCATTGGCAGGGAGAGCATGAAACTGTTACTTTAATTGCCATAATAAGTTTTTACAAGCAAATTGAATAAAAACAAAACCCACTTATGGATATTTCTTTATTCTCAAGTTCATTATCGTCATCGAAAAGGGCGAGTGGTGGCAAATAACTTAAAAACCGGCTTATGCCGAAATCAATGAGTTCTTGGGTGAGGATGCAAAATTGCATAATGTAGAAAGCATGCGCTTTGAAGTTTGCTGATGGGGAGGCCGTAGAACTGAAGCATGCAATTTGCAATTTTGCAAAACTGCATAACTTCTCGAATATCTTTTCGTTTTCTTATTTTCCTAAATTGTTCAAATTGTTTTGCACCTGTGCAAGCTCGTGTGTGAGGAGTTTGATGCATTTGTCAAGAAAGAGGTGAGCAAGATGAAAAAAGAAAGAAAAGAAAAACAAAAAGAAGAAGAAAAAAAAAGTCTTTAGATGAAAATACCCATAAGCTGCAAATAAGATTTGACTGGCTTTCAAGTTGAAACCCTTATTTGAGACTAAATTGGTCATTCCGGGCCCTTATTTGATACAATATACACTTTAGACCATTTTTTGAGAAAACGGTTCCACTTCAAGCCCTTAATTGAAATTTTCCCTAATTTAAGATAGGCTTTTCCTTGATCTCGAGCAATGTGCTAAATACCTTTTCACAACAATATTTCCAGTTAAAAATCAAGAGCCTTAATTGAGCAAGACATAAAGTCATATCGATTTCTCGAACCCATTTTGTAAAGTCTTGAGACGCCCAACAACACTATGCATATCCCCACGGGATCAACATTTCTAGATGTTAATCAAGAGCCTTTCTTGATTGTCATGAGAAATTTTCAACGGAGGGTCAACGGGAGCAATTTTGGGACTAAAGTAAAAGTTTGTGGTTTTTATAAGACAAGAAAAAAGTTTAGGATATAATTATGACTTGACCTGAAGTTTGTCATTTTTATATGGGACAAAAAAAGTTCTTGTTGTGGAATTAAGATTACCTCTAAAATTTGGAGTTTTCTTATAGGACAAAAAAAAAAAAGAATAGAATTGAGGCTGTACCTAAAAGAGGCTTTTAAAAATATTAGGCCTTCATTGTCCATTCCCTTCAATACAATATTTCCAAACATAGTGCATGTTGTGGGAACATTTCCCTTTTCTTTTAGATAAGTGCAATCCAAATCCTAAAAGGTGATAGAAACAACGTAATCAAATATCTTTGTTAGCTCCATTAAATTTGAGTGACGTATAATATTGACAAAACTTTTTTTTTTATTACTCTCCCTTTTCTAGAAATAAGATATATGCCAAAGAGAGAAATATGGAATTTTTGTATAAAAAAAAAGGTATGTAAACCTATTTAAAGTTTTGTATATGATTTATCTAATGTAACATATCAATTAAGATTTTATACAATCAAAGAGAGACATAAGCGCAATCCTAAGAAATATGGAAAATCAAGAAAAATATTCTAGTTATCTAACAGAGGAAAATATCTTAGAAAAATATCTCTTAACACCTATGTGGCCATAATATCAATAAAGAGTGCAACAATGACAAACAATATCGTTTCCTACTAGCCCAAGGGTTAAGGGCTCGAAGACCCTTGTTGGGAGGCAAGGAAAGGCCTATGGCTCTCCTTGATGGTCACTGCTGCCGCCGCTTTGCTTGCGAGTCACACTAGATGCCATGTAAGTATTTTTTAAGGAAAAATATACAAATAGATATTTTAGCGTTCGAGTAAAATTTCTGAGTTTTTCTCAGGTCCTTTGAAAGGGGAGGTTAATTTATCAAATTTCGTGCTTTTTATGGATATTTTTCTTTCAAGCAAATTGTTTGTGCTCTCTCAATTTTTTTTTTATTTTTTTGGTCGGTCGTTTGAAAATTTGAGGGTATTTTTGCCCTAAACTTGGGTCCCCGTTGAGAATTGCTAGGGCGACGGCGAAAGCTCAATAGGTGCCGCACCGGCAAAACCGGTGCGTTTCGAAAGCGGCTTCCCGCAAAAGGAAAAAAAAGCGAGAGAACAAGAGGGAAAAAAGGGAAAAGAAAAAGGAAAGAAAGAAAAAGGGCAAAACTATACGACTAACAGTCCGCACCTGTCGCCCCTCCTACTCTCTCCCTCTCTCCATCTCCGCCACCAGCGCCGCTCCTGCCACGGCGACGACGCGGCGACGGCGGCGACGGCGGCGCCTCTCCGGCTTTCCTCTTCCTCTCCTCCTCCTCCTCTCCCTCTGTCTTTCCATACAAATATCTCTCTCTCTCTCTCTCTCTCTCTCTCTATCCTTCGGGCGCTGCGATTGTCCGGCGTTGTATGTGGTCTTGGGCGCTTCCATTTCTCCGTGGACGCTCGCCCGAGTCCCATTCGCTCCGCTCGTCTTCGCCAGCCGTCCGCTGCGGCCGTCGATTCGCCGCTTAATTTAGGAAGTCCCCTCGCCGGAGCGGAGCCGGGCTCGTCGGGACTGAGCGCGACGCCATTGAATTGAGAACGGTGAGTCCGCTGTGCCCCCGCCGGTCGTGGTTTCTTCTTGAATGTCGCTTCGTTTGTGCGGTTTGAGATTTCCGTCCGTCTCTAGTGGTGTTGTGGTCATCGGGACCTGCGAATTATTCCTGAAACATTGGACGGAGAGATCCGGTTATGGCTTATATACTGGAGATTCTCAGTTTTGTTCTGGCTTGCTGTGTTCTATGTTGACACAATTTGTGTTTTCCGATGGGTTTGGTTTTGCTAAGAGTTGCCGTTGGTACAGTACGGTATTTATTCTATAGTTGCGGGAACAGTTATGAGCTGGCGGGTCTGTTCCCTTGACAGTGGCGTAGGTTGCATCTGATTGAATGTGATATAGGAGTTGTTCAATTATTAAAAAGGGTCTTTCCGATCATTTTCTTCGGCACGGATATAATTTTGGGAGCATGATTTGTTTTGTGGGTGCGAGTTTTGTGTCAGACTTCACTATCTGGTCTTAAATGTCATGTCTTTATTTCTCTCGATCAATGAGGAGCTACACAGGCGATTTGGGCAATGTCAAGATATGATTTTAAGTCTTAGAGATTCAAAAAATGGAATGCAGTTTTGATATATAATGGACATAATGCTTGCTGAGAAGGAATTTCGTCTCATTCTCTAATTTATTTTTGTATTAAAGCCAAGTAATCAGTTTTTCATTCTCTCTTTCAGGCCTTATTCAGATGTGAGTAATTTGTCCCGGCACTTCAGTGGCTGATAAAATGAACCCACGAACTGCTGCCGTGTCTAGAACTCAGAAATCAAATGGAATTCAGCGAGAAGGTCCAAATTGGGTCCTTATTGCTGGTGGTGCCTTGTTAAGCACATTGTCATTTCGGCTTGGTTACAAGCTGAAACAAGCAATTGACACAAAGCAGGCTGACGACTCTGGTAATTCTTGTGAAAATCTGGCACTTTTTCTAAGTTTATTCTCACATCTAGTAGTGGTCTTATTCTTAATGTCGTTCTCACTTGCAAGAATGCTTATGTTCAGGAAATGGAAAATCCACTGACAGGAGAAAGCAACCCGCTTCTCGTCTGCATTCAAACATGTATTCCTATATGCAAGGGGATGATGGCTGTTTTAATTGCTTCCCAGGTCTGATTTATGTACTCTCCTTCTATATGAGTTCTAATACAGTTAAAATATGTTGATCTGGATACTCTAGTGATGCATGATCATTTGCCATAGTACTTCTACTCTCTAATGATACTCTCTAATGAGGCAAGGGAGTGGGAAGGTTTATCGAGTAATTTGTACTTACCTTAGGCGTATCAACTGGAATATGCGTTCCTCGAACAATAGGGAAAAAAGTGCAGCAGCACAGTTTTTTGTTCCTTTGTTTTTGGGTGACTAGAGAATTGATGGATTTACAAGTAAACTAAATGTTGTCAGGATCCTTGCTTGTATTGTCATGCCTCATTAGAGTTCCTCTCTTATCATTGGGTTCTGAGGAGATTTTTATTTCCTTGATTTCTGATGTTCCCTTCAAGATCACATGTTTCTGTGGCTTCCTATGTTACCTAAGGAACCAAGCTTGTGTCCCACAGGTTTGTTCTCGAGTTGGTATGGCCTTTCTGGACCTATATCTTTAGGTCTTGTCAGATAGAACTTAAATTTTGACGGTGCTCAAATCAAAATTAAAATCTCCAATGATGAAGACAACATCTGAACAATCTTACCTTATAATTGACCTTGAAATGATGGATTTAGCTAAGAAAATCTTGGCCAGTGGAACTTCATATGGGTTTTTCCTAGTAAAATCCTCATGCATCCTGGGATTTAGCTTTAAGAGATGAAGGAATTAGCTGGTAAATCTGTTTATTCTTTCAATTCCGAAATTATCAAGAGATTTATACAAGGAAAATGTTCAATTTGTCAGATGGAGAAATTGATCTTTTGAAGATTAAGAATGAACTTTCTCCTAACAATTCATGGAGCTAACAGATGCCCTTTTGCATTCATCCTCTTCTCAATCTTAGTTCCCATTTAGGGAATTCATTCTATAGAGTACAAAGGGCTATAGATGCTATTTCAAAAAACAATTGCATGCCTAAGCTTTTCAAGCAGAGAATCCCATGAAGTGATCAAGAGATACATTTGACATCTCAAAGATTTCTGGCATTGGGATCTTTCTTCCCCTTTTCCATTTCTCTTTCCGTTGAACAAGGTCAATCAGTGTTGGGGCTGGCTATGTTCCTAGGTGGTTGGTGCCTCACTTCACGTAACTTTAAAATTGACCCACCTTTATGGCCTAGCATAAGTCTCTGAGTGACGCAGAATACTCTATCCTACACTTTGAGGATTTAGCTTAGTCAGTCTTTTGCATCAATACTGCTAGAAGTGTACCCTTCATTTTAGAGCAAAGGCTGTGACTTTCCTGCAAAATGTTTGATTAAATTATCAGATTACGTTGTTTGAAGCCGAAGAATCTTACGCCCTGTCTAGGACCTTACAGCTGCACATCCAGCACTTCTTGCTTGACTAAAACATGTCCATGTAGTGGCATTGAGATGCCGTAAGCCAGATGTTCAATTTGCGCTGTGCATGTGTACTAGATTTACAGATGTTTTATACATCCCAAATGGTCACTGTTATGAAAACTGTGATCTAACACCTGAGAGATCATGTGATGCAATCTCACGATGCAAAGATGTGTGGACATTTTGACATGTGCTCAAAATTGCTTTCGGTTGGGATTGAGTTGAGTGTGTTAGTCACCTGTTATCACTGGAATCAGGATAGGCAAGCGTGTTTAACAATACCTCAGATAACCTATCTCACATGAAGAAAATGCTTGTCAAGCTCTCTCTCTCTCTCTCTCTCTCTCTCTCTCTCTCTCTCTCTCACTTGCCAACAAGATAACTTCCCCATGTAGAGATTTTTTTGGTGGTAAAATGTAATTCTTCTCTTTTTTGCAAGAGGTAATACAAAAGGGAAAAATCTTACAGTGGTGCTATCACCAAAAAATTCCTCCTTTTCCCCTTCCAGATGATGTTGTGAATCTGTGGCTTTGGCCTTGATAGGCCTGGGTTTAAATTTGAGTCTCACAGATGCACAATTCATAAACTTGTGTTGTCATTTCAAATTAAAGTAACTTTTAATAGCTGTAAGCTTGTCCAAACACTTGATTCTGTAACTCTAGATAATTCTACAACTATTATTAATTTATGATGGTTATCGTCTTTAAAAGAGAATCTAGATGATTTTCTTTTTTCTTTTTCCGCTTAGTTGATACATGTTCATTTATTTTATTTGAGATATAGGATCTATTATTCGTGTTTTCATGAAGTTTGTAAGATCTTGCAATTTTTCAATTTCATCTTACGTTCAATTTCATGGACCCTTACTGCATCTTTCTTGGAAAAGCGATTTTGATAACCTAGCTATGAATGTAAAGTACTTTTCCATGCTTTAATAACACGAGACTTGTTAAGCCGTCACTTCGGTCTGAACTGGGGCAAAACAAGAAGAAGATCAAAAGTGCGGTTTGTAGTTTCAGTTGATATATTGGTATCACCATGAATTTGGAAAAAATATAGAGAAGTACATCGTTGTAGATGCTTAATCTTGGTGTGTGCCACAGTTGTCCTCCTAGCAATGTGCAGTCAGGTGTTAACATAGCATCTTTTAATTGGGCTTTTATATGGATAGTCCTGGATATCAATAATTAAGATCCATACTTTATATATCTCTGTGTGTTGTTCAGTAGGATTTGACAACTTTTGTGCAGGTGAATGGAATAGGAAGATAGTTATTCATGGTAAGTAGTTGCGAAGGGAGATATGAGATTAGTGATACCTTGGGGAGAGATAAAAAATGATCCATGTGATGATCAAATGATTGCTTCTATGCAGTTTACATGTTTATGCTGCAAGCAAATATGAGATTAGATGAACCATCTGTCTAGGCTAGTATAGCCTGCTTATTTTTCTACCTCCACTCCTTCCAAAGATTTTCTGTGATTGGTGGCAAGAGTTTATAGCTTTGTTAGGAAATCCTTAATGTGACTTGGTAGCGCCTTAGCAACATGGTTTATTGTCGTCGTACTTGTTGGGTTGTTATCCTTGTTTTCCCTTTTAAGTTGATAAGATCCATTCACTGGTATATCTTTTTTGGCTTTAAAATTTATGGGAGTGTCTATTAATTGCAATAAAGCAGGAAATGAGGGAGTGATAGACCCAAAGAACCCTTCCACAGAGCAGATGCTCGAAGAGCCAGAATCAGCTCTCCCCTTGGTGACTGTTCCTGCCCCTGAATATAACAGAGAAAATGGGGTAACCTGGGCATCTTCACCCGATCGCTTTGAATTGCCTCCAAAGCCATTCCACCCTTCTAACTGCTCAGAGTCACCATGTGTCTCCGAATCTGGCTCTGACATCTTCAGCAAAAGGGAAGTGATTCATAAGCTGAGGCAGCAATTGAAGAGGAGAGATGACATGATTCTGGAAATGCAGGATCAGATAACCGAGTTGCAGAATTCATTCAATGCTCAGTTGGAGCAATCTACTCATTTGCAAGCACAAGTTGACGCTGCAAATAGAGACTTGTTTGATTCTGAGAGAGAGATTCAAAGACTGAGGAAAGCTATTGCAGATCACTGCGTTGGACATGTGGGTGTGCAAGAGAAGAATTCGACAGCCCCACTATGGCCACCAGAATGGAGAAATGGCCATGCAAATGGGCATGTTGATGGTGAAAACAATCTCGATTCTTTTGAGAAAGCAAGAGATATGGACAAGATTGAGATGTTGAAGAAGGAAGTGGGAGAATTGAAGGAGGTCATAGAAGGGAAAGAGTTTCTGCTGCAGAGCTACAAGGAGCAGAAGGCAGAGCTTTCTTTGAAGATTAGGGAGTTACAGCAGAGATTAGATTCTCAGCTCCCGAGTATTTTGTAGGCATTGTCGTCACTTGTGCATATCACTTTAGTTTTCTTTTTCCGTGCTTCGGAACTTGAGGTTTCCAGGATTGCCAGAAGCATCATCTTCTTCTCATTTCTTGTTATCTTTTTCATCCTTTGGTGATGTTTTTATTTTGCGTTTGCTCTTGTGCAGCTGCGTAGGAGATAGAACATAGGTTGCTCCTTTTTGATCCCCTTTCCGTTCTTGGTTTTTATTTGGAGCCGAAAGAGAGCAGACAGTCTGCTTTGCACACGCTTGAGATTCTAAGTTTGTGGAAAGGTCGCCGTAATTTTTTATGGTATTGTTAATATTCCTGAATTATTTTGGCTACAAGTACAATACAAGTGAACTTATTTTACTTGGCTGCCTGAGTTATAATGGTTGAATTCCCTGAGCGAAGCACTGGGTAAAGTACATACAGGATTGTGAAGATTTCTTGCACAAAAATGAGAATTTGGATCTAATTTATATGGATTAAGCCACCCTCTTGGTTGGTCTACGTAGCTTGTGCATTCGATGTCTTCACGTTACTGACTTATGTCGACAGCGTGTCTGAAGCTGCAACAGGAGAATTGTTTTGACGTGCAGTCATCCTATCGTCAGTGCAAGAACAAGGCAGAACAAAGAGCTCTCACAAAAGAATCTTTTACGCAGAAAATGCCCGTATAGTGGCAATTTGTTGAGACATAGCTTGTGTGCATTCAAGATTGGGGCAGTCTGGCCGTGCCGCCCTAACCACCTTGGTGCAGGCTTCCTTGGAGCATCGTCGGAATGGCATGTTCGCTGCCTTGTTAAACTGGGGAAAGCAGACACAAACACGACGATTGACTCAAAAAAGAGAGGTGATCATGCACCTTTACTTCCTTTTGTAAGCAAGGGCAACAAGTGATGCTCAAATCATCACTTTGCCAAGTTCTTTTAGCGACCTGAACTCTGACGGGCAGATCCGAAGAGCGAAAATGATCGCACCAATTCTTAAATCCTCACCTTGCCCGAGTCGTCGGCTCTTGTTGTAGGCTGAGGCCAATTAAAATCCATGATAATCTCGTTGACGCGGAGATGGGAAAAGCAGATGCTCAAATCATGCATTGATACTCAAATCATCGCCTTACCACCAAATAAACAGATCTTGCTGCAGGGCAATGCCGACTAAAATCCGAGATGATTTTAGCAACTTTAGCAGTGATAGACAAAGCAGCGATGAGGCAGTTCAAAGATAAGTGGACTATTTTATTGCTAACTAAATGTTTAATTCAAGGATATTATACTATACAGGAAAATTGTCCAAAAAGTCCTAAATCTATTATAGGATAGTTAATTTAGTTCTAAGCCTCTCAATTTTACCATTTCAGTCCTAATCCTCTCGTTAATTGAGTTCTAAACTTTTTAATTGTATCAACTTAGCCATTCCTTATAAAATTTTGCCAAACAAGTCCTAAACCTTTTAATGAATTGCCATTTTAGTCATTTTGGCTAATTTTGGCCGAAAGGCGTTGTGGCCCAGTTAGTGCTTGTCATCTTATGTGGTACGCCGGTATTAACGTGAACAATTTTATAATTTAAAAAAAAAAATCCTGAATTTTTTTTGATTTTTTATTTTATTTTATTTATTTTTTTTTCCCTCTTTTTATAGAGGGGGTCGGCAAGGCTACCGGCCATTAGTTGAGAGCCAACAACTTACGTTGGCCATTGAGTAAGGGCCAACGACCTGACTAACCCCCGAGAAAGGGCTGGTGACCTTTTCCTAGAACATCATGATCCTCGCCTGCCCTAGTTGTGGCAATGAAGGTCGCAATTAGGGTTGCGATTCCCTCACTTCACTAGATCTAGTGAGGGTGTCATGGCCCCCGATATGTAGCCCTTGCCTGACAAGGGTGTTGTGAGTCCTCGCCGAGGCCATCGTTGCAACAACAAAGGCAGGTGAGGGCCACGACACCCTTGCTATGGCCTACAAAGGCTCATGACACCCTTACCAGCCATAGTGAGGGCTCGCGAGCCCTTGCCAAATCTAGCCTTGCTTGCAGCCGGTGAGGGCTTTACGGCCTTCACCTATGGCTCGTTGAGGTTGCTAGCTCTTGCCTAAGGGCTGGTGGAGGTTGGCAGCTCTTAGTTAATGGCCAACAACCTCACTGGCCCTTTGTAAAAAGAGGGGGAAAATGAAAGAAAAGAAAAGACAAAATCAATAAAAAATTCATAAATTTTTTATATTAAAAAATTATCCACATAGGTAATATCGGACCAAAATTAGCCAAAAAGACTAAATTGACAATTCTTTAAAAAGATTTAGGATTTGTTTGGCAAATCATTAAAATGTTTATGACTAAATTAGTAAAATTAAAATGTTTATGACTAAATTGACATATTGTAAAAAGGTTCATAATTGAATAAGGAAAATCAAAAAATTTATGATTGAATTGATTGTTGTACAATATGGCCCGTTTGGTTCGGCTTTGGGGAAATGACATTGGGAGAATGCAAATCCTTTGAGGTAAATGGGTTTTTCGAAATGTTACACCGTTTGGTAAATTGTAGCATTGAAAGGTTACTTAGCATAAATACCATGTGGCAAAACTCACCTTTGTAATTGGCTTTGGCTATTTTATTTTTTTTATTTTTTTTAAGTCTGAAAATAAAATCCAGAGCGCCCAATTGCCGGATAGCGGATCTCGGCGCCCGAGGTCGCACGAGAGACCAAGCGACACCGCCTAAGTCGCGGGTCACGCTCCCCTAGGCGGTGGTCACCGGGGACGCGCGACCCCTACACGGCGGTGGCGGCTACCGGAGAAGCTGAACTCTCAGGCAGCGGGGAAGACAAAGATGAATGGGGAAGAAGGGGGAAGAAGGGGAATAGTAACGGTGATGAACAATGAACTTGCATTTCTAAAATGCCCAATGCTTAAAGATGGTCTGGACCTGCATTGGGCTTTTAGTATTGGGAATGCTGATATTTGGCCAAAGAGCTTTTGAAAATGGTTGCCAAACACAAAATATTTTCCCAAGGGCTTTGGGCCCCAAAGCCAATTGAGAAAGCTGAACCAAACAGAGCCTAAATTCAGTACTTTTTGGACAATTTTCCAATATTATACCAACCTTCAAAATCTTCTTGCAAATATGAGCTAGGGTATAAGTATGAAGATATGGACCAAAGGCAACCTTTACTCAAGGGGGTAGCTAAGCTATCAAACCATGCCATCCAAGGTAATCCCAATTTAAGCAAGATCTTCCAAACACATTTTTATGCACAAGTATGGTGAGTCTTTGTGAGGACCTTGAGTTGGGTCTGTCTAGGATACATGCATATGTCAAGGGTTGGTCGATTGCAAACAATCCCACACCTTTGCAGCCTTAGGATCCGATAAGTCAGTCTAACATGCACTCAACTCATAGGAACAAAGTATGAGAGTGAACCTCGGATTGTATTAGCTCATTGAACTAGTGTGTACAATTGAAGGGGGAGGATCCCTTATTTATACATGGACAAATCTAATTTTAGCTATTGATCCCTCTCCGATCCAATAGTCTTGTTTGAATATGTACAAATATTACTAGACTACAGGAGCTCAAGAGGCCTTAGCATATGGGGAGCCCAAGGGACGCCTGCCATGGGTCTATAAGGTCAATCCATGAGAATCGAAGGGTCACTTGACACAACGAAGTTGAACGATCGCAGGCTTGTTCCTGTGTCGCGCATGGGCCGGTTCTCGCTTTATGATGGGTCATTTGTGGGTCACTCATGGGCAGCTTGTGAGCTAGCCCTTGCATGGGACACGGCCCCACCATTTGGATGGTCTTAGATCATAGTTGTCCTTGGGCTATATCAATCTCCCCCACCTATTCAGGCAACACCCTCATCGCATCCTCGGTATGAAATGCGTCTATGTGCTTCTTGAATTGTCACGGAGTCTTGGACGGTTCCCAACTTGCTTCATTCTTTAGAAGGCTCTTCCATTGGACTAAGTATTCTTTCTTCGTCACGCATTACCTCTTTCATATGACTCGATCCGCCATGATGCACTCAACATCCCGATAGTAAGAGGTTTTTGCCCCCAAGGGGTGCCCTCTGTGAATCGCGTCGGTTCGATCTTCCTCATATGCATAGAAAGGTTTGGCTGGCAAGTTCAGCTTGTAAGCAAACTTCCCAATCCACTACAAAATCCGGAAGGGGTCTTCATAACGACGGATCAGCCCTTTATGCACGTCTCAATACCAAAGGACTAGGTGTAGCTTGGCCAGCACTAGGACCTCAACCTGGAATTCCACGTGCCATTGCTTCTCATTGGCCCACTTCTTCATGTGTTTTACGGCCTTATGTAGGCACGCCTATGCCAAGTCCGCTTGTTCATTCCATTCTTTCGCGAACTTGTACGTCAACGAATTACTCCCTCGGTAACCTAAGAAAAATGCGCTTGACATGAGCGGTTGTTGCCCCATCACGATCTTGAATGGACTTTGGTTTGTGGACTTACTCCACTACAAGTTGTATGAGAATTAGGCTACATCGATCAATCTTGCCCAAATCACTTGTGTGGTGCTCACATAGTGCTGGAGGTATTTCTATGAGAGCATTTACCCTCTATGTCTGCCGTCGGTTTGGAGATGTAAACTACTAGAGAAGTTGAGATTCAACCCCAGCAATTTGAAGAGCTTGATCCAAAATCACCCGGTGAATCAAGGATCGCGATCACTCACGATCGTGCATGGCACTCCCTAGTACTTGATAACATGCTTGAGAAGTAACTTAGCCGCCTCCTTGGTTAGACAATCCTTGGTTGTTGGCACGAATGTTGCATACTTAAAGAAGTAATCCACAATGACCATGAGGGTCCGACATCCTTCATACTTTGGCAAATTCACGATGCCCCAAGATGGGCAACGGCTCAAGGAGCCCTGGCAATGGACGTTGTTCTATTTTATCTTGTTGGCACACCAGACATGTTCACACGTATATCTCAATGCCATCCTGCATATGAGGCTAATAATATTAGTCCTTGATAAGTGCAATGGTGCTGTAGATTCTTGGATGACCCACCCACTCGGAACCATGGCACTCATGCAGCACTTCCTTCCTTAATTTCCTATAAAGCGGCATAGAGAGTTGCTATCCTTTGGTATAGAGTAGGTTGTCCTCGCACCATAATCAACTCATTTTTCCCTCTAGCGCGTACTGAAGGAGCGCTTGGGCCATTTGGTCATGCTTGAGCCCTTCCTTGATGTAGTCAATCCACGAGCAGTTGGATCGACTCACTATATTGGCTAGCTCCATCTTTCGACTCATGGCATCCGCCATAGAGTTAGCCTTCCCCGGCTATACTCCAATACATAATCAAACTCGCCCAAGAAGTCTTGCCACCGAGCTTGCTTGCGCCAAGCTTCCTTTCGGTTTGGAAGTAGTTTGTGGTCATGTTTTCCGTCCTCATGACGAGGATCCCAAGAGGTAGTGCCTCCATGTACGAAGGCAATGCACCACTACAATCATCTCTTTCTCTTGGGTCGTGTATTGCCGCTTTTCAACTTCCGAGACTCGAAGGCAGCTGAGTACCTCTCTTGCATAAGGACACCACCGATAGCAAAATCAGAGGCATCGGTTTCTATCTCATATGCCTTGACATGGTTAGGTATCACGAGCACCAGCTCCTTGGTCATGGCCTCTTCAACAAATCAAATGCCTCTTGATACCGATCTATCCATTCCCATGACATTTCTTTCTTCAGCATGTCCGTGAGTGGCATGGTGAGGTTCGAATAGCCCCAAATGAAGTGTTGATAGTAGTTTATGAGATCAAGGAACGATCTCAGCTCCATCACCTTGGTTGGTGGTTCCCATTCAACGATGGTACGGATCTTGGCCACGTCTATCCGCACTCGTCCACTTCGAACAATGTGCACTTCTCATGCTTCACTTACAGATTGTTCTCCCGTAAGACTTGGAAGACTTGCCTCAAGTGCTTGACGTGTTCCTCCAGCGTCTGGCTATACACAACAATATTATCAAGGTAGACTACGACAAACCGATTGAGGAACAATTGTAGTACCTTGTTCATCAAAGTGCAAAGTGTGGCTGGAGTGTTAGTCAAGCCGAAAGGCATGATGGAGAACTCATACAACCCGTAGCACATCATGCATGTGGTCTTCAGCTCGTCTCCTTCGGCAATCCAAACTTGGTAGTACCTCGATCGAAGATCGATTTGGGTGAACCACCCATTCCTTTGAAGGGATCCATCTTGCTTCTTTTGGAAGAGGACCGAGGCCTCGAATGGAGCCTTGGACGGCCAAATGTATCCCATGTCAAGCAACTCCTTGAGTTGTTTTTGCAATTCTTCCAACTCAGGCGAGACCATGCAATGAGGTGTCATGACTAGCGGTCGAATATCGAACACAAGCTCGATTCGATGATCCATTTCCCTTCGAGAGGGAAGCTTCTTGGGCAGATTGGGCAGCATCACATCTTAGAATGGATCAAGAACTTGGGTTACCTCATTCGGTGCATCACATTCCTTCATGTCCTTACCCTTTAACGTTGTTAATAAGGTTAATCGTCCTTCTTTGTTCCCTTCCACACTTGCATGGTCGATAACATCCTCCTATTGCGTCTTGACTCACGATAGATTGGGGTCATGCATTGGCACCGCTTATCGAAAATGCATATGCAATTTACGAAAACATAATGCCCGTGTTGATCCTGTCGAGGAATATGAGACCCAACATAAAATCATAATCGTCAATGGAGATTATCTCAATGTTTTCCTTGTTGGTCCATGGACCAAGTTGGAGCTCCACTTCCCTAACCATTAGTCGAGACTTCCTTGGAGTTCACCGTTTTGAGCCAATTGGCTCTTCCCTTCTAGACCGGAAGGTTCAACTTCTTCATGGCCACTTGAGATATAAAGAGGTTGAACCCCGGTATCCATGAGTGCACTCATTGTGGCACCTCCAATCTTCACATCCATAAACATTATGCCTTTAGGTTTCTTTGCCTTCTTGGTTTTGATCAAACCAACAATATGTAGCGAACCTAACCGCACCTCCTCTCACGGTTTGTCCTCCTTGCATAGGGTTGCTAGTTTAGCCCTCTTGGGACAATCACGAGCCATGTGAGGATCATTATAGAATAAATACTTATATGTGCATACCTTCTTTTGCCCCCATCCACTCGATTTCGGTTGGGTCCTACATACTGTCATTGGTGGTTTGCATTCATTCAGGCTATTGAATCTTCGTCGATCTCCCCCACCATTAGCCTTGTCCTTTGAACGAGAATTGAACTTCGTCGTGGAAGGTGGCTCATACTTGACAAGGGATTTGGCCATGGATGTAGCTATCCCAAGATCCGCGGCATGGCATCGCTTGAGTTTTTGCTTGACTCGTGGCTTGAGTCTGCTCATGAATTGATGGTATGCCTCTGTCTTGGTCATGAATGGGATTTGGAGTAGCAATTCCGAGAATTGCTTCACACAGTCGCGAACTCCACCTTTTGTTCAAGGTGCTTGAGTTCATCATGAACTTCCTCTTCGGCGCATGTGGGGTAGTAGTTCCATCAAAACTCTTCAACGAATTGAGCCCATGTCGTGATAGGGTCGCCACACCTATCATTCGACTGACAATGCCACATAACAATGCATTATCAACTAAATACATGGATGCGGTGTTTACCCGAGAAGCGTTGTCATTGATTCCCATAGTATGGAAGTATCGTTCCATGTGCCATAGAAAGTTGTCCACGTCCTTGGTCACCTTCGGGCCCTTAAACTCTTTTGGCTTGGGTGCATCACTACGTGGGTTTGCTTGCACGGTGACCACCCTATTCACGCGTGCCACTTCAACCTCTATGAGCTGCATTTGAGCTCGACAATCTCCACGCGCATGGTCACCATCACAACCTTTTTCAAGTCTCATCCCACTATTGCAACTCTTGGATGAGGGACCCTAGCACCTCGACGTAGAGCTCTCCCATGCCAATCTTGAGTTCTTGCACTTTAGCCAAGAACTCCTCCCTTTCGACTTCCACTCTCTTGATGGTCTAGTTCATGTCCTCCACCATCCCCTAGATGTATGCAATAGTCTCCTCTAGAACCGACATTTGATTCTCCATGTTGCCCCTTGGGTCCCTCGAGCTCGAGACATTATGATTTTTCTTCGATTGGGTGGCTTTCTCGATCGGTCGTCCACGATCCTTGCTGTCTTCGCCTTGAGCGATCGCAACATCAAAATGTGGATTAACCATTGCACTTGGAACAAAGGCTTTGATATCACTTTTTATGGATCGGTCAATGGCAAATGATTCCACACCCGTGCGGCCTTAGGATTTGATCCCAAGTTAGCCTAACATGCACTCAACTCATAGGAACGAAGTGTAAGAGTGAAGCTCAGATTGTATTAGCTCGTGAATTGATGTATACAATTGAAGGGGGGTCCTTTATTTATACATGACGAATCTAATTTTAGCTATTGATCCCTTTCTTATCCAACGGTCATGTTTGAATATGTACAATCATTACAAGGCTACAGGAACTCAAGAGGCCCTAAGACGTGAGGGAGCCCAAGGGATGCCTATCATGGGTTTTTAAGGTCAATCCGTGGGAATTGAAGGGTTGCCTAACACAAGGAAGCCAAACGATTGTGGGCTTGTTCCCATGTTGCGCATGGGCCGGTTCTTGCATTGAGCATGGGTCACTCGTGGATTGTTCTTGGGTAGCTCGTAGGCTGGCCCGTGTATGGGACATAGCCCCATCATTTGGACGGTCTTGGATCATGCTCATGCTTGGACCATGTCACATTTATGCCCGCTTGGGTCAAGTAGACGTCCGTATGTAACATAGGAGTATTTTAGACTATTCACAATTTTTTTTTTTACTTTATGTAATTTATAGATAGTGACATCTCAGACATTTGTAATATCTACTTGTTCTTCTTCTAGAAAAGGTAATGCTTGTAAAGCTCCTTTAGAAGAGTCCAACTACTCGAACTCTACTATCCCGATAGCACCTTGATATACATTGCTTGTACGTTTTTTAATAAATAGAAAATTTTCTTGCGATCCGTTTATATTCTTGCTTTCTTACGAACGATCTTAGCATTGGAGCTTTGCACGCTTGAGTCAACCAATGTATCACTTGTAACTGAGGATAGTACATCTTACGCGATTCTTTGACAAAGTTGCGACAAATATCATGCTGTAAAAATATATTTCAATAAGCTTTCTTTCTCGTGCTTTCTTTTGTTCCACATCATTCGAAAAGCTCTCTCTCTCTCTCTCTCTCTCTCTCTCTCTCTCTCTCTCTCTCTCTATATATATATATGTAATCTATACTAGCTTGGTAACAATAAGTGTAAAACTAGATTAAGCTCCCTTGCGTGCAAAATATACACGAGGCCCAATTTAGGATTTTTTCCACCAATTTTTTATTTGTCTCAGGCCGGTCAAATTAACTGTTGTGACATTTAATTTGCTTGCCAGTAACTCTATAATGCACTTAGGTAAGTATTTGACTTCCTTTTAATATCTAATGGGGTAGACATCCGATCGACTTAGATTTATCTTAAATTGAATAGTGATGAATCTAGTCTACTTCTAAGAATTCATAAATTTAACTCAAGTAGACTAACCTGAGATTTCAAAAGATCCAAGGAATCGAGACCTTACAGGGTAGCACCCGAGTTTGGAAATTTCGAGGTGCTATATTCTTAAAACATGTTCCAACATCCTGGGTACCTTCCATGTCTCTAAGCTCAAAAGGAAGTTGGGAGCCAACCAAGTGGCAAGTGCAGTTTCAACTCTAGATGTTATACTAGCAATCCCCAATGCTTTAACTGCTAGGTGCTTGACAAAAAAGGAGGAATCGTGCTACAACTCGAGTATTGATAAGATGGAAATGAACAACGAGGAACAAAGCTGAGTATTATTCGAAGCCAAGGGGGTTATCACTGAACAACAAAGAACGAAGTGTGGGAACCCAAATCAGTGGAAGAGTTGAGATGGGCGTGGTTGCAGTGGTTTTCTGGCGGTAGTGAAGAGTGCATGCATGGCGGTGAATGAGTGTTTGATCAGTTCGTGGTTGGTGGTGGCCGGAAGGTAAAAAGAGCGGGTGTAACAGGTGAAGCGAGAGCGAGTTGTAGCAGGGCTGAAAATGCAGAAAAGATAATGAAGGATGAACGAGAATGCCGATGCTTCGTATTGACTTTAAAGGTCAAATGTGGAAATTGCAGGTGGTGCATTTCCTCATGCAAGCAAAAGACAGCATTCTAGGATGAAAACTAGGGTTAGGGTTTTTCATGCATGCAAGTGTCACGGTCCATGAATCATCCCATACTCGTGACCTTGTGAGTGGTGCTTGGGGTTATCGGGTGAAGAGTGTGAGGCAGAAGGGTAGAACACAACTGGTCCGTGGGAGTGGCGTCAGGACGGTTGGTGCTAAGAGTTCTAGGATAGAAGGATTACATCACTTAGGAGCTCTGAAGACGGGGTAGGCCTCTCGTGCACAAATTGGTCAAGAGCTGATGCTGCTCTCCTGACAAGGCCATGGCAGGTCGAAACCAGTTGTCGAACTTAAATGGATCTGCTGTCTCACTCGATGGATTAGACGCCCGAGCGACATTGGGCTTGGTAGGATCTCGTACGAAGGAGCATTCACCATATCGTTTGTTGGAACAGCTATAGAAGAAAGGCTGGCCTAGTGAATTCTGCTTGCCAGGCGCCCACGGGTCGTTCCGAGGCCAAGGAAACTCTCGGCTTGTGACAAGTGGTACCAGAGCAGAAATCCCTCCAGTAAGTGAGCGAGTTGGAGAATCGGACTCCTCACTCTAGTGCGGGTCAAGCAGATAAGTCCTAGTGGGACCGGTCCTAGTGGGCGGAGAGGAATCTGCTGGGGCCAAAAGATGCCCAAACGTAGCGGGGCTCTCAGCTCCTAGGATGATAATGGGTACTAGGACGAGTCGGCTTGTCGCCGAGCGGATAGCGAGTCTAAGAAGAACTGAATCCTCACTGAATGGGGATAATGTTCCTGAATCGATCGGTGAATTCGAAGAAGAGGTCTACTACCACATTTTCAACAAGGAAAGAACCTCCATTTGGTTTGCTGGGGTCAAGATGCTGGTTAGGCTGATACCGTGCTGCCAAAAGATGTGGTTGGCGAAGAATGCTACACTTGCCGAAAAGCACAGATGACCAAGAATGGCTAAGCGGCCGAGGTCAAAAGAGGCTACCGATGGAGCAAAAACTTGTTTTGTTGGGTGAGCGTGACCATTCGATGTGAAGTCCCAAAAGTGGCACATCAATGGTTAATGGACACAAGGAAGCGACATAGCAGATCGCAACGAGGGCGTTGCAAATTGAGTGGGGGAGAATGTCACGGTCCGTGAATCCTCCCGTACTCGTGACCTTGTGAGTGGTGCTTGGGGTTATCGGGTGAAGAGTGTGAGGCAGAAGGATAGAGTACAACTGGTCCGTGGGAGTGGCATCAGGACGGTTGGTGCTAGAAGTTCTAAGATAGAAGAATTACATCACTTAGGATCTCTGAAGACGGGGTAGGCCTCCCGTGCACAAACTGGTCGGGAGCTGATGCCGCTCTCTTGATGAGGCCATGGCAGACCGAAACCAGTTGTCGAACCTAAATGGATCTGCTGTCTCACTCGATGGACTAGACGCCCGAGTGACGCTGGGCTTGGTAGGATCTCGTACGAAGGAGCATTCACCGTATCATTCGCTGGAGCAACTATAGAAGAAAGGCTGGCTTGGTGAATTCCGCTCGCCAGGCACCCACGGGTCGTTCCGAGGCCAAGGAAACTCTCGGCCCGTGACACAAGAATGTTCTTTATCTATTAGCAACCCAATTGAGTCTTTTCAGAGGTGTAAGGTGAGCTCCTTGAGATGAGCTAGGATTAGATAGGCTTAACGGTTTTTTTGTTGAAACGAATTAACGGGGACTTAGGTGAGCTGTGGCCGACTGTGAATAGCCAACCAAGTTGCAATCAACTTGCGAAAAGCAAGTGATCGAATAATAAATAGACAGAACAAGAAAATAAATTTGATATCAGATTTACATAGTTCGGTCGTAAAGACTTACCTTCATGAGAAGATTAGTGACGAATTTCACTATAAATCAAGTGATACGACAAAATTTATACACTCGAGTTATTCAAATACTCTCGGTATTTTTTAAACCCCAATTACACTAAAAAATGCACGCAATGTTTAGTTCCGAAATTCCTTACAAAATAATCTCACAACCTTACAAAGGAATTACATGTAAATCTTACCACAAAATTTAATTAGCTTCCACACTAAACTTCTTGGATGTATTTCATGAACAAGCTTCATCACATGGACAATATGAGGATAGCCCACGCTCCTCAAGCACTCTTTCGACACTTCAAGGTTTTTCTTCCTATCAACAATAGCGCTTTGTCAAAACAACACAAGAGCCGCATATTTATATATGTGGTCAAAGACAAACCACGTCCTGCACCAAGAAACCGAATCGCAGTAGAATTCGATCAACCGGTCAACGAGTCCAACTCTTGGACTTTTTATTTATTTATTTATTTATAAATTTTGTTGATTTGAACCAAAAATATAGCTCCGTATATTTTTTTTTAAAAAAAATCCAAGTTCAAGTCAATGTTGGATTTTCCTAGTTTAGCAGCCAAACTTTTCGACGCAGATTCGGACTTATGAGGAGTTGATCTTCAGATATTCTTTACTCGATTTCGAATGTCTACAAAATATCCAATTTGAAATATTCAGATTTTTATAATGGGTTCAAACTCAAGACATATTTTAACAATATCTATTTTGACTTGACGTTTGAGTTAAGTCACAATCAGTTCATTGAAATTCAAACTCTACTACTATTCTCCCATAACCCTCGATGGGCTCAACCACCACAAATTTTTATTCGAGTCCAAGTTTCACTTGAACTTCGCCATAATCGAGGACATCATCAGAATACCAACTCTACATGCACATTTAACTGCTTCGCAAGGATTTTCTGACGCAACCTCCTTAATCGTAGGTAAAGCAAAACCATTGTTGCATTCATATTCTTATTAGGAGATCGAATATGCACCTTGTTAATTTCAGCAGTTACAACAACCATTGGCTTTATAAGCTCCACCTAGCTATAAACATCATTCATGTTGATTGCTCCGCCGATACTCGCACTTGCTACTCGCACCTTCTACCTAAGGAGCTTTTGATTGCAAATCCACCTCAAGCTGAACACCATTCAGATTTGTTTGAACAGTGCCATAAACACTCTTAGTGAGAAGTACTAGAGTCTTATCAAAAGTAACTTCTTTATTGATAATAGGGGATTTAATTCCGAACACTACAATCGACAACCCCACTCACCTTATGTATAGCCTAGGAACATACACTTTCTTACCCTTTCATCGAGCTTACCATCACTTGCTTGAATATAACATGGGCAACCAAATATTCTAAGAATAGAACAATTAGCAACATTATCTGACCACACTTTTTTCGGGAGTTCAACATCCAATTGTAGTTGATGGGGATCTATTATCAGGTAGCTCGCCATACCAAGCACATTTATCAAGAATCTCCTAGCCATACCGGCATTAAAGAGTATTTTATGGGCCGTTTCTAGTAATGTTTTGCTCATTAATTTCGCAACATGTGATTTATTAGCATAAGCGCGGTGTTTTACTATACATTCCTTTATTCAGAATTCATTTAACACCTTCAAACAAAACTCCGTGCTATTATCAGTCTGCACTTGCTTGATTGTATTATAGTCTTCTTTTTTACCAAAGCTATCAGCTACTTGATCCTAACAACAACATCAAATTTGTGCCTACGCACAAACACCCACGTGACTATCAAAAATTGTTAGCGTATATCTAGTACTCTTCCTCAAAGAAAATTGCGACAACCTGCGAACTTCAAGTGGATTAACTCTGCGATTTCCGTGGTTTCTTTAATGGTTATATTGAACTGCACATTTTCCATTTATCTAAATCACAACACCTGCATATATTCAATTCGTTAGCGACATAATCACATAGTAGATTTTTTTCACTTAAAACCTTCAAGCTTCTCTGGCCAATGTGCCTTAAACACATATGCCACAATTCAAACTATGCATCCGACATCTCCATAGCGAAATTTGTCACTGGCTCACCTTGAAGTTTATATAGACCACTGTGCTTGATTCCTTTCATTATTACTAAAGCACCTCAAATAATTTTCAGAATTCCACATTCTAAAATATATAGATACCCAACTAAATCTATGGCACTTAAGGAAATTAAGTTCTTCTTCAACTCCGGAACATGCCTCACTCTACTCAATGTCCTCATGATACCATCTTGTATTCTGATTCTAACATTGCCTACATTGATGACATCACATTCAACGTTGTTTCTCAACTGCATTTTACTATTATCCGTGCATTGATAATTAGCAAACCAATTTCTATTTGGTGTAGGATAAAAAAAAAAAAACAATCAGAATCCATAATGCATCCATCAAATGATGAATAATCAGTGATAGACAAGACATAATCCACATTATCAGCTATAGCTGCAACATCATCTGCATAATCAACTATATTTCTCTTACCCTTCTCATTTTTTAGCTTAAGACAATTCATTCTAAGATGCCCCACTTTCCACAACTCTAATAGATAACATCACTAGTCTTAGACTAACTACGCCTATTCATATTAGTACTACTCTTGCTAACACGTGTTTAAGATCTTTCTCTATTTTCACCTATTAAAGCAGCAAATACAAGTTTGTCAGATTCTTTTCTACGGATGTCCTCACTTAAAATTAAATCTCAAACCCCATCGAATGTCAAACATGTTGACTTAGATGAATTACTAACATCAGTAACAATAGTAATCCAACTATCAAGCAATAAGGATAACGGAATCAAAGCGCGTACCTCATCTTAAAAGTCAATCTCAATTGAACTCAACTGACCAACGATCACATTGAATTCATTGATATGATCTGCAACTGATGCATCCTCGCTCATCTTCAAATTAAATAGACATCGCATCAAACAGACCTTGTTGATCCTAGAGGACTTCTTGTACATATTTAACAAGGGGTTTTATTAAATCAGCAGTGGTTTTATTCTTCATGATGTTAAACACGATGTTACGAGCCAACGTTAGCAGAATAACGCCCATAACTTATTTATCTAGCAAATCTAAGTCAGCTTGCTTCATTGTCTCTAGCTTCTCCTTAGACAGGGCAAGTGTAGTTTCAACTAATAAAATTAAACTTCAATATGCATCTTCTAGAAACCAAAATCTTTCCCATCAAAATATGTCGATCTTCACTTTTCCTTCTTCTATTGCCATCAATTTGCTTTAACTTAGCCAAGTTTGTCTTTGATACTAATTGTTGCAAAAAGCAATTGATTAAACAATAAATAGATAGAACAAGAAAATAAATTGGACATTGGATTTGTGTGATTTAGACATAGAGACCTACATCTAGGGGAAGAGCAGTGATAAATTTTACTATAGATCAAATGATACGATGGAAATTATATATTTGAGCCACTCAAATGCTCTTAGTATTTCTCAACCCCCAACTACATCAAAAAAAACACACATAGTGTTTAGCTCCAAAGTTCCTAATGAAATTATTTCTCAATCTCATAAAAGAATTACATGCAAATTTTAATACAAGATTTAATTAGCTTCAACACTAGACTACTTGGACGTAATTCATGAACAAGTTTCGCCGCAAAGACAATACGAAGATAGCCCATACTTCTCAAGCACTCCTTGAGCACTTCAAGGTTTTTCTTCGTATCAACAATAGTGCTATCTGAAAACAACATACAAGCCGTATAATTATATGTGCGGTCAAAGACAGAACACGTCATGCACTAAGAAACCAAATCACAATAGAATTCAATCAACCGGTTAACAAGTCCAACTCTCAGACTTTCTTTTTTTCAAATCTTATTGATTTTAACCAAAATATATCTCCGAATATTTTAAACAAATTCAAGTCCAAGTCAATGTTGGACTTTTCTATCTAGCTGCCAAACTCTCCAACGCAGATTCGGACTTTTGAGGAGTTGATCTTCGAATCTTCTTTTCTTGATTTTAAAGTATCCAACTTAGAATATTCAAATTTTCGCATTAGACTCAATCTCAACATATCTTTTAACAGATAAGACAGGCCATCGGTCACCCGTGCATTGCCTATGGGCATGGGGTCATGAAATCACGAAATAATGTTTTGACCGACCAATATTCATATTTGCGAAGAAATTTGACTCTTTCTTTCATGTTTTTTCGGAAAAAAGAAACTATCAAAATTACAGATACGGACAACGGGAAATTCAAAAAATCTTATTCTGGATCATATTCAGGTGCATGCGTTAACTCTTAAATTGGGAGTTCGTGATCATTGTTAGATATATGACCCAGTGGCGTTCAGATGTCTTGTTTCTTGATGCCGACATGTTGAAAAAACTAGGAGACGAGTTATGGACAAAGCGACCATGTTAAATTCTAACCTATTTTTCCAGAGGTCATTAGAACCCGAACCATCTCTCTAAATCTCAAACCTCCTGAATCTCAAAGCTCATATTGAAGGGTCGTAGGGGAAATTAGTGGATGGCAGCCACTTATCTGCCCAAATGAATGGCGAGACCATGAAAGGTGACGTGTCTTGGTAACTCATGGCATGAAAGCCACTCCATCGGACTCTACCCGCAGTGCTCGAACCGGGGCCATGATTCCCGTACTCGCCGTAGTACACGGTGTCGGCAAAGTCCTTATCCATCCAGGGAGACCAACCTGCGGGGTCAATGTGTCCGCCGATGTCGGAGTCAAGGATCACTGTCCTAGAGTATGCCTGCCAAGGCCTCCCCAGGTAATTCTTCCCAGGAGAGGAGGCCAAGTCAGGGGAGGCCAGTATCGAGCACCTGTGGAAGGAGAAACCGCTGTCTTGGGTCGGCACTTCTCTCGATTGGGCCGTGACAGTGGTGAATTGCTGGGGCAATGGCTTTTTCGATATCACCTGGCAAGATTGGAAGACAGCCGAAGCATCACCGCATATGAAGTCAATTGTTCCCGAGATCTTGCATTCACGGTAAAACTGCTTGCCCGAGTGCGCGTACAGTGTGTCCTGGAAGCCATGGATGCCACAATGGTAGAAAGCGGCAAAATCTGCATTCACTCGGAGGGCAACGGCTTGGTGCTTGGCTGGTCCTGCCGTGTTCTCGAACGTGATGTCCCTCGCCATGAATCCTCGAGCCGAAACGCCTGTCAGAAAAAACGAAGCCAAAGCGTGTATTGAGAATTCGGACTCCTTATTGAAAAAAGAGGATGATCTTTCTCCGTCGCAAAAGATATATTACCAACGGTTGCGGTTTGGTAAGTCTGCCACCCGTCTACAGAATTTCGGTTCCCGGTGATGACGGTTTGGCCGTCTCCTTCTCCTACCAAGAAGACATTGGTCTTACTGGTCGGAATTTGCAAAAGTTCACGGTAAACTCCCTTCTTGATATGAACTACTGTCCTGCGATCACTGTTATTTGGGACCGCCAACCTAATCGCGTCGGATATGGTGCTGAAATTCCCGCTTCCATCTGCAGCCACAGTGATCACGTCCCCAGGATGAAAGCTTGTAACAGGGACCTCCAGGACCGAGCGGTCATTCCAAGAGAGCCACCCTGCGGAGCTAATCAGCCTCCGGTGATGTCTCGGTTCTTGCAGCAGCAACGCCTTGTAAATGACAGAGAGTGATGCGTTGATCTGCTCGTAAGAATGGCGAAAGGAACTTTCCAGGACATCTTTTAGCGGTCCCGACGTCGACCGGAGTCCCTCCATGCATGTCCGGTGATTCGTGAGAACTGAGCTCAGGAGGCCCCTCACCTTGGACAGGTCGGTAACCTCTAAAAGTGCTTCTTTTAGGTTCGAGATTGATATCCGGAGGAGTTCCTCGCAGGTCTCGAGCGTCCCTCTTTTTTCCTCAACAGTGTCGGCCTGGTTCGCGGATTCGAGGAGGGTCAAGAGGTCAGTGGCGGCAAAAAGCGTGGTTTTGAGCGGCGGAAGTGAGTCAACCGGAGACGGATTGGAACTAGGTATGTCGGAAGCTGCCACCGATTGTTTTAGGACAAAGAGGAAGAGGAGGAGGAGCAGAAGAGACGCTATGAATGAAGCCATATTACGGCAGAAGAGACGCTATGAATGAAGCCATATTACGTCCTTTGGAGCGCCTTGCGCAACTAACGCTTTTATCGACTGCAATTTACCAAAAAGAATAGTTTCATTTTCGATAGTGATTACTATCTCCTCATTAATGTCAACAATGAGTTAAGAACTTCGTGAAAGGTTCAAGGTTTCAGCATTTATCTCGCTCGGTTACAAACGATCAATAATGATTTAACGGGAAAATTGTCCAAAAAATCCCAAACCTTTCAATTATGCCAATTTAGTCCTAAATTTTTGACGATTTGTCAATTTGGTCTTAAGCCTTGTGATAATTTGCCAGTATAGTTGTTCTTCTCAAATATCTAAATAATAGATTTAGGACTAAATTGGCAAATCTTCGAAATGCCTAGAATTAAATTGACACAATTAATAGGTTTATGACTAACTTGACAAACCGTTAAAAAGTTTACTATTATATTGATACAATTGAAATGTTTAAGATTGTATTAACCGACATACAATAGGTTTATGACTTTTTGGACAATGATTTGATTTTGGTAATGTATAAGGGTTTTAAAGAAAAATCAATCAATCAAGTAAAAGTTACATCGCGTTTCCATATATCTAGGCTAAAATGAAAGAGTAAATTATTCTATGAGACCATAGAAGATCGTTCAGTTTCCATATACCCATGAGGATTTATCTTTACATGAAATGTAGAAAAGCATGCATGTTCGCCTTGCTTCTTTCTATTTAGGTTTTGTTTATTTTACAAAAAATAAATGATTTGAAAAATATTTTTTAACAAGTTGTCTCTTTCCATTTTAGGCTACGATTATATTGCGAAAAATGAATAATTTAAAAATATTTTTAACAATGACTACTTGTGTAGCTAGAAATTATGAGCTAATAAAAATATTTGTATTATTTATAACATTTTATACTTAAACATTTTCATAGGCGATGAAATCATTTCTCATTCATTCATTTTATAAGTGATAAATGCAATCAATTTTACAAAAACATTTTTAAATCATTTATTTTCAAATACAATCAATTTTATAAAAATATTTTTTAAATTATTTATTTTCCGTGGAGCGAAGCCTTAGTGTTTAAACCCTCTCTATATATTAGGGTCGAAAGTAACTGCCCAATTAACTGGAGGTCGTCTTCTTGTTTTCTTTAATGAAACGGGCTTTAGAATGGAAAACAATACTTTTAAATTGCTAATAAAGAGGATGAATCTTTCAGATTCTTTTAAACTAAATGTCTCGTCATATGAACGCAGCACAATGATCCACAAGAAACTATAAATCTTGTATATTCATACCAAAATAACAAGTACAAAAGCACTTGTAACTCCACAGTTCAATTAATTAAGCTAGGTAATGCTCTAAGTAAAACTTTAGCTAAGAACTTAATGAAGCACGCAGTTGTAACTTGCAAGCCTACCTAAAGTAAAAGTGTAACAGCAGTAAATAAAGAAATCTAACAATCTAACCCATGAAGTTAACAGAGCATTCTTCTTAAATGCAGGCATTAACCTACCTAAAGTGCCTTCCTCATTTTGGCGAAAACAAAGAAAGGGAAAAGGACACCCACTTTAGATAAGATCCCAAAAATTATATATATACACACACCTGAAAAAAGAATCCAAATCTTGTATTTTACCCGGCACCCCCTTACCCTAAAGCTTGGAGGTCTATGAGATGATCAAAGGCCTAATGAATTTTCGATAAACAGGAAACAGCAACCAAAACACTCCAAAATTCCTAAATAAAGATGGAAGTAAACAAATTAAACAGAAATGACACGGAACTATAAATGTTAAGACCATAGTACTCGTCCAAGTACAAGGTATGCCACCTCACAACTTCTTCAATGAATCCCCCGCTCCCTGAAAGAAACAGTAAGAGAGTGCAAAATCTGCAACGAATATACCGACAAGTGAGATGACCACAGCAGAAGTCGTCGACTCGCCCACGCCCTTGGCCCCTCCCATGGTTGTGACTCCCCAAGCACAGCTAACGATAGATATAATTGCTCCAAAAACCTGGGACTTGATCATTGCACTTATAATATCCCATGATCTGAGAGCTCTTTGTGCCGAGTCCAAGATAATATTAATGCTAACACCATAAACGCTATCAGCCAGGAGGGCACTCGATGCCATCCCCACTGTGAAACACATTAATGTCAGAAATGGTAATGCAACACAAGAAGCAATCACCCTTGGCGTGACTAAGTAATCCACAGGATTCGTGCCGAGAACTCTCAAGGTGTCAGTTTGCTCAGATACCTGCATAGTCCCCAACTCCGCAGCAAATGCACTTCCAACACGTCCGGCAACCACAATAGATGTTACAACAGGACTCAGCTCCCTGGAGAAAGCTAAGGCCAATACCCCGCCAACTGCCCTATTCAATCCCAACCTTGTAAATTCTCTGACAAACTGAATGGTGAAAGCCATGCCTACAAAAGCAGAAGTCAAGAGGCAAACTCCAACTGATTTCGGGCCAACTCTCTCCAACTGTTGCAGAGTGTTCCTCCAGTGGAGTTTCCCCTTCAGTGTCCTGATAATAACCTGTCCTGCTAGGATAAGAACTGATAATCCCCTCCACAGGTACCTGGGAGGCGACCATTTGTTAAACCAGGTGTCTACTTTGACAAAGAATGCATTATTTTTATTTGCTTCTTCTTCCAATGTAGAAACAGAAAGGTGGCCATCATCTGTATTGGGAACAGCTGCCAATTTAGTCTCTTTGCTGGGCAAGATGAATTTATAATGCTGGATACCCTTTCTGATTTTAAGTTTCTTGACAAGCTGAACCGAACTTGGTATTTTTGTTTGCATCCATCCATGCAATTGTATACTTCGACTGCTGCAATATGCTCAAAGTAGTAAATATCAGGCACAAAACATAAAAAGCAAATTCAAATGCTAGATGAGAGGTATACCTGTTACTGTCACAAAAAAACAAGGGTGACTGAAGCTGAAAAGATGATTGCATGACTGAGTTGAAAGGATGAATTCGATTTCGATTTCTTTCAGCAGAGGAATTTATAAGAGCAGGCTACCAATTCCAACCAAAAGTCACTTTGAAAATATGTACTAAACAACCATAAAGGTTGGCTCCATCCTGAAAAAGAAACAATGAGAGAAGGTTTGAAACTTCAAGTAAATTATACTCACATGCATCTATAGCGATCTGACATATGTAGAGAACTACTGTAAGCAGACTGGCAGGCTAGCAAAGTAGAATTATAATTAATTGGGTGCTCACAGGGATAAGTACATAAGCTTACCCCAGAGTCATTAGATTAACATATAAGCACAAAAGTCTAGAAAGCCTATGCAAGCATGCTCGGCATTTGCATTCGTATTTTTGCAGCATGAATGCAGGATCTGCGAGAACTAGACTTATACGATCAAAATTCAATTCATCTACCTAGAAGCAGCTAAAAATCTTAAAGGGTGCCTCACCCTTCTAAGACGGAAATAAAGCGTTCCCTGATTCCACACTGACATTTACTTAAGTTGAAGTAAGAGCCATAGCTACACTACATCACCACAAATGAAAAACCTAAAACAGGTGAAGAAAGGCTTATAATTGCGAATTGTGCAACCTTATTTGGTCAAGGTTGGTTCAGAATGTCCAGCTACGCTTATGGTTAAGAGAACATTCTAGCTGATGGAGTTCTGCAGCAATGGCGATTTGGAGCAATAGTGGGTTGTCTAGTATCTTCTCAGCCTTTGCCAGCGGGGCATTTGGCTGCTTAATTGAGAACCGCAGTTAATGCAGCCAAAGCCTATAATACTAGTATTCCCATAACATCAAATCACATGGATCCAATCAAAGTCATGATGAAACACCACGACCCACCTAATGCTGCATTACTATATGCTTCATCATTCACCCGAGAAAATTAACTGCAATTTCCCCTTTTTCGCAGCATCTACAATTAAGGGAGATGAATCGGCAGATAGTTAAGCTCAAATGTCGAAGAACATAGCCACGAACCCTGATCTCCAAGAAACTCATTACTATCCAAGACCCATCATAGACGCAAACACAAACTCACACCGTCACAATAAGGTAACCGGAGCATCAAATCCCAACGTAACGTTGCAGCTAACATCAATATAGGGGACTACGGGAATAATTAGGTCAAAATGATTGGAAAGACGGTAAATTTAGTGAAGAGGAGCGGAGAAAAGAGAAGAAACGCGACAGGTTGAGGGCATGGACATCGGTGGGTTCGAATCAAACCTCAATCGCCGACGATATGGCCGTCAGGGGTCGTCCGACCGGAGGGATTAGGAGTCGCCGGTGACCGGAGGTCGGCCGTTGCCGCCGCAGCCCGCCGCAGCTTCGACGCTCGAAGTGAAGTTTTGCTGGCGAGAGCGAGGAGGAGACAGAAAGCGGAGGAGGGGGTTTTGCCTTGGCCGGCAGAACGAAGGACAGCACTAGAGCACATTAGTACAACGGGCGCAAAACAAAAAATAATAAATCAATAAATGATTTAATTTATTTTTCAATAGACCTATTTTATTTTATTTTTTCGAAATGTTGAAGATTTAACTTTAAGTTAGGTAGAATCGTGAGACCAAAAAAGTTGATTGATGCTCGATGAGAGTAACCTTACATTGCATTATAAAATGGTGATGATATCGGGTTATAATTATTTAAATTCGAACGACAAAGTTTTCTATTAATTTTTCGTAGGTAATTTAGAAGGTTATCATTATCTTTTGAAATTGCGATGCATATTTTGAATCATTCTTTTTCGTATTAATTCTTGGATCATTTTATTTTCCATGTGAGATGAAAATTTTAGTGTTGTATAAGTAAAATTGCTTAAAATTTCATGTGTTTGACATGAAACATTAAATATGTGCTGTAATTTGAAGGAGACTAGAAAGGGTTATTGAATAAAAAGAATTTCTAAGTAAAACGGTTTTTAAAAACCTGTTGTCCCAAAACAATTGAGATCGCCTTAGGATCCCTTTCTTCTTATAAGGGGATAAATAGACAGCGCATCACAGATAGGTCAAGGCCCAAGGGAAATGACATTACTAGTTCTCGAACTCATGTTCAAGTCCAACGTCACCTTGAATTTTTTATTTTTTATTTTTTTTTATCAATTTTGTCACTGAACTTCTTTATTTTTCATTCACTGTGGTCCTTCCATAAGAGATTTAATAAAATGTGCAAAATTGGTCGTTAAAGCTAGTAACTTTTCATCTTTTTTGTTCAATCCCGTTCTGGAAATTAATTTATTGTTCAATTTCGTCCTTAAGAAATTATTTTTGGTTCTCCCTCTAACAGTCTTTGCTTGAGCATGGTGAGGATCATTAAATACTCCTCAAGATAAACCTCGATGGCCGTAATATAAGATTATTAATTTTCAACAACCCCATGACAAGATAAACGGACTTCACTGTTAATGTGTTCGTCTAAGCTTCACCGAATGAATAATAAAAATGTCAAGTATGAATTGACCCTTTCCCTTGTTTAACACACTTTGACTCGTTTAATTAAACAATTTAAAATATTACTTGTGTTAACATAACAAGTTTAGATACATATACAAGTACATATAACATGTTAAATATTTATATAAGGTTCACATCTTAAATATTTTGTATCATGTGATCAACATATTAGTGTGCTATGTTTGGGTTTTACTTTAGTGACATAATTAATAAACATTTCTGTGCTAGGATCAAAACTAAATTGACGTGGCACAATTGAGAGAGAAAATGAAAAATATAGTAGGGGAGGAAATTAAACAATATAAGGATAAGTCATAAACTAAATAAAATATTCAATCTGCGTTAGCATATTTGATTAATAATTTTAATAAAACGAGTAAAAGTTCAAGAACTATTGATGTTATTATCCCATTCTATAGATGACTTCTTGTCCAAAATTTAGACATAAAAATATCAATAAAGTTTCAGGAAATTAATAAAATATTATGCAAGCATTTGCATATGAAAATTGCATGATTTCAAGTGTTAGAGTACCGACCAAAAAAAAAGTGTTAGGAGTAAAAAACATAAAAGTATATGTCTCACATGTTTTGGAAATGTTTACAGGTTAGAAGCATATGTCAATTCAACCAGACCTTCCATTATAATTGTCTATTAAGTTATTTTCCCTTTCATTATAAATGAGAAAAAATGATTATTTTTTACTTATAGTATGATACAAATGCCCATAGAATTCATTCTTATGAACATGTTTTTCTCCTTCCTCAAAAGAACACTTTTGAATTTTGCCATATAATTTTTTTTGTAGTCCTTGTGGGGTGGAATATGTGATGTTGGAGAAAGTTTAGGGACTAATGCAATATGGTTGTAAAAATTTGTGCAGAAAAAGACATAATTGTACATGTTTATAAAAGCCCAATCTTTGAAAATTATATGGACATAAAAGTTTGTCGATGAATAGTTGATTGGGTTATTCTATCGACCACCAACTCTGGAGCCCAAATTCCACTACCGATTCTAATTGATTAAGTTGCCAATTGAATGCGTCTTATTATGGTCACTGTCTATCAGCGTGCATAGCCTTTTTCTTTTCGTATAACCATTTTGATAACACATTATATTTACGTCACGTCTAATTTATGAATGAGATCTTCGGACAGATTCTTTGGTTAAAATGAGTTCATATGAACATTATTTAGATAAAATTTTGATAACATTCTTTAAAGATGTATCTTTTTTGCTATTTAGATGTTTCTGAGGTCTGAGAAATCCGGGAAACCATTTGGGAAGATACTCACTGTAACTGGTGTAGGAATCGACTTGTCTTTTGACTCGTTTAGGAAGATGGACCGCTGTTTCACACAACACGCGGAGCGCCGATCCATGTCACACCGGAGGTTTAGTCATCGTTTAATTGGCGTGCAGGTCAACCTAATGGCTGGCTACTTCCCACTTGAAGAATCCAATCTCATGGCATTGTATGAACAGGTAAAGGTTCCAGTTTTCTTCCTTGCCTTTCTAATCTTAATACCCTCTGCGCAACAAATCAAGTTAAACCTTCCAGGTTTTGATTATCGGTGATCTGTGTTGGACGCAAATTGCGCAATCCCAAGATCTCTATAACCAGAACAAGAATATGCATAATTGAGTAGAAAGAATTAACGCACCTGATTTGGAATCCATCGATCTTGAAGCGGAAGCGGAAACACAATGTTCCACGCGCAAGTCATTCTCATCTATTGCCCTCCGTATCACTGGCTCAATGAGGCGGCCCCCCTCACGTTTAGCGTTAGGTAAACGCCCCTTAGGTAAGGATACATGTGAGAATTAGGGTTAGAGGAGAGACTTAGCACTATTTATAGAGTTTCCAGCTATGCCCCCTCATTACGGGCGGGCTCAACTCGACCCACACTAGCCCAAACCCATATTAGACTAATTAAGAAACCTTCTATCTCACCTTATACCAATCCCCGTAAAACGGTAAACGTTAAACGGTAAATTACAATATCAATTAATGTAGTCCACATTAGGAAAACTCTTACATTCTCCCACTTGGACTATATTAATTGAAATCGCATCGTATATGCGCACATTGGTCTAGAGATAATTCTTAATAGTCAATCCTATCCCATAAAGTCTCAAACACCGAATCATGGCGGTAATCGCATGTATACACACAGAGCCTTCCATGGTCACGAGTGTTCTCAACTCTATTGATATGGATCCAATATGGTAGTGTGTCAAATGGATAACATCTCTCATAGAGAGATCTCATTTGTCAGTCACCATTCTCTTACCTTAAGCGTCACAAAAACTTGTGCCACTAGAGAATGTCAATTCTCTTACCTTAAGCGTCACAAAAAACTTGTGCTACTAGAGAATGCATTTATGGTTCCATGAACCCACATATGTCTTGTCCTTACGGTTAACCATTCTTTATATACAACAAGACATATGGACAAGGCTAATAACCGGATGCCCCCTAGCCTTCACTCAAGGTTTAAGCAATACCTTGAGACTTTAACAATATATATATATATATATTCAACATAATAACAAACCATTCAAAAACATTTTATTGAATGCAAAAGTTGACATATATATATATATATATATATATATATATATATATATATATATATATATATATATATATATATATATATATATCAAAATGTTACTAAATTGTAACAAAAAACAGATGTAAACATTATTCAAAGAAAAATAAAACAGCTCCCACTAAATAACAGCATCCCAAGATGCTCCTAAGCCCATGCTAATGACATGTCGCTCAAATATACATGGATGTATGCCTTTAGTTAGTGGATCTGCAACCATATCATCTGTTGGAATATAATCTACTACAACGTCACCATTCTCGTACCGATTCCTTTATAGTCAAAAACTTGACCTCCATGTGTTTAGACCCCTTGAGACTTCTGTTGTTATTAATAAACAACACATTCAAAAATACTTTTAAGTGCACTTGACACAAGGTACACATTTTAATTAGATTTTCTCAATATCTAAATAAGGACAATATGATAGATTCAACCCATCACCCTTAACAACAGGAGCAATTCTGGCTTGCAATAATGTATATTGAATATTTCCAATATACAATCAGCAAATGTCCTCCAAGAAAATCTAATATAATATGGCAAAAATAATCCTTACAGATCTTTGTACAAAATATATAAGATGCCTCAAGGTCATTACTTATAAACAAAATATCATGTACATAGAGTATGAGAAAAAATAAATTTCCTCCCACTGACCTTGCAATATATTGAATTACTTTGTTCTTAATTGAACAAAATAACAACACTATGAAACTTTAATAATATTGTCTGGAAACTTGCTTAAGACCATGAATTAAGATTTTTCAATCTACACACAAAATTACTTGAATCTGCTGCAAAATTCTCCAGTTGCACTTATATAGATTTTATATCTATTTGATGTAACCCCATATAAAAAATAAACTATCAATGCCACGTTCACTGGAAAAGAATTAGTAAAGAAATAATTATTTCTTCACTAACTATCCACCCCTCTTTCAGAGTAAAAATATTATTATCATTTTTTTATGGCATCTAATCACATACTTAATTAAGAACAAGAAACGACATTTATATAAGTTGCTAAAACAACCATGTAATGGATATTGTAATTATGCTCTCACAAATAGACTATATAGTCTGATAGCAGCTATCCTTTACAATTACATCGATCTTAAGAAACTTTAAAGTATGTGATTCCATAATTCTTGTATCTTCTTTAGGGTCATAAGATCAATACCCCTCTAACAATCTAAATAAGATACAAAATAATACCGAGTTGATCTGAATTGCAATACACTTAAAATTGGATTAGATAAACTCACTCATGCATGACACCTCTAAATTTAATATGATTCAAGTAATCTATGCACAATCTATAACTCAAAAGAAGTTTATAAAACAACTTTGATAAGGACACTTTTTGTATGTGAAAAAGTTGCTTTCATAATATCAACCCACGTAAGACCTGGATAAATTAGTTTTACTCATCATACTCATCACTATGTTTATTATGATGATTCATGCCTTTTAGCCAAATCTTCTTGTCAGGATTTTCAAGCATAGTAATTAAATTACCACCTCAGAATTTATCAAGTATTTGACAAATGACCCTTTAAGCTATTCCGCATTGTATTTGACAGATAACCGTTAAGAGTAAATAGGAAAAAATTTGGAAACAACTTTTTCATCCTTATATGAGATGTATATATCATTAGGACTTAAACACAATCTTTGCAGATAAGTCCTAATTACAATATTATACAAAACATAATTTCAAGCAACTAAGACTTCCATCATATTATAGCAGTGCAGTTTGCAAGCAAATCTCTTTTCAGGTGTTCCAGAATGGAACGCTTCATGGACAGTAAGCAAATTTTATTGCATTCTCAAGCAACAAATCATATGTCCACAACTTAAAATTTGAAGCAAGTAAAAACCTCAATAATAGTGGAATTATTAATTACAGAAAAAGTGACTAAAATAACAAGCAATGTATATAATTAGCATCATGTGAGCACTGTGTAACTTGAATATATTCTAATCTTCGTGAATTCATCACCTTTGGGCAGACGAACCACTAGGATCAGTCACTCTTCCACCACATAATCATGTATCCCTCCATGAACTAATATATAATCACCCCCTTTGGGAGTATGACTACACATTAGAGCATGAGACATCCCAATCAATATACGAGACCGAAATTTCTCAAACCCAATCAAGCGTGCCACTTTGGCGGTCACTACTCAATTGAATCCCTTGAAACTCTCTCATACCGGGGATGTAAATTTTACTCCTCACATACACCATATACATGTGATTTTAGCTTTAGTGATAGGGGCACCAAATCACCAAAATCACATATCATGCTAATTACACTGCTTTATTCATTAATAAAAATTAATCATACATATATATATATATATATATATATATATATATATATAAATAAATATATATAGTGAACTTGAAAAACAGATTCCAATGAGATCACCATTAATAAATAAAAGATTCAACTTGATAGACATTAACAAGTGATCGGATGAGTTGATGTACAATATGCAGTAACTTAATTGACATGCATTACCCACATTCGGCGAGATGTGTTAATCAGTACAATTATTTTGGTCACGAGTTATTAAGACGTCTATCATTCAAAGATTAACAAAATAAAAAAAAAAAAAAAAAAAACATCAAGATGCGTATAAAGAACTATGCTTGAGTAACAAAAGTTCCATAACTTTTACTGTTTCTCATCACCTCAATACATAGCTCAAATACTATCATATCGATTGTATCTCATTAAGTCAGTTTCAATTCACAATAAAGTTTAATTTTTTTTTATTAATGAATCACACAATTATAATGTTTATGTGATAACATACTTGTAACCCAACACTTATATTTCCAAAATCACAGAAAATATAAGAAAAATACGCAAAAATACACTAAAAATACACGTATTTAGGGTTTCGTATGTATTTTCACATCCATAAAATCATCAAAAAAATAAAATAAATTCACCACAAGATAGGGGACGGCCATACGAATCCAACGCCGTCAACCACGCGCCGATCCAACGCTCCACGAGCCGCACGCGCCGCCGAGTGCGCGGCGCGTGGAGTACACGCGCGAGCCGCGTCCCGCGCGTGGGCGCGCGTGAGGGCGCGTGGGCGCGTCTCCGACGCCCTGGCGGTGCGTGGCCGCGCGTGGGGGCGCATGAGGCCTCTCCGGCGACGCGCCACCGACCGTCTTGCTCATCTCGTCGAGCCCAATCCGAATTTGTGATTTAATTTTATTTTTATTGTCTTTAAAAAATTCGAAAATCACAAATTAGGGCAAAATACAATGCGTTCAAGTTCTAGGGTTATGGAGGCTCTGATACCACGTGTTGGACGCAAATTGCGCAATCCCAAGATCTCCATAACCAGAACAATAATATGCATAATTGTGTAGAAAGAATTAACGCACCTGATTTGGAATCCATTGATCTTGAAGCGGAAGCGGAAACACAATGTTCCACGCGCAAGTCCTTCTCCTCTATTGCCCTCCGTATCACTGGCTCAATGAGGCAGCCCCCTCACGTTTAGCGTTAGGTAATAATGATACATGTGAGAATTAGGGTTAGAGGAGAGACTTAAGACTATTTATAAATTTATTAGGCCCTCATTCTGGCCAGCTCAACTCTACCACACTAAAAAAGCCCATATTAGACTAATTAAACCTTCTATCTCACCTTATACCAATCCCCGTAAAACGGTAAACGTTAAACGGTAAATTACAATATCAATTAATGTAGTCCACATTAGGAAAACTCTTACAATCTGTCCCTCTTGTTATCTGCTGTATCTCTAATTATCTGGTGAAGGAAGGAAATGTAATTATTGATTAAAAAGAAAGAAAAGAGTAATCTTAGAACTCACGCTGTATCTACTCCTGAGTTTTATTGACATCCCAAGTTTGGCGCGTCGTGGCAGAACTGGCCAGTGCATTTGGCTAATAAAGATTCGTGATTAGGTAACTGCAGTTCGTACCGCATTGCTTAAGAAGTAAGATCTCTTGGGAGTTAGTAGGGAACTTACATGTCTAAAGGCCGTAAGCAAGTCGTACAGGACGTTCGACAAGAGGCTATACACTGTCCATTGGGAGAAAGTCTGGTGTTTTGAGGCATTCTCTTTGGACAGTATCAATGAAAGTACTCTCGAATGTCTGCATTTAAGATAAGTGAATTTGAAATCAATGCGTACTGACTAGGCATAAATACATAGTGATGCCCCATCACGAGCAGGCAATGTTCTGTTTCCCATAATTCACCTATAGTAGATGAATTTTGCTCCCAATTGTGGTGCAGATATTCAAAGCTGAATTCACTTGTCCTCCATGGTTCTCCTCAATTGCAAAGAAACTCATCAGAACAATTCTGGATCCTAACCCCGTGACGGTAGGTTACTCTTGCTGGCCACTTTCTTTGCTTCGCAGCAGGAGCGTTGAAATTAACGATTGTTTCAATAGATTTTAGTTCACTTATCATCGATCCAATCGAAAGTGCCTTTTAGTTACTTCTCTTTATCTGTGTTGGTTTCGTGGAGCAGTGTGTCATGATACCTGAATTTACCGAGAGCAGGTGCTTTGAGAAAAGATACAAGCCTCGTATTCTTGAACAAGCTGATGTTAGTCTTGAAGACATTGACGTTATCTTCAGTTGGACCAGGGTGAGTGAGATCCGTCCCTCTACATCCACCTGTTCGAGTAAATCTACATAGTAATTCAGTGGTTCTGAAAGACAAGAAAATGTGACTTGCGCGTGTCCCTGTGCTCCTTCTTGTTATCAGGACGCCCAGAACCTTTCTGTGAAGAGGCAAAAAGGGCCTAATGGTGGACACTGGGAACGTGTTCGAGCTCATCTCAACCTCCCAGGGTCTCGACCTCAGTACCCTTTTGAGAAGTCAATGGGATGTCTACTCAGCTTAATCAATAGTTAACAGAAGTAAAATACATCAGATGTTGCTTTCAGTAAAACGAACACTGAAAAGACTTGTCACTGTTCATTTTACAGTCTTTCTCAGTAGTATATCGAGAAAGAATAACTCAGGCGTTTTATTATGCCCGATTTGTTTGCAGCCTAAAGCTTTGCATAGCCAACCTCAATCTGTTGTTCAGGTACTCGTTAAAAGAGAAACCAGATTCACATCAAGATGCTCCCTCGCGAGATAATTGCAAAGATTGAGGAAGCAGATATCCTGTTGGGTTTCGACATAAGAAAGAGCAACTTCAAGGTACTTGTCACTCAATCTCTTGTTCTAAGTCTGCATCCGGCCATTTGAGTATTCAGTCAGGATATCATTCTTAGTTAATGTTTTCAAGGCCCCTTCACCTTCTAAGCTACTGACCCTTCAATCTTTAGTAATCATCTCCCCTGAAGAAGCTCAATTTATCAGCGTGAAGTTCTGTGGAACTTGATGGCTCATGATAAAAAGTCATATGGTCACGATTCTCAGTTCACTCTTCCACAAGATACTTTCTCAGAAGAAAGTCCTTGGACAATCCAACGTGAATTAATGAATGAGTATGCAACAACTCGATCACTGCTCGATCTGAAATCTTTTCACTACAAATTTCAGATGAAGCTTCTTGGAGGAACGACTGGAAGGGAAGGCCACTTAGCAGTCGCAATTGTGGTAATCATCTGTTTCTTCACTTCAGATTGCTGTCAGCGTCTACCAAACGAGACTCGCTAATGCAGAAAAATTTCATGCCAAAAGTTTTAGCACTTTCGTTTTTGTTCAGGAAGCATTCTCACTACCTCAACCGCATAAAGCCGGGTTCGGTTTCAGATTTTTGCAGTGGCACCTTCCCTATATATGGTTGAACTTCGCAGGTCAGGCAGAGATACCCTGGAATTTCATACGGTATAGCATCTCAATCTTACGGCATTTGCTTGACCTCTTCGTGTTTGTTCTTCATGTGCTTGTTGATAGAAAAGATGTTGGGGCTTCAGTTGTACCCTTTAATCTATTCATGTTTCTTCTAAAAGAGTGATGAGATCATGTGCTCTCTAAAAGTTAGCTTGCTGCAATTTCTAGAAAGATTTCACAGCACTCTCATACAAATGAGCAAAAACTGTTCTCACAATCTCAACTGTTGAAATTATGTTGTAAAATTGGTGTCAACTCATGGAAGAGCATGTCTCAGCAAGAAACCAATGCTAGGTGAGCAATGAGCTTTTAACCAAATTAGATTATAGCTGCTAAGTTCCCCAAAAGAATTAGGTTTGCCTTCTAAATTGTTCAATGTTAGCCAACTTTTGACGAAGAAGATGTTGGATTTGGGTTTCCTCTTTGCCTGAGGCATTGCGGTTGGTTAGAGTAAGTTTTCAGAACGTTTTCAAATTAACTAAGCCTTCGGCCCAAAACTTAGAGCTTTTAGACAAGTTGTTGAAAAAATTGGAAAATGTTTTTCTAAAAATGATTACTTGAATTGCTTACAAAATAAAAATATTTTCATTGTTCACAGAAATAGTTAGACATAAATTGTTGTCAATTATGAAAAAAAATTCTCTTTGACTAATTATTTTGATGATATAAGAGATCATTTTAAGATTTTTTTTTTCTAAATCATTACTTTTCTGTGAAACAAACGGAACGGAACTTTATAGTAAAGAATCTAGCAGGTTCTAAAAGATTTTGTTTGGGAGTCAGATGAAACCATAGCAGAACAAGCTGGAGGTACTCTTGCTAAAAGTCGACCAGAGACTTCTACTCAGGGCACCACAGTAAGGCCATCCCGCCAAATTACAGAGGATGTTTCAGTCAGTATAGTTAAATGACAGTTGCGCATAGCATCCTCGAGATTTTGACTACCATCTTGTTCTATAGGGTCACCAGAAACAAGTGAATATTGATCAATAAGAATAAGACCAGTCACACATTGGAGATGCAAAATGCAGCATCATGTAGAGTTACAGAAGTACGGAAATGCAAAAAAATGAAGTGAAGTCTTCTTTCTTAGATACTGTTCTGGAGCTAGGAGGCAAACTACGGATAGTAACCGAAAGACAAGACGATGCAACACATCCTTTTCCTTTTCTCATTTGGCTGCGAGGTACCGGCTTAAATCCTAAACCTGAGTGCCTGGTCCGGAAACTGTGTATAGCAATTGCTTTGTCTGCAGTCAGGCGGATTTCTAAAGCTTTCTCGAGCAACACTTCACCTATCCAGATCCACCGATCATCCGTGTTGCAAAAGCTTTATCATGCAATCGCCGTCTCATACGAGTGCGAGTGCTGTTCCGCCTTTTTAAGCCTCGTTGTACGCATCAAAGCCTAGAAAAGCCAAGTCATACAAAGAGCTCAAACGGATCTTGCCCGACAGCAATGTGAAATTCAATTGGCTCTCTACTCAACTTGTTATAGTTGGAAGTCTTCTTGCTTCAAATACAGACTTTAACTGATGTTCGAACCCTTTTTCTTTTCGTGATACCAAGCATTGCTCTTTCTGATGCTTTCGATATATTGTATGATTTCGTTGGCGCCATCTGAAGATGTGCCCAAGATTTATTCAGGAGTCCTATCTCGATTTCGAGAACAGATCAATGGTGGAACGAACTGTTTTTCTTCTCTCAGTGCACCCAAAGGACATTGCTCATCAATAGTCCAATGCAATCACCATTGCATTCATTCGATTGTCCTTTACAGATCAAAAGAGAGGCAGATCAAATTACCCCAGCCCTCAACGTTGTTCAATCCTTCTGGCATACAAAAGAAAGCAGTGTACAGACAAAAAAAGAAGAAGAAATAGAAGGGACCCACCCAGCCTCATCCAGCACCACCAAGGCCCTGCCTTATCAGCTCGCGGAACTCCTCGTCGGTGCTCTTAAGCATCACAGGCAAGGCCACTCTGACCCCACTCTCCACCACTTCCTTGTGCCTCGGCTTTATCCTCTTCTCCAAGCTGAAGGCGAAGTACTGAGGGAAGTCCCTCGGCTCCTCCAGCCTCCCCCCATCTCCTGGCAGAAATACTCGAACTTTGGCTTGAAGTTGTTCTCGATGCTGAAGGTGAACAGGGCGGGGCACCTCCGGACCATACCGACCGCCTCGTCCCGCGGGAACCCGACGCTCTCCAGGTACTTGAGCTTCGGGATCAGCGTGTTCTCCACGCTGGAGACCAGCAGTATCGGGTCCTGGTAGGCCAGGGCGTGAAGGTCACTGAAGCCAAGCCTCTGGAGGTAAAACAGAGCAGGCCTGAGCTGGTCCCGGACGCTGGAGACCAGCAACCTCGGGCACTTGTTGATGGCCCTCCGGAAGCCGTGGTCGGGGACGCGGAGGTCCCGGGACAGGAAGCCGAAGACGGGGCAGAGGTCGGACTCGATGTCGGCGGTGAGGAGCTTGGGGCACATGCCGAAGATCCGGCCCAGGTCCTTCTGGTGGATGCCCTTGGACTGGAGGAAGGAGACGACGGAGTGGATGGAGTGGAGGGAGGCGCCGCGGAGGGACGGGTTGAGGGCGAGGGCCCGGCTGGCATCGACGCCCATGATCTCGAGGCAGAGGATCTTCTCCTTGAACTGGAGGGAGATGTGGGGGTGGGTCGGGGTGTAGAGCGGGTGCTTGAGGAGGAGGCTCTTGGGGAGCTTCGTGGCCAATTGGGTTGTGGCGGAGGTCGAGAGGGAAGATGGCGGCGGCGGCGGCGGCGGTTGCGGTGGTGGTGGGTTTGGGGAAGAGCAACGAATGGGAGAGTGGAGTGGCGATGCTCTCATGGCTAATGGCGAACGGGAGCTTTTCTGGTTTCGTTTCGTTGAGGAAGACGATGCCCCCTCTGGCTATATTTGTTCTCTTGTTTTCTTTTATATGGATTTGACACGTGGAGATTAGGCTGGCAGTTATTGGCTGGCGATGGATTGCGCGGATTGTTATTTGGGTGGTGAAAACTTAAAACTGGAGAGCCGTTTGTACCGTTTTGGGGAAAAAGAAATTTCATAAATGAAAAAAGATTATACAAATAACTTTCAACTTTAATCAAATATGTAATATTATCTTCGTACCTTTAATTTATTTAATATAATCTCTAAATTATTAATAAATATTTAGCCTAGTCCTTGACTAGCTGTCCTTTCATTGATTCACATTTAGGACATATGCTAAAATGGTTTCTAGCCCATTAAATTTGAGTGGTGGACAACCAAAAATAGTTCCACGTGGATTGTCTAAGTAAGATATTAATCTCAAGCAATAATATAATTATCCATGTCATCAGACAATGATGGACATTTTTCTTTTTCCATTTATAAAGTTGATGGATCAAATAATGGACAAGTTGACTCATTATTTTTGAAGACCAACTCAACACATAAAATAATCCACATTATCAAATAATGTCTTATTTGTCAAATAGGATGACCACATTGAACTAATATCAATGATTCTGGTACTATATTGAACAAATTAAAAATTTAGATGTTACATATTATGCCAAATTTAGAGATTATTTACATTTTTTTTTATTTATGAAATAGACATAACACTTGACAATGACGATGTGATACAATTGATCAATCATTGATCATGTGATATGAATCTTATCATACTTTACACCATGAGTATGTGCATCTTACTTTTAATTGGTCTGTTACATCACGTGATGTCTTTATCATATGAAATACGTTTCCATTTGAGTGATGCCGAATAGGATTCTGTCCCGGGAGAAAATCCCAAAAATCACCCTTACCTTTCATGTTTTGTCCTCTTTTATCCACCTTGCATCATCAAAATCTGAATATAGTCATTATCCACACTACTCTTTCGGGAAGAGATTTCCTCTTCTGTACCTCAATCTAAATCAGCTCTGAACCAAATTATGATAACTATTTCAAGTAATCTTAAGTGAATCTATTACCTTTGAAGGTGTGTGGATGACTCAGCAGCGGAATTTGTCCAGGGAAAAGAACATTGCTGGTCAAGTCCGCCTATCGGAGAAACCTTCCTTCTTTTACTTTTAAAATTTCTAGCTCGGAAATAAATGAAAAATAATTTTAGGGTCTTGTGTTGTTTTGTTTTATTATTTTCTCCACGAGTTTATACTATTTTTCTCTCCTATTTTAGAATTTTGGGCTCAATTTGTCCTATTAGTATGTATAGATTCTAGACATCAAAGTAAAATTACCAATAAAAGGAAAATACCAATGACGTACATTAGCATTCATGAACGACCAATTAGAAATCTCTACTTTTGTAAACAAATCAAAAACATACTTAAATATTACTTTTTTTAGACCAGTTTGCACCAATTATCCTTACGTCTTTTTATTTAATTTTATGAAAAAGACATTTCCATTCCAAAAAACTCATTCCAATCCCAATTTCTCACACTACCCAAATCACCAATATCCATTAAAAAACCAAACCACCCAACCCTAAGCAACATAAAATGAGTTTGCAAGGATGGGTAATTTGGCCTTTTCGATGAGGAGTTGTGCTTAAATGCATGTGAATGGTTTGCAAAAATAGGCATATTTAAGTGGTCGGTTTTACTGACCAAAAAAAAAAAAAAAGTGGTCGGTTTTGACCAAAAAAATAGGTCGATAAGTATTTGTAAAAGTGAAACATGCCAGCCTCAAGGAAGAAAATTGTTCTCTACTATGGAAGAAAATATTCTCTTATCAGATATCCATCACATCCATATGAAAGAAAATTATTTTCCACTATCATGTGCCAACATATATTATCGAGAATATAACAGCATCTTCCAATGCGTACTTATATAAGAAAGTTCAAAAGAGGAATGCTACTCATGTAATATTCCCAGCGAATTTGCGCAAATATTATGGATTTTGATGAATATTGCATGGATTTTTTTTTTTTTGGTCGGTCCTACGCTAATCTTACTCTAACACTCGCTCTCAGACTTTTGCCCTGCCTCCTTGCAGGGCGTGGGAGTCGAAACCCACTCTTGAAATAAAATCGTCCCCACCCCATGTTTCTCTAACACCTCTTAGGACCCCATAAAACAAGGACGCTCGTTTCAAAACAAAGGACATGCGTTTAGAAGAAACTCGAGCAAACATCTAAAAGTAACTGCTGAATTTGGAAGGAGCTTCAAGAACCTGATGACTTCATAGCTCCGAGTCTTCCTCAGCAAACGTTGGAGTTTGTTTGGAGAGTCCTTTCTACTCAGTCTACCAGAAGAAGTTGCTTATTATGTTACTCCTCTTGAGTTGAAAGAAAGTCTGCGGCCCTCTTTGAATTACTCTTCAATGTACTTCCGTTGTCTCCAAATTCCAGGAAAGATGACAATCGATGCACGGAGAAATATTTCCTTCGCCTTTTGGATTTCATTCCGAATCCTCTTCATCTCAGGCACTAGTACACAGTCTTACCTCTACACATGGTGCTCTGGTGGGGCAACCACGGTGCGGATGGCAATTTTCACAAAAACCTTATCCGCCTCCTCTACAGGCGGCACTTTAACCAAGGACCCATCTCCGGTTTTTACAACTGGACGGAAGGAGAAAATCCTGACAGAGTTTATGGCCTCTTCCTCCGCAGGTAAATTACATCCAAAAGATACCCAAAATTTCAACTTTTGAGTAGTACCTTTCAATTCCATCGTTGTAATAGTTGGAATAGTCTCACTTTGTACTAGGATTAATGATGGACCTGATATATTTGGTCTTAATTGATATCCTCTACAAAGCGCAGTGATCCAATGCCAACCGAAAAATTACTATCCAGATTTAAGTGACAACTAATGCAACTTTATTATTCTTCTTTAGAGGGGATGTTGCCGCCAATCTCTGGCAATCTTGAATTGATTCAGACCTCAGCAACATCTTAGAAAGATGTCCAGGAGAGAAAGAGGTGATCATATGGTACGACGAGTGTGTTGTGCGCTACTCTAACAGATCGTTCTTCTCTAACATGGAGTCACTGCTGGCTTTTTTATGGTCAACTGCACAGACGATTTAGTTCCCAGTGACTCGATTGTGGCGGAAACTTTCAGTAATGTGACCAACTTTGTGACAAAAGTGTCAGACTTGGTGAGGAATGTGATGGACATGGCGATCTCCTCAGAAAGCTTATATGCGACCATAAACGAAAATGTCTCAAGTTCAGTGACCCTGCATGAGCTTGCGCAATGCCGCCCCGACATATCAAAGTCAGCTTGTAAGAGTTGCTTGCTTTATGTATTGCACAGTTATCTACCATTCTTAGTTTTGGAAGGGGAGGTACGAGAATTCTTCAGCCAAGTTGTAATGTACGGTACGAATTGTATCATTTTTATGGGATAGCTGGAGGACAAGCACCAGCAACTTCCGCAACTAGCAAAACCAGCACAAAGTCCGGCAGAAAAGGTATGAGTTATCTAATGCTCAAAAAGTGCACTTGACTTGTCATTGGAAAGCGTTTGATTATATCATTCCATTGCTTCTAATTCTCGTATAAGCTATTTTGAGTATTGTAATGCATTTGACTTGTTTTTAATTTTTCATTGTCTAAATTACGATCATTCTCTCTTGTTTTCATTGAATTCCTGGTACTATTTTCAATTGGTGAAAAAAGAAAAATCTGCAGATTTATGGTATGATGAGATGCAACGAATTACTTTGTCTTGACAGGAAGAAAAGCTGCACGGAATGCAATAATCAGCTCAGCCATTGGATCGTGTTTACTAATATTTATCTTCGTGGGTTTGTGCATTCTTTTAAAGAGGACAAAGAGTTTTAAGAAAGTTATAAATGATCTCATCTTGCTTGCCATTGATATGACCATATTCTAACCTTTACCTTATGAGAGTAAGCTCTTGGATTCTCAGAGAAGGAAAACAGCCAGGAGGATCAGTTACTTGATCTGAGAAAAGAAATTGGGGAAAACCCGGTAGATACTCAAGAATTATATCTGATACGATTTGGATTAGAAATTATCCGCACGGCCACTGCAAACTTCTCCGATGAATGTAAAGTTGGGGAAGGTGGGTTTGGCTTTAGTGACTCAAAACCTATTTAGCGGAGACTAGGAAAATCTTCTCATGGTAGCAAACTGGCAGTCATTATCCGTAACATGAAATGAATCGAATTTGGCTATCAATGGCAATCATCAACGACGGATTTCACTGCTGACTCTATGATGTTTCAGGGTACATTGGCGGATCGAAAAGAATTGTAGTTAAGAGGCTTTCAAGAACCTCAACTCAAGGACGAGTCGAGTTCAACAGAGAAGTCTTCTCAACTGGACTACAACACAGAAACCTTGTCCGGTTATTGGGGGTGCTGCTTGGAAGAACATGAAGAACTCTTGATATATGAATACATGCCCAACGGAAGCCTGGAGGACTTCATTTTTGGTTTGAGCTTTAACAGATGCAATGAATAATTTGGCTAGTTAATTTTAGTTTTATAAAGTTGAGCTTCATCTGAGTCTTTCATGGGCAGATCCGAATATGATTGGAAGATGCGCACGAACATTGCCTGTGGAATAGCTCGGGGCCTTCTCTATCTGCGTGAGGATTCTCACTTGAGAACTGTCCACGGGATCTAAAATCTGGCAATATTTTGCTGGACACGAAGATGAATCCAAAGATATCTGATTTCAAATTGGCGATGATCTTTGATGTAAATCAAGACGAGGCCAACACAAGCGGGTTGTTAGAACTTTGTAAGCTTTAATATCTTTCCATGTCCTTTACATGTTTGAATGATTCACTAGGCCAAATAAAGAATGTCGTGACCTAAATTTTCGGGTGCACCACCTAGAGTTAGGTTAATGGACTACTAAATCTTTAAACTTAGCTCGGGTTCTCCCAAGAACATACCAATTCATGACTTAAGTTCAAGTTTTTAACATGCAAATGGATTTTATCTAGGAATTGCCACTAATCAGTTTATGATAGTTGATTAGACATCTAAGTAAAATAATGGGAGAATTATTTTACTCCTACGAACCAGAGGAGTACGGAGACTTGATACTAAGAGTACGGACATTTGATTACATTAGACTTTTCTAATACCCTTTTGGTACAATTTTTTTTTTTATTGCAAGCAATTAAGATTTATTTTAATCTAAATTACTATCATGCAAATATGGTGACCACAGATGCTCATCCACTAAAAAATGATAAATAAATAAATTGCATCACACAAAGCAAACAATTTTTTTTTTTTTGGGTTTTTTGGAAATAGAATTTCATCATGCATTCTAACTACATGACCTAATTTTATTAAAACAAATTCTAATTAAATGATCCTATCATGCAAACTAGTTAACATCCACCTAGTATTTTTGTATTTTTTTTATTGAAATTCGGAATTAATAAAAACCATAACTAAACTATCTAAAAAGAATAATTTTCTAATTTATTTTAGGGATTAATTTGACTTAAACCCTATCCTATCTTTAGAAAACTATTTTTAGAAAAATGAGATAATTAAAATGTGCAAACATTATCTAAAACCATATTTATATATATAAAAAAAGTTATTTAGGTCCAACCTAACCTATTTCAAAGAAAAATATCTAAAAATATAATCCTAAAAAATTTCTAATTTACCTAATTTACTAAATCTATATGCTCATGCAAGATTTTGATTATTAATTTTTTTAGTGTTTTTTAAGATAAACAAGTTTCAAATGAACTAATCAAACAACAAATAAAGGATTAAAATAATAATAAAAAATAACACAGGTCAAATTAACGACTATTCTAACCCTAAATATCACAACAAATAAGTTCAAAATAATTAAAAATCTGATCCGAAGTCTTACGGATCAAATTAATAATTATATTGATTCAACAATTAAAATACTATCAAACCCCAAAAATTAATATAATTAAAAAAATGATCCGATATCTTACGGATCAAATTAGTAATCACAATAATTTTGGGGAAAATCCCTGCGGATAATGCCTACAAAATTCACCAACATCAAATATTATAACTTAAATAGATAAACTAAAAAAAAAAAAAAAGAGATAAAATAAAATAAAATAAAAAACTAAGGGTTTTGGAAACGAGGTTTGGAAGAAGCGTACCGGCTTTGGTGAGGGGGTGGCGGCGCCGTAGGAGCTCCAGCGAGGGTGGACCGGCGGTGTTGGCAACCCAGTGGCAAGGGGCACGGTAGCAACCGGCGGTGGTTTCGTTGGGCTGCTGGTGTCGTGGCTTGCGCGGGCGGTAGGGATCGGCGTCGGGCGTGGGTAGAGCGGCTCAACTCGACTTGGGCAGAGGCGGAGCAAGGTGAACAGGCGACGGTAGCTGCTGGCGTCGCAGCGGCGAGGAGCGGAACGGTGAAGCAGTAGGGCGAAATCGCAGTGAGCTTCGGCTTCAGGCTGTGTCGGCGCGGCGAGCAGGGACGTCAGGTCGGCTGGATCTTCGGCGAGATGGGACAACGACGACTTCGTGGATCCGGGCAGATCTGGCGGGCGTCGGAAGCGAGGAGCGTCGCGGGCGGAGACTCGAGCAAAGGCGTCGGGCTCGCGAGTGAGGCAAAGTGTGACGGTGCTGGGTTGAGCTGCTGTGGGGAGCGTCGGATCGATCGGATCTATGCCGGGTGATCGTGGACGACCGCAGACCGGGGCGGTGACTAGTGGCGCGATTGGGTTGCGGTGAGGAGGAACCGGCGGACGGCTGTAGATGCGAGCGGCAAGCGGTGAAGAGGAACCGGCGGACTGCTGCAGATGCGGGTGGTGAGCGGTGAGGGACGATTGTACCTCTCTTCTGCCCTTTTTGCTTTTTTTTTTTCTCCAAAACCAAAGCTTTCTTTCCCTCCTACGAACCCTTAAAAAAAGGGTTAATACCCTAAAAAACCCCAACTGGTACACTTGTGACAAATTTACCTCAAACTATTTTTGACCACCAAAAACCTCAAGCGGTACATACGTGACAGATCTACCCTCCGTTAGCTTCCGTTTGATTTTTCCGTTAATTTTGCTGGCGTGGTTGCCGACGTGGCAAGTCATGTGGAAATTCATAAGTTTAATACCATTAAAAACCCAAAACTGGTATATTTATGACAAATTTACCCCAAACTGGTATATTTATGACAAATTTACCCCAAACTGGTATATTTATGACAAATTTACCCCAAACTGGTATATTTACGACAAATTTACCCTAAATTAATTTTTTCGATCATAAAAAACCTAAATTGGTACACGTGCGGCACATTTACCCTCTTTCAATTTTCCCAAATTTGACCGAGTTGTGATGTCCAATCAATTTTATTTTATGGATTACTCTAACATTGCCTCCATATCATTAATACTTGATTTTTTTTTCTTTTTATTGGAATCATTATTAGAAAACTATTCAAAGGCTACCAAATGTGCACTTCATTCTTGTGCCGAGAAGATGCCCATTAACTAAAAGATGGACAGATCGCTTGCGCACATATACAAAAGAATCACACTCAAAGCACACCTAAAATTAGCGACAAACATAAGTGATTTTGGTTCCGGCATTTCAACGAGCATGTGATGTACGAGTCACTCATACCATGCTCGTTGGCGTTACGTAGTCTTTCCTACCTTGAATCGTAAGTGTGTCAAAATTTTAACATGGAACTTGCATGTGAATGGTATGAGTGACTCGTACATCACATGCTCATTGAAATGCCGGAACCAAAATCACTTATGTTTGTCGCTAATTTTAGGTGTGCTTTGAGTGTGATTCTATTGTATATGTGCGCAAGCGATCTGTCCATCTTTAGTTAATGGGCATCTTCTCGGCACAAGAATGAAGTGCACATTTGTAGCAGCCTTGAATAGTTTTCTAATAATGATTCCAATAAAAAAGAAAAAAATCAAGTATTAATGATATTGAGGCAATGTTAGAGTAATCCATAAAATAAAATTGATTGGACATCACAACTCTCGGTCAAATTTGGGAAATTGAAAGAGGGTAAATGTGCCGCACGTGTACCAATTTAGGTTTTTTATGATCGAAAAAATTAATTTAGGGTAAATTTGTCGTAAATATACCAGTTTGGGGTAAATTTGTCATAAATATACCAGTTTGGGGTTTTTAATGGTATTAAACTTATGAATTTCCACATGACTTGCCACGTCAGCAACCACGTTAGCAAAATTAACGGAAAAATCAAACGGAAGCTAACGGAGGGTAGATCCGTCATCGTATGTATCGGCGTTTGGGGTTTTTGGTGGTCAAAAAAATAGTTTGGGGTAAATTTGTCACAAGTGTATTTAGTTTTTTTAGTTTTTTAGGGTATTAACCCTAAAAAAAACAAAGAACCTTCTCTCTTTTTTGTTTTGCTTGAGAATTCTTTGACTGAGCACTTTTGAGAAAAAAAGGTCCCCTTCATCGACCTCTGCATTCCTTATATAGGGAAAACAAATGCAATCTTTTGTGAATATTTCATCTCATAGGAAGATTGCTTATAACCCTTACGATCACAAAAATCCTTTTATTTTCCTTATTTCCCAAATATCCTCTACCGATTTTATCGCCTATTGCTAAAGATAAGATTGCAATGCGATTTTCTTAAATTTCAAAAATCCACCATAATATCGCATCAAATCTCAATTTCTCACAAGATAATTAATTAAAAAAACAACGAGCTTGAGCTAATTTACTCCTTTCGCGGGCCTAGCCCGGCTTGCCAAACTAGAGCTCAGAAACATTAATTTGAACCCTACCCGTCACCAGTTCAATAAATAAATACAAAAAATGTAAATTAAAAATAATTGCATCTATATATCTATATGCTATGCAATTAGTATTTTTTCAAGGATAAAATTAACCCCTAATATTTTATGCAATAAATAAATGACCGGATCGCCAAAATTTAAGTGTCAACAAAGAAATTTGATGATCAGCTCAACAATACCAAAATAAGCACTCATATTTTAGAAGTTTCGTATAGAAAATTACTTTTATTTGTTTCTTGCTTCCAACTAATTGCTCTTAATTTTGGTTAGTGGATACGCGGCACCGGAGTATGCAATGGGAGGACTAATTTCTACAAAATTAGACGTCTTCAGTTTTGGAGTTCTCTTGCTAGAGATAGTGAGTGGGCGAAAGAATCTCGATTCTCATCTCCAAGAGCGCGGTGAAAGGCTTCTCATCCTTGTATGTTCCTAGCCACCATCCCATTTTACTAATCTATGGACAACAACTAACAATATCACCTGAGTCGGAAGAAGAAGAGGAAGAGGAAGAGAGTTCTGGTTTCACGGGTTCTATGAAGGTTTGAATCCATGAATGCACGATGCCATGTTTCAGATAAAGATCCATGGCCTTCTCGATCCCTCAAGGCAGTTGATTTTGTGAAGAGATTGTTGAACAATGATTACAAAAGACCAACTGCTGCCTAGGCTTTGTGTAAGTCTATAAAGCCATTTAAACAAAGAATAAGATACGGAAGAACATCAATCAATTTGTAATTGCCAACCTGGCCTTATTAGTTTGCTAAGTTTTATCCCTAATCAAAACCACTAGCAAGGGTTGCAGATTAATATTGCTTCTAGGAGCAGCTAATTTAACAATTATATGCCTCTAGACATGAGAAGTTGAACTGCGAAAAGATGTGGTTCTGATGTTACTGATTAGAGGAAAAACCCTTCTTGCTTTCTTTCTGGATTCCATGCGTTGAAAAGTCATGTTAAGATGGGGACTTGCCTTTGCATTGTTTCATAAGGTGGGGCCATCCTCTCGAGCGATACTCGAGATATTGCAATGCATTAGAAAACTGAACTAGAGCTGTTGTAAAAGTATGGTGGAGGCCTAAGGCTTCTGATAAGTGCTCAAACAGACAAGTGTCACGGGCCGATCGATTGGGATCGTGACCGCGCGGCGACTCGGGCAACTTTGGATCACCCAAGCCAAGCCAAGCCTTGCTCGATCGAACGCTCACTCGCTCGTATACCCGGATCGTAGAGAGAGAAAGAATCTAGAGAGAGGAGCTCTGGAAAGAAGATTGCTTTGTATTGCGGAAGTAGTGGATGCTTACAAATGAAGGAGGACACCCCTTCTTATAATCGAGGGCCTCGGATTACAACCATTGATCTAGACTTTAACCGGTGGACGAGATCGCACCGCCTCATCTACTGAAACTAATGGTGGCAACTAACCACCGACACTTAAGACAACTACCAACTACTGTCTACCAACATAAATGAGGCTAAGGACTTCTAGAAGCTTCGGGGAGAAGGCTCGTTGGGAATCCGAGCGAGCACATGAACTTGACCACGGACGAGTCATGATCGTACTCAAGGAACCTCTTGGATCGGCCTTCATTCGGCCCGTGACACAAGAGTCTAGTCTCATCACATGCTTTGAGTACTCTAGCATTTCTCTGTTAGAGATGTTGCGATGCATTAGAAAACTGAACTAGAGCTGCTGTAAAAGTATGGTTGGACGGATTCCTAGAGAGTACAACAAAGGGTGTTGATATTATATATCAACTCAGGTGCAAAAGTTTGCTATTGCTACTGCTAGAACGTGAATAAAGTCAACCGTCAAGGAACATCCTTTTTTTTCCACCTGAAAAGAACGGAACGACCACCTCCGAGGTTCCCATCAGTGAAAATGATCAGTCATTGAGGATCGTCTTACTGATTCGTATCATTCATTGAGACTAGATGCAAGATTATATGCTATGACAGGTAGTGGAATCTAGGTGAGAAACTTTGTAAGATTCATCGGTGGCACTGGCAGTTGTCTTCGCTGGCTGAACGAATTAACTGGCACTTTCATTTCATGAGGGTTCAACATCTATTCTGGCCAATTCAATGGAAAAGTAAGCGAATAACTCAAGTTTCGTACGCTTACTAGTTTAGCCCTTGATTTGTTGAAGAAAATAGAAAAGGCCATCAAGTATTATGCAGCGAAAACCATTTACTCTGTTATGGTAATATGCACGATTAACCGAAATCGAATTCAAGTGCACGAAATTGACAAGAAAAAAGGAAGAGCAGAGTGACTTACGGATCTGTAGGCGGAGAAAGGAGCGGAAGCGATGTCGCGACGCCGCACGGAGCGAAGAAGAGCCGCGACGTCGGTCGCTCAGTCGCTGGTCTTCGGGGTAATGGCGTCAGGCGTCACGACTGCTGGCGTCGGGTCGTCGGAGGGAGTAGAGGTGGCAACAGCAGCAGCGGGCCAGCGGCGTCATGGGTCAGAATCGGAGACCAGCAGCTCCGATCGGACGGCCTAAGGACGGAATCGCGGCAAGAACGGACCGACGGTGGCTTCTGGCATCTGGTTGCAGCGGAGGTGGAGCAGAGGACGGGGGTCAAGCGGCGTCCGGCGGCCGAGCAAAGTGAGCAAGGACGTCAATTGCTGGTCTTTGGGGCAACGCAGTGTCGCGAATGAGGGCGTCGAGCGGCGTCGGCGCCCGGTGTCCCGCGATGGTGGCCTTCGGGGGCGAGCGGCGTTCGGCGGCAAGCGGCGTCCGGGGGCGAGCGGCGTCGGCGAGAGTTTCGAGAGGGTCGGGAGTCGGGACTCAAGGAGCGAGCATTGTGAGTCTCGTGAATGTGATTTGTGATCGTGTGATGAGCGAGGCGAGCGGGGGGGGTTCCTTTTGGAACCCTAAGGTTCAAACCGGTTTGCGGCCGGTTCGGTTCCACGGCGGTTCGGGTTCCGGTTCGATTCCGGTTCCGAGTGGGCGGAATCGGAACCGGATCGCGATTCCGGAAAAATGGAACCGGGAACCGGAACCTGTCCTTTAAGAACGGGGAATCGAACCGGAACCTCCGGTTCGGTTCTCCGGTTCCCGGTTTTACCCGGGAACCGCGCTCACCCCTAATAAGTATGCTTCGGTTCATCTTTTGTGTGTTTCCACCGGGTTCATTAAATTCATTCATCATTCCTTAGTTGGTTTGCCCGTGAAAGGGGTGTTGAAATATAACACCTCACTTGACAATATGCCTTATATGCTCGTTATATATATATGTGATCTCTCTCCATTTATTAACTTAAATTTTTGGGTTGGATTTCCTAATTTCACGATTTAATAGAACAATAATTACAATGTGCGATCTCTTTCGCATTGTGACAACCATTTCTTAATCCTTGATTTTTGCAATCATCAATTAATAGTTTTTAAGGGAAAAAGGCCTGTTCTCCCTGCTCATTAGTCGTTTTTAACCTCTTATATTCTAAAAGAATGATACATCTATTTGCTTAAATAATATATCGATCCTGTAAGTACTCCATCGATGTATACATACACAAATTCTGTAATCTACCTTTATTGTATTCATTAAAATCTAATGTCTAAAGAATGTTAGTATATTTAAATACTAAATCATGCTAGAGTAGAAAATTTCGAATTTAAAATTTTCTAAATGCCTATTTAGCCCTCCTATTCTTTTTTTCCTATGTTTTAATTTAAGGCTTAAGACCAATACAAAAAAAAATTAGACTAAAGTTCAATCTACATATGAGGGGGAGGATTAGAGTATTTATGTATCAACCCGTGCTTTCATCAAATAACTTAAACTTTTAGAATAGTTAATTGTAATCTCACGAAATTTTACAAAGAAAAATATCAAGCCAGGCAAACTTACTAGACCTGTATTTGAGTTCATGTCACTTGAAATTATCTTGGGATGCATGAAAGATTTCTCAACAACATTTGATCACCGGAATTGAACCCTAAATGATAATAGAGAAATAATTGAAAGAATCTGAAAATGAAGATCAGAAATTTTTTCCTTCTTCCTGTTTCTTAGTAGCTTTGCATTAGTCAAATTAAAAGAATGTTTCTAGCAATTAACAATCATCTTGATAATCTTTGAATGTCAAGTAACAATCATCTTAATATTTTTCAATTTTTATCGAAAAGAGAGCATTATTACATTTTCTTATATGCATACATTTGATTTAATGCCCACAAGTTAAGCTCATAATTCGTAAACTCGAGGTTTGCCGATGGGTGATAGTGACTATTGAGGGTTATAATACTTTTCTTGGCTAAATGAAGATGGCAAAAAAAGTCTTAGAAAAGGGATATGCACATCTCATCATTTCCATTGTATATAAATGGTGCAATAATACCGTACGTCTCCCTTGACTTATAGAAATAAACCCAACAAAAAGTAAACCTAAAAGTACATATGCAAAACCATCTCAAAACTACTACCAAAGAGAAAAAAAGCAAGTTTCGAAAAAAGTCCTCCTTTGATGACAACTCTCATCTCATTAGGATTTGTTTGTTAACATTTCTATTTCCCAAAATTTCTATTCTTTTGTTCTTCGGAACTGGAAAAAACAAAAATCTATCTGGTAACGTCAACTAATTTTCTATTCCCTAAAATAGAGAAGTGGTTAGGGAATAAATTTAAAACAGAAACAAGTGTTGAAAAAAAGTTGCTTTTGTTCCTAGGAACAATTTATAGAATAAGTCATTTTCTTTTCTTTTCTTCTTCTTCTTCTTCTTCTTCTTCTTCCTCTTCTAATTAGTCGCTAGACCTCGGTGTGGTTGACGATTGGCTAGAGATGAGGTCTAGCGACCTCGCTGAGAGCTGGCAAGGTTGCCCCGAGGTCGAGACCTCTCCAACTCTCATCTCTGGCCAGTTGCCCGACTGGCTAAATAAGGATGAAGCATAGAAGGAAAAAGAAAAGAAAAAGAAGAAAAAATCTCATAAAATCCTTAATAAAGTAAAAGAAATTCTACGTCACAAAAAAAATAAAAATTTGAGAGTTGTACCAAACACTTTCTTTTTTTTTTTTTTTTTTCTATTCCATGAATATAAATTTTATACAATTACTAAATGTGTTCTTTTGCTAAAAAATTATTCTAGAGGATAGAAATAGATTAAAAAAACTATTTCTGAATATAAATTATTCTCAAGAACTGAAATGTTATCAAATACTCCTTTAATCGACAAGTTACTACAGAAAAAGAAAGGGCAATAACAAACTTTTTTGTTGCCTTTCATTTGTGAAGTTTGCTCTGTTGCCTTTGCATAAGATGCCAATTTCGTTTTGTCGCCTTCGGTACCTAAGGGAACAAAACAAAAAATTACCTAAGTTGATAATTTTTCTTTTAATTGCCTTTAATACCAAACGTGATTCTTTTTTCCCATTTGGTACAAATGGGAGACGATAACGTTTTTTATCTTTCAAAACCAAACGCGAAAAAATAAATCGTCTTGCTCAAAGGCCACAAAAATTAATTCTTTTATCCCTATATACTGGCCAAAGACGACAAAAATATTCGTCGTCTAAGGTCAAATTTTAAGCCAAATAGGCACCAAAGGCGACGAAAAACTTGTTGCGTTATGTTTATTTTTCGGGCTTGGCATGCCGACAAATTCATCTTCATCACTTTAGACATTGTTCGTTTCATTTTGACACGGAGATCTCGAGGCAGAGGATCTTCTCCTCCTCGAAGTGGAGGAAGACGCGGGGCTGTGTTGGAGTGTAGAGGGGCTGCTTGTGGAGGAGACTCTCGGGGGCCCTTTGTGGCCAATTGGGTTGTGGTGGAGGTGGAGCCGGAAGATGGCAGAGGCAGCGGCGGCGATGGTGGTTGTGGTGGTGATGGGTTTGGAGGAAGAGCGGCGAATTGGAGAGTGGAGGGGTGATGTTCCCATGGCTGGTGGCGACTGTCGAGCATGAGCTTTACGTGCTAAGGTCTGCAAGGCAGGTGATGCTGCTCTCTTTGATTATATTTGCTTTTTCTTGGATTTGACACGTGGAGATTGGGCAGGAAGTCATTGGCTAGTGATGGGTTGTTCGGATTACCCGGGTGGTGAAGAAGTCGAAACTAGGGAGTCATCCGTACCGTTTAGGGGGGAAAATTTAGAAAAAAGTCGTATGTACCTCAGTTTTGGCCCCAACCGCGTTTCCAGTGAAGTTTTTTTTTTCTCCGATTCTTAGATAAAGAAGAAAATATTTTATGTAATGAATATACTGCTTTACAATGATGACACTATATAATCAATCAATGAACATTAGCATCGTGTGTGCTTGTAGATTATTTTTCATTGGTCATTTACATCACATGTAATGTTCAAGTGACGTGTTGTTTGTCATGTGAAATATTGTCCTAGGATGAATTCTTTATTGCAAAAATTCAGACAAAGTACACTATAAATACCAAAAGTTGATATGGAAAGACACTTAAGTGCGAAAACTTTGGAAATGTATATTTAAGTGTCAAAATCGGAGTAATATGGATCACTTAAGTGCCACTCCGACCAAAATCCGGCTAAATTGCTGACGTGACAATTTTCTGACAAGGTGAGTGCAAAACAACGTCGTTTTGTACGTTGATATGGCGAGAAAATGAAAAATACGATGTCGTTTTGTCTCGATGTATAAATAATTAATATAAAAATTAATTAAATTAAATTTAAAACTAAATTTATTTAAAATATTCTAAAAAAATAAAAAATATATATAATTAAAAAAAGGGGGGGGCGAAGGGGGAGGCGGGCGAGGGCTAAGCCCTCGCTGCCGCCGTCTTCCCGTCGCCCAGGAAGCGTCGGCCCGATGGAGGGGGAGGGTCGGGCACGGGGTCGCCGGCCCATTGGCGATTGGCGGTGAGGGTTGCGAGACCTTGCCAAATGGGTGAGGGCCGCGACCCTCGCCCCGGATTTGGGCAAGGGCTAGTGGGCCCTCGCCGCCTCCCCTTGTTCCGAGAAGGGCCAACGACGGTGGGAGGAGCATCGGCCGTGGTCGCTAGGCCCTACCTAGGGGCGGTGATGTCGGTTGACTAGCGGTGAGGGCTGTGAGCCCTCGTCGGATCTAGGCGAGGGCGCCTCCCCGCCATCGCGGGAAGGGACCGGTGACGGGGGGAGGGTCGGCCGGGGTCACTTAGGTCTTCTTTGCCCCCCCAACCCGGCATTTTTTTTAAGTTTAAGTTTTTTTAGAATATTTTAAATAAATTTAGTTTTAAATTTAATTTAATTAATTTTATATTAATTATTTACACATCGAGACAAAGTGACGTCGTTTTTGCATTTTCTTGCCACGTCGGCGTATAAAACGACGCCGTTTTGCACTCACCTCCTGGAAATTGCCACGTCAGCCATTTGGTCGGAGTAGCACTTAAGTGATCCATTTTACTTCAATTTTGGCACTTAAGTGTACATTTCCAAAGTTTTGGCACTTAAGTGTCCATCCGTGTCAAGTTTTGGCACTTGGGGTATACTTTATTCGCAAAAATCCAGCTTTTGAATATGATTTTTTCTCCAAGAATATCCCATAAATCGTTGTTGCCTTTTGCACTATTCTTTATACATTTTGCATCATCTAAAACTATATATATCCATTAACCATACTGCCCTTTAAGGAAGAGTTTTTTTTTTTTTTCTGTCTCTCAATCAATTTTCAAAAAATTGAATTTATTGGCTTTTATTTCTTTTTTTTTAATCAATTGCCACTTACAATTGGAAATCACTATCAACCACTACTTTCCACTATCGAAATGTTGTTATCGGCAAACAAACTATAAGCATGTGCGCAAGTGCGCTGTGGACACAAAAATCATAATTGAAGTGCTCTATTTCCACTTGATTTAATCAAGGAAATAGAAATGATTTTGTAATATTAAGCGGTGTCCTCAAATGACATGTGCGGATGACTCACTAGACCTGTTTAGGGTGCGTTTGGTAACACTTTTGTTCCGGGAACAATTTCGATCGAAATGATTCTCTTTTATTTGTTTCCAAGAATAATTTCTAAGCATTTTAAGTCGTTTGGTAAGCTGTCCAAAATTTCAATTCCTGAAATAGAATTGCGTTTGGCACCATGCTAAAAATTTCTATTTCAAATTATTTTCTTTTCATTTTAAAATAATTTTTTTTTTTTTTTTCTTTTTGTCCTTTATTTCTTCTTCTTCTTCTTCAAGTTGTCAGTTGCCGGCCTTGGGATGACTGACGATTGCCAGATGAGGGCCATCAACCTCACCGAAGTGTCATCGGCCCTCAGCAAGGCTATGCCTCGTCGGCCAAGCCTCGTCGACGGCTAGTCGAGCCTCGCCCGGTCGGGCAAGCCTAATCGATGGCTAGGCTCGCCTCGGCAAGCTCGCCGAACCGATTGCCGACGACCGGTGGCGGTGGCGGGGGCGATGGCGGTGGCGAAGGTGGCGAGATGGTGGTGGATAGTAATGGCGTCGATGGCGGTAGATGAAGAAGAAGAAAGAGGGAAGAAGAACAAGAAAAAGAAAAGACAAGAAAGAAAATAAGTTGCTTGATTCTAGAATTATTCTCAGGAACAAAGAATTAACTTTTTTTTACTTCTTGATTCTATTCCAAATCTACTTCCGGGAACAAAAAAATAGAAATTTGTTCCCAAGAACCAAAATTTTACCAAAGAAATTTCTGTTCCAAATCTACTCTTGGGAACAAAATAATAGAAATTGTTACTGTTTTTCAAGTTACCAAACGGAGCCTTAGTGGTGAGTCTAGTCAGGTTGGGGTCGAACTTCTTGAGATCCTACCCAAGCTTGCCCAAGGGAAAAACATGAGACTAGGCCCTCTTATTAAGCCCGTTCTTATTCTTTTATTTTTAGAGCTAAAAAAAAATAAAAATGGATAATAAATGCAAAATAATTTCAGGATGTTGTGTTATTTTATTTTATTACTTTATCTATGAATGTTATTATATATTTTTTCATAGTTAGAATTTTAAACTTATTTGATCTTCTTAATGTCCAAGTAAAATTTTTAATAGAAGGGAAAAAACCAAAAACTTTCCATGCGTTTCATCTAACAGCTGCTTATATGCCTTCACTTTTTGCATATACCAAAAACATACTTGAGATCACCCGGATTGTGATGAAAATGACGAAACATATACGTGTTACTAAACCTATTAATTGCAGCAGAACCTACATGTGTTTAAGCATGCGATTGACGTACCAAATGGTAATGAAATCATGTAAATCATGCATCGTTGAAACACACACAACACTTTTTCAATTTTCATGAAGTTCCTAAGACCAAATGAACCCATCTATATTCTCAATTTTACCAAAATGCATCTCGAATTAGTGTAGGACAGATTGACCTATGCTCGGTTTTAAGCAATTTTGATTGACCAAAATCTATCGAAAAAATCTATAATATATATAGGGCATTCTCGAGATGATTTGGAACAAACCTTGTGAAGATCACTTTGTCAAAAATCAATCACAAAAATCAGCATGAAAATAGAAAAATCAGAAGGTTGAATAAGAGCTAAACCAAAAATAGACCACAAAAACTGCAGAATCGAATAGATTGCGAGATTTTTTTCAAGAGTCAAACATCACCCGTTCGGGACATGCAACCTATCAAATCAAAGGTCTTAAAACATATTTTCTAATTCAGAAGACATTGAGAGCAAACAAACTCATCTAGTGCCTTGTATTAGGTCAAATAGTAACTTGGATTCTATTGCACGAAAAGTCTAGAGTAGCACAAATTATGTTCAAACTACATCAAGTTCAATCCCAATGGACTTTAACCTCAGCAAATCATCAATCAAGCCTAACAATAACAGGTCTAAGCATTTTGTATAGTTCTAACTGTGAATCCTAACCTTGGTTAGATAATCCAATGTCACTACATTGGATTTAAGTTTTCGATCTTTACCTTTTTGTGATTCATCGATTTTGGTCCACAATTGGATGAAAACTTCATTGCTGGAGCACGAATGACACCTCAAGGAGTAGATTGGTTGGATCACCGATTTGGTGCCAAAATGGAATTTGTTCGGTTGGACTGGTCTTCAAGACCTCTGACAAGGATTAGGGTCATTAGAGCTATTCCCATGACTGATCGAACAAGCTCCAACAGTGAGTAGGTCGGGGGTGGCTTGGGGATTGGATTGGACTAGATAAGGTGGCAGTTGAGCTACCGCTAGCCATTGGTTCCACTTGGAATCAACATTGGTTCGATTAGACTGGTCTTCAACCACTGAGGAAAAAAATGATCACAAGAGCTGTTCCGATGATCTTTCTACCTATCCCTAGTGACAATGAGCTCGGGGATTCTTCGGAGCATCGTTTAAGGGTGCTCGTTCTAGCACGGCATTGGCAATTGGCACTGATTCGATCAGCTAACCGATTGGGAAGATCAATGCCAATGCCGATCTTTGGATTGAGGGGGAAACCATGCCAAATTAGGAGCTCTAGTGGCCTTGGTATCGAATCAGTTTGCAACAACAAAGGGAGAAGACCGATAGAGGTGTTAGGCGGGCGGTGTCGACCAAAGGATTGCCGACGAGGGGGCCAGGCCGCCAGCGATGGACCACCGTGCAAGGAGGAGAGAGAGAGACAAAAAGAGAGGGCAACATGGAAGAGAGAGAGAGATCTGATTTTTCAGAGAGAGAATCTTAGCTATAAAAATGAGCTCCTCTTGAAAATTTGGATGGAAAAGCCTTTTATACTAGTCCCAATTCGGTCAATCTCGATCGTCAATTCAATATGACAGTCGAAAAATTGATCTAATGGCCAAATTAGGTTTTTAGAAGGCTAATCATCATTAAGAAGTGTCAGGAAACCGATCGGGTGAGTCCAATTTGCAAAAATGAGAATTGCGCTTAAAGGCTTAATTAAGGGTCAAATTGCAAATTCACAAAATTTGAGGGTCAATATACAAAATCATTAAAAGATAAGGACACGAGGATGAAATTGATAAGATGAAGAGCCCGAAATCGGTCGCTAGAGATCTAGAACCAATCGACAAGGGGCTGAACCGGCTAGCCTCGCCGATGGCAGGTCAAATTGGTTCACGCGGGTTTGACCAGTTCTTGACTTGTTCTTACTGGTTCTTGCTTATTTAAGTATGTGTGACCCTTGTGGGTTCAAAATTTATGCAATTTGTGGAAGATCAAACTTGCACAATTCGAGGAAAAATTGACCAACTTTGATCAAATTAAGCAAATTAAATTCTGTAAAGGCAATTTATGGGCTCTCCATTGACTTAATTAAGCGATTCGTAAAAAACAACAGTCAAAACCATGGGTATATGAAATCGAGCCTAAATTGCTAAAATGAGCAATTTGGCAATTCTTTGGCGAAAATTGCAAATTAATTGAATTTAAATTCAATTAATATTGCTATAGATCTATTTAACTAGTTACCCATGTGTAAGATCACCCTATGCATTTAAATCGATCTCGAATTAAAGTGCCAAAGTCTTGAATGGGTCAACCTAAGCTTCGTCAATTAAAGCTCAACAGTTCGATTTTCCTACATTCAAGAGAGTAAAATCCTTCAAATAGGGAAGTTCATGTGAATTTCTCAAAGTTGACTCTGGATTTGGACTTATCTCGAAAAAATGAGTGTAAAAGAATCGTCAGTTCGTAAATCATGAAGAATCGATTTTGACCCTTTAATTAGGGCTTAAAATGGTAATTTGCCTTTCACCATGGTAATTTGCGAAATCGAATGAACAAGTGTATTAAAAATAGCCCATAGATCAAATGTTGTAAAAGAAACTACACCTAACTAAGGCTAAAGCAAAAATAAATTTATTTTTGGTCAATTTAGAACCTAAAATTGAAAAATTCGGGAAAAGAGATTCTTAACTGAATTTTGCCAAATTTTGGCCACAAAAATCAAATTGATACTAAAACAAAGTGTTTTGAGGATTGTTGATTTTTCCAATTTTTTTGTCAAAGGTTTGATTAAAAGTCAAACCTTTAGTTATTTTTCGGTCAAATCTTTGGATTTTATAAAATTGTTTTAAGAAAAAGTGAAATTTAAGCTAATTGACATCTTTTTGGGGGCGGGGAGCCAATTTTTTACATGGTTGACTTTTTGGTCAAAAAGTTGACCAAAAAAACAACATGAAAATCAATCATTTGACTTTTTGGGTCTTTCTTTGAAAAATAATTAGAAAATTACTTAAAACGACAATGCAAAAGAAAGAAATGAAAAAACGCTTGCCATGTTGATTGGGTCTTTCTTTGAAAAATAATTAGAAAATTACTTAAAACGGCAATGCAAAAGAAAGAAATGAAAAAACGACATTTTTTTTTTTATAGAGAAATGGGCTTTGTCGCAATTGAAAACTCAAATCTCAATTTTTTTACCTTTTTGACACATCAATTAAAAATCAAGTATCAACATAAAGATATAACTGAAAAAAAAAAAAAAAGAAGTAGGCTAAAGAGAAACCACAATTAACATATTGAAAGTGTGTAATCACATAATAGTCGAAATGGAAATGTGTAAACGACCACCTATCATTTGTCTCTACGACACTCAACTTGTTCAATTTTGAGCACAATTTTTTGTTTATTAAAGATTTTCAAACATTTTTAGAGAAAACTAGGCAAAAACTAACTTTTAAGCCTTTTAATAAATTTTAGAATTTTTTTTTTTTGATGTTTTTGAATTTTTAATAAAAATATTATTTATTTTTATCTGATAATGGGAGTCGGGCTGGGCCCATGGACGAGCATGGGCTGCTGCTGCTGCTGCTGCTCTGCAGACTGGGCCACAGACATCAAAGGCCTTAAGAAAGGAATGGGCTCAACAAAATAAAACCAATGACCAAAGCCTAAGCCCGTTCAACCAAAATAAACCCAAACAAGCCCATTTAAGCCCAACACTTACTACCTATCCCCTATAGTAAAAACGAAGCCCAAATTCACCGAAATTAACACTTCAAGCCCAAGGCTCACCAAGTCTAAATGAGCCCAAAGTCCACTACTCTCCCTCGTCTTCTTCGGGCACGCCCATAACACTTGAAGATTTGCCCACTGATTCAAGAACACCAGAACTCCAGCCGTGAACCATTTTTTTTACAGTAAATCGTTATATGCTCGTTCACTAGGCCTCCGGTGTTGGCTGCCATGTTCGACCATCATTATCGATCACCGCAACTCCAGTCGTGGCCATCGAATGCCTAAACCACCAAACCACGGCCCCAACGCTAACATCCTTCAACAACCTCCTGTGCCGTCACCGTGAACTCTCACTTTCACCAGATCGCCCACGGCCAGACCACCCAAAAAACACAAAAAAACAAAGAAATGCCTCTGCGGATCTGGCCTAGGCAAAACATCAAACACCTGGGGTTCGTCCAATGAAGAACTAACGAAAGCTCGACCGGGACAGAAACTTAAAAACCAAGCAGCGTCCAAAGACAACCAATCGCAGCGCCGCCGAGGTCGGAATTCGCACGAACCGAGGAACTGTGAGCCCCGCCCAGCGAGCCCGAAAACAGGGCAAAATGAAGTGCATTTGTGCGCTCAGGTGATGGGGCCCTACCCAGCTTGGCGACGGCTAGCAAGCGGGCTTGAGACAGATCGAGCTATGGCTGGCCGCCTTAATGTCACCGAGACCGGATCCTTGAGTCGAGGGGGGTTGAACTCTAAAAAGGACTCACTAGAAGAAAGGATGCCGAGAAGCAGGGCCCCGGGCGCGGCCAAGCTTCTCTCTCACTCTCTGCCCTCTCTCAACTCTTAGTCGGGCCGGGCCGAGGGAAAGGGAGGATGGACCGGCCCAGTGGGAGGGATGGAAAAGAAGAAAAAGAAAAAAGGGGCTAGGTCGGACCAGCCCTGGCCGGCCCTCTTCCTTTTTTTTAATTAAATTTTTTTATAATTATTTTTTTGAACATTTTAATAATTAATACTAGTAACGCTAATAATCCTATTGTCTATATGCTATGCAATTTAATGAAATTTATTTTTGTTAAGGGTTAAAAATTAATCTATAATTTTCAATGTAATTAACGAATAATTGAGTCACCAAAATTTATGTATTTGACATATAGAAGAAAGTTACTATTTTTGACCAACTGCATCAGGTCAAAATAGTTAGGGCGCGCATGATAAAATTTATGTTTCTCGATTTTCTATTTTCTCATTTCTCGGAACAGGTTTGGAATAGAAATCCGTTTGGTAACGTAATTTGATTTCTCTATTTCGAAACAGATTTTTATTCCGAAATAGAGAAATCGAATAAATCGAAGCTAAAATTTTTAACTTCTCAGTTTCTAAAATAGAAATAGAAATAGAATTTTTTTCTCAACTTTTCAATTTAGTCCAAAATATTTTAGATCACTAATATTGAAATAGAAATAGAAATAGTTAATTTAGTCCAAAAATTTTAATGATTTTTAATATAATCATTTCAATCAATATTGATTGAAAATCTTAACCATTGGGCCAGATGGTGGGAATTGAATGAACAAGGCTTTATTTGTTGCACGCAAGAGATTTCACGAATGGTAATAGTCAACTTGCCATATTCATATCTAACGAGTTTTTCTTCACCTATTCTTCCGTAGTACACCGGACAACGGCTCTATCTCGGCTACCTATTTTTTTAATCATAAACTTTATATTGAGGCGATAAAAATGGGTCAAATCATTAGAATTTCATCCGATTTTTCTTTTATAAAGAAAAAAGATCTAATAAGGAATCTGTTGCTCTTGTAAGAGTGTTGATGAAAATACATATTTTGATAATAAATTTTTAAATAATCCTAGTGTTGATAATTTTGAAAAAATTGGTGACGATTTTTGAACATGGTGACGATTTTTTTAACAAAATTTGGAAAGAAATTGGAATTAGATTTGAAGTTAGGATTTTTTTAGGAGATTAGACTATTATAATCATGGCTATCATTAGACTTATTTGATTAATGTGAAATCAATTTCGGCAAAAACATAGCGACATATTCACTATAATTGAATTTCAATTGATTTATTTTTTTGCCACGTTGTTTATTTTTCGAAAGAAAGTATTACGTAATAGGAAATGTAAGTACATGTAATAGGAAATTCCATGAAATTGTATTTTCAACTTTTATAATGTATTAATATTATTTGGACTATTATTTTGTATTTGAGGATTTCCTATGTTGTTATCTAATCAATTTATATTCTTAGAAATATAAATTTTATTTTGTTATTAAACGGATTTTGTTCCTTAAATAAAAATTTTGAGTCGTTATCAAACAGATTTCTTTCTTAAGAAACTTGACTGGGAATAAAAATTGAGAAATCAATTTCTCGCCGAAATCAATTTCTAGAACAGAAATTTTGTCATGCGCACCAACTTACTATATCCATCATATCAATGTGAAATGATTCTTTTCTACAATCATTTGTCATATAGTATCTTTCGAGACGTGGCTATACAAGAAAACAAAAGAAGAACGATACCCATATAATATTTTCAATAAATAAACAAAAAAATAATAGAGCTTGCTGAATATTGTATGAATCTTTTAAATTACGATTTCTTTCTCTAATACCTCTCACGAGTCACAAGACCGCATATACATGGTGTTCATTTAATGCGAACGATGCACATTTAAATAAAATTCTAAAAGTCATTAAGATATCTCAACTTATACGAAAACAGTTGACTTTCGATGAGCATCTCCATGCTTCCAGAATGGGATGAGCAACGTACATTCGAGTTTCATCGGAGTTCCCAGTTTTCCTTTTCTAACAAAACGTACGATGATGTGGGAAGTCTCACCTTATACACACACCAAAGGATTATCAGAAACACGCAGGTCTATGTTACTTGTTGATCCCAATAGAATGCATAAGTGCCGTGATTCAAAACCCAATCTTGAACGGGGAGGACGATGGGGAGCAACCCCATTCGGTTCATCTTTTAAGTTGACTTATAATTGCCAAGTCTTCGTCCACGCCCAACTGGCTTTTTGGCCAGGAAAGTTCATCCTAGTTTCTTCTGAATCCGCAGCTTGAGATCTGGACTTACTCGTCTTTGTTGACTCGGCATCAGAAAGAGCAGCCGCCAGGCTGGATTTCATCAAATCAAACAAACGCAGTGGTTTAGCGACAACGACGTAACTGATATTTAAAATAGTTTATTCACCCTCCGGAAGTTGAGAGTCCGTGGCCGTCTATGAAAGTATTCTTATTGAACTTGCATTCTTTCCAAGCTAAAGAAAAAATGATCATCAATTCACCAACAAATATTTCCTTCGCTGTCTTGATTTCATGCCTGATCCTCTTCATCCCAAACACTCATGTCAGTGCACAGACATATCTTTACCATCTCTGCTCAGGTAGGGGCAACTACACTGCGTATAGCAAGTTCCAATACAACCTCTACCTCCTCCCCAACAGGCGTCTTTACAACGAAGGAGCCGTTGACGGTTTCTACAAGGCGACAGAAGGGGAAGATCCAGACAAAGTTTATGGTCTCTTCCTCTGCAGGTAAATCACATACGGAAGACACCCAAAATTTCAACTCTTGAGTAATATCTTTTAGTTACATCATTGTAATCTATGGAATAGTCTCCTTTGGTACTACGATTTATGATGGACCTGATATGATGGTCTCAATTGAAATCCTCTACAAAGTACAGTGATCCAATGCCAACCGAAAAATTACTGTCCAGATTTAAGTGACCACTGATGCAACTTTACTATTCCTCTTTAGAGGGGATGTTGCTGCCAATCTCTGTCAGTCTTGCATCGATTCAGCTACCGGCAAAATCTTAGAAAATTGTCCAGGAGAGAAAGAGGCGATCATATGGTACGATGAGTGTCTTGTGCGCTACTCTAACAGATCGTTCTTCACTGTCATGGAGTCAACACCAGCACTTTATATGTGGAACGTTAACAACGTAACAGATCTCAACAGGTTCCTCCAGATCCTGAGGGAAACTTTCAAAAACGTTATAGACTTGGCAATCTCCTCTAAAAGATTATACGCAACCATCAAGTTTAACTTCTCAAGTTTAGTGACCCTGCATGAGCTTGTGCAGTGCACCCCCGACTTATCAAAGTTAAATTGTTCTGATTGCTTGTTTTCTGCTATCGGTCAACTTCCTACCTTTATCGGTGACGGGAGGCAAGGTGGAAGAGTTCTTCTACCAAGTTGTAATATCCGGTACGAATTGTATCCTTTTTATGGGGAACCTAGAGGACAAGCACCAGCACCTTCTGCAATTAACAAAACCAGAACTGAGCCCAGCATTAAAGTTATAAGTTATATAATAGAAATGTGCACTCAATTTGTCATGGTAATCGTATAATGGTATCTTTCCATTGATTCTCATTCTCAATATAAGCCGTTTTGTGTATCATAATGCACTTTGACTTGCTTTGACATAAACTATGATCATTCTTTCTTGCTTTCACTGAGTTCCTGGTACTATTTACACCTGGTGAAAAAATGATATGCAGATTTATGGTATGATTAGATGCAAGGAATTACTTTGTCTTGACAGGGGTCGAACGGAGAAAAGCTCCATGGATTGCAATAATTAGCTCAGTCATTGGATCATGTTTACTAATATTCATCGTGGGTTCATGCATTTTTTTAAAAAGGACAGAGATATTTCAGAAAGGTATAAATGAATTTCATCTCGCTTGCCATTGGAATGACCATTTTCTAACCTTTACCTTATGAGAGTACGCTCTTGGATTCTTAGCGAAGGAAAACAGCCAAGAGATTCAGTTACTTTATCTGAGACAAGCAATTGGAGAAGAGTTTCCATCGGATAACTATCGAGGAGAAAAGCCGGTGGATTCTCATGAATTCTCTTTGATACGATTAGATGTCATACACGCGGCCACTGCAGACTTCTCCAACGAATGTAAACTTGGGGAAGGCGGGTTTGGCCCTGTCTACAAGGTAAGCATTTTAGTGACTCAACACCTATTTATGTGGAAAGTAGCAAAATCTTCCAATGGTAGCAAACTGGCAGAGCCATTATGCGTAACATGAAATGAATCGAATTTGGATATCAATAGCAATCCTCAAACGGGGATTTTACTACTGACTTTTATGATATTTCAGGGCAGATTGGCAGATGGAAAAGAAATTGCAGTTAAGAGGCTTCCAAGAACCTCAGGCCAAGGACTCGTCAAGTTGAAGAATGAAGTCATCTTGATTGCTAGACTACAACACAGGAACCTCGTCCGGTTATTGGGATGCTGCTTGGAAGAACATGAAAAACTCTTGATATATGAATACATGCCCAACAAAAGCCTAGATGTCTTCCTTTTTGGTTTGAGCTTTAGCAGATGCTCTGAATACTTTAGCTAGTTAATTTTATTTTTATAGAGTTAAGTTTCATCCGAATCTCTCATGGTCGACAGATTCAGCTATGGGGCAATCTTTAGACTGGAAGATGCGCATGAACATCACCTTTGGAATAGCTCGGGGGCTTCTATATCTACATGAGGATTCTCGCTTGAGAATTATCCACAGGGATCTAAAAGTTAGTAATATTTTACTAGATGGCGAGATGAACCCAAATATATCTGGTTTTGGAATGGCAAGGATCTTTGGTGTAAATCAAGATGAGGCCAACACGAATAGGGTTGTTGGAACCTAGTAAGTGCTTTAATATCTTTCCACGTCTGTTATATGTTTGAATGATTCACTAGGCAAACAAAGAACTCTGATGATAAGCTCAACAGCACTAAAATGAGCATATTCATATTTCAGAAGTTCCATATAGAAAATTACTTTTCATTGTTTCTTACTTCCAACAACTTGCACTTCATCACATAATTCTGGTCAGTGGATACATGGCACCGGAATATGCGATGGAAGGACTCTTTTCGGTTAAACCGGACGTCTTCAGTTTTGGAGTTCTCTTACTAGAGATGATAAGCGGGCGAAAGAATAACGGTTTTCATCTCCGAGAGCACGGTCAAAGCCTTCTCACCTTTGTATGTTCTTAGTCACCACTCTTTTTAACGTGAAATCCAAGAATTTTGTGCAGCTGTCCTTGCTTATTTCCCTTTTGAAATGACAGGCATGGAAGCTATGGTCCGAAGGTCGAGGGTTGGAACTTACTGATCCGTCAATCAAAGACTCATGTGATGGAGTTCAAGTGCTAAAATGCATACACATAGGTCTATTGTGCGTTCAAGAAGACCCGGCGGATCGACTGACCATGTCGTTCGTGGTTCTTATGCTGGGAGGTGATACTATCCCACTTACCTGACCATCACAGCCTGCATTTTCAGTTGGGAGAGATGTGAGAACACTCGATCCTATCGGTCTGATTCCCAAAGCTTCCACTGTTAATGAAGTAACCGTTTCAGATGTTTCTCCTAGGTGACCAAGTATCATCAGCTCATCTTCAATTGATTTCTCTTTTTTACAATGGAGATGGTTCGCAATTTAATAAAGTAGAATGGGATTTACAATGTGTGATCTCTTTGCAATTGTGACTGTCATTTCTTAATAATGATCTAACTTGTGATCGTTCCAAATATAGTTGGCATAATCACCACTGGTTGCGTTTAAATCTTATCTTATTTCTCCTCAAATTACAATCATCAATTGATAAAAGGGTAGAAACCCTGTTTATTTGTCTGTCATTTCTATTGTAGTTCACCACTTATGTAATATCAGAATGGTACATGTTCTTATTTGAGTAATGTATCAATATCCAATTCTATAAGTTCTCCATTGATATATAAAAAAATATACATATACATATTCTATAATCTACCTTGAGTATATTCGTTGAAATCTAGTGCTTGAAGAGTGTTCGAACATTTAGATATTAAACAACGTCTGAGCCAGAGTTCCCGCTTTCACATCTTTTGAGGTCCCTAATTGTCTATTCAATTACATATTTCTACACTTTAGTCTTACACGTGAGAGTAGGAGTGTGAGATAAGAGAGATCAAGTGCATGAACTCTCACTTTCGCCAGATCACCCAAGGCCAGACTATGATATCCTGAAATCTCATTTCTATTTTCAATTAAATGAATCGGGCCTTTCATCGACGTGCCTATATTACTATTTTCTAAGCCGATCACTCATGAGATAACTAGATATCTGGGGGAGCCAGTAAGGGATTTTAATACAATAGACTTGAGAATTCGACCAGAAATCGACTACTTGACCGTGCTCATCTGCAGAGATCATTATGGCATAGTCAAAAATCGATCAAGGATTAGAGATAAGTTGATTCGAATGAGATAGGTGATCAAAGTGTAGGTGATTCCACCAGATTGCAAAATTCTCGTCGATTGGCACTAGAACGATTTTTCTGTCGTTTTGGCATCCTTTGTCCGTAATCGAAACCTCGAGATTTTCACGAGCACCGAGATCGCCAATGTGTCAAAGATGTACATTGTGACTCAAAATAAATCGATCACGGGTCAATTGCACCAAAAATTTCTAAAAGCTACACGGTAGGTTAGGTCACGCTGATTGCAATAGTGTGATTGGTTTATCTAATTGAGTGCCGATTTGTGCAAATTGAGTGAGATTTGTAATTTTGGTATTTATCCCAAAATTGAGTATTCTCAGTATTATTGGGCATTGGTTTACGACGCCAAAAATATCTTTGTGGACTATATTAAATGTTGGGATTTTTGAAAGGGAAAATATTGTATTTTGGCTAAGTTGATCGTGTACCCACATACGATTATTTTTATTGAGTATAATAAAAATGGTGAATTTGTCAGTGGGTGGGAATAATATACTATATCAGCCTACGGGGCTCAATATATCAGCTTCGGTGAGCAGTATACTCTAACAGCTTTGGTGAGCATTATAAGTATCACACAGCTTTGGTGAGCATGATAAGTATTGTACAGCTTTAGTGAGCAATATAGATATATAATAGCTTTCGTGAGCAATCATTATATATCTATATTATCAACTTCGATGAGTAATATCATCTATTTTCAGCTTGAGTGAGCAGTGTTCGATTTGATCGAATTGTATGGATGGTATTGATGGTTTGGAGTCGAGTGGATTGACTGATCAATGATTTGACTGGAATTGAAGTGATTGATTAAATAAATGAATCATACTAACTTGTAGGAAGGAATTGTGGCAAAGGTAAATCCTTTGTCTTATGCGTGCATAGATAGCCTTTGGGCGTATTTCCTTCCTAATTGGAGTTTAGGGGGTGGACTTGCTAAAACGTTGTTTCACCCCGTTATGGGCTAATATTTTCAGGTCCTTAGATGACAGCTCCTCCCGAGCATTTTGGCCAGCCAAAGAAGGTCACGAGTAGGTATCTTACATTCTGTTTCATGGAGACCCGAAGGGATGGGTCTACGAACTCGTAAGGTCCATTGTCTAGGTTGATGCGGGTCTATCTCGGATGGTACCCCATCAATACAGATCATGGTACCGTCGTGAGTGAAATGGACCCAAAGAAGGACCCCTATCGGAATTCGAGGTCCCTATGTCGGTGCTGGAGGTTGCTTTTGGAAAGGGTACGGCTGACCCTCCTGGTGGAGCAGTGGTAGACCCGAAGTCCCCGGAGCCAGAGTCCCCGGAGTCTTCTGTTGAGGGTTCAAATGCTTAGAGGATTTGTAGCCCTCTACCTTTTTGTAGACTTATACATATCGGGTAGTATTGTATATGACTTAGTCTGATGTGTATAAAAGTGTATTGTGGTTTTCAAAAATTGTGGCCTTGCTTTTTCTATCCCATCTTTGTGTTGTTTGGAGATTTAATTATTCGCTTTCGCATGCGCATTAAAATGGAAGGGTCGGCGACGCGTCCTGGGATGTTGCAGTTTAATCGACCACTGAGGGATGGGCACGCGTTGGAGGATTGGGGCGTGACACAGCAACCAAAAAAAGAAAAACTAATAAACAAAGAAATGCCACTGCGGATCTGGCCTAGGCAAAACATCAAACACCTGGGGTGTGTCCACTGAAGAACTAACGAAAGCTCAACCGGGACATCAAACAACGACCGAGACATAAACTTAAAAACCAAGCAGCGTCCAAAGACAACCAATCGCAGCGCCACCGAGGTCGGAATTTGCACGAATCGAGGAACTGCGAGCCCCACCCAGTGAGCCTGAAAACAAGGCAAAACGAAGTGCATTTGTGCGCTTGGGTGAGGGGGCCCTATCTAGCTTGGTGATGGCTAGCAGGCAGGCTTGAGATGAATCGTGCTATGGCCGGCCGCCCTAATGTCACCGAGACGAGATCCTTGAGTCGAGGGGGGTTGAACTCAAAAAAGGACTCACCGGAAGAAAGGATGCCGAGAAGCAGGATCTCGGGCGTGGCTAAGGGCACGTTTGATAACGTTTCTGTTTTAGGGAACAATTTTCGAACATAAATATATATTTTGTTTTTGTTCCTGGGAACAATTTCTGAGTAGAAGAACGCGCTTGATAACTGTACAAAATTTCTACTCTCGGGAAAAAATGCGTTTGGTAAAATTGTATAATTTTGTTATTTCTTTTAGTTTTTAAATATTTTTATTATATTTTCCTTTTTTTTCTTCTTTCTTTTTCTTTTCTCTCCTTCTTCCTCTTTGGGCCGGTCGCCGGTGGCCGCCGACCGGTTGGGCGAGGTCCGGCGAGCTCGTCGAAGCCTCGCCCGACCATCGGCGAGGCTCGGCCTAGCTAGATCTAGGCGAGGCCAAGCCTTGCTGGTGGCCTTGGTGGCCATGCTCGGTGGCCATGCTTGGTGAGGCCGAGCGTCACTAGGCCATCGACGAGGCCGAGCCTCGCGCCACCCGGCGAGGCTCGGCCTTGCCCGGGCGGGCGAGCGTGAGGCCAACCTCGCGCCGGCCGGCGAGGCCGACCTCGCCCCGCCCGAGACAAGGCCAAGCCTCGCCGTGGCGTGGCGTCTCCGGGGCCGGCGACCCTCAGGCAAGGTCGCTGGCCCTTGTCTGGCCGATCACCGGCACCGGCCATGGCTAAGGCTGGCGACCGGCCAAAAGAAAAAAAGAAAAAGAAGAAAAGAAAGAGAAGAAGAAGAGAGAAGAAAAAAGAAGAGAGGGAAAAATTGTTTCTCGGAATTGTTCTCGAGAACAAGAAGTAACTTTTTCTACTTCTTGTTTCGTTCCAAATCTATTCCAGGAACAAAAGTTTTACCATACAAGTTTCTATTCTTTTTTGTTCCCCGGAAAAAAAGAACACAAATTTTTGTTCCAGGAACAGAAACACTTTTTACCAAACAGGGCCTAAGCTTCTCTCTCGCTCTCTGCCCTCTCTCAACTCTTAGTTGGGCCGGGCCAAGGGAAAGGGAGGATGGACTGGTCCAGTGGGAGGGACGGAAAAGAAGAAAAAGAAAAAAGGGCTAGGTCGGACCAGCCCTGGTCGGCCCCCTCTTCCTTTTTATAATTTTTTTTTGAATATTTTAATAATTAATACTAGTAACGCTAATAATCCCATGTCGATATGTGATGCAATTTAATGAAATTTATTTTTGTTAGGGTTAAAAATTAATCTATAATTTTCTATGTAATTAATGAATAATTCAATCACTAAAATTTAGGTATCAACACATATAGAGGAAAGTTACTATTTCTGACCAACTATATCAGGTCAAAATAGTCAGTAACTTACTATATCCGTCATATCAATGTGAAATAATTCTTTTCTACAATCATTTGTCATACAATATCTTCCGAGACGTGGCTATAAAAGAAAACAAAATAAGAACGATACCAATATAATATTTTCAATGAATAAACAGAGAAATAATAGAGCTTGCTGAATATTGTATGAATCTTTCGAATTGCGATTTCTTTCTCTAATACCTCTCACGAGACCGCATATACATGGGTGTTCATTTAATGCGAACGATGCACATTTAAATAAAATTCTAAAAGACATTAAGATATCTCAACTTTACGAAAACAGTTGACTTTTGATGAGCATCTCCGTGCTTCCAGAATGGGATGAGCAACGTACATTCGAGTTTCATTGGAGTTCCCATTTTGCCTTTTCTAACAAAAACATACGATGATGTGGCAAGTATCACCTTATACACACACCAAATGATTATCAGAAACACGCAGGTCTACGTTCCTGATCCCAATAGAATGCATAAGTGCCGTGATTCAAAACCCAATTTTGAACGGGGAGGACGATGGGGAGCAACCCCATTCGGTTCAACTCTTAAGTGGATTTATAATTGCCAAGTCAGCGTGAAATCTGGACTCGTTCGTCTCTGTTGACTCAGCATCAGAAAGAGCAGCCTCAAAGCTGGACTTTATCAAACCAAACAAACGCAGTGGTTTAGCGATAACGACGTAACTGATATTTAAAATAGTTTCTTGACCTGACCCTCCAGAAGTCGAAACTCCGTGGCCGTCTATGAGTTACTCTTATTGAACTTGGCATTCTTTCCAAGCTAAAGAAAAGATGATCATCAATTCACCAACAAATATTTCCTTCGCTGTCTTGATTTCATGCCTAATCCTCTTCATCCCAAACACTCGTGTCAGTGCACAGAGGTATGTTTACCAGTGGTGCTCAGGTAGGGGCAATTACACTGCCTATAGCAAGTTCCAGGACAACCTCAATCGCCTCCTCTACAGGCGGCTTTACAACCAAGGACCCATTGATGGTTTCTACAACACATCGGAAGGGGAAGATCCGGACAAAGTTTATGGTCTCTTCCTCTGCAGGTAAATCACACGCAGAAGATACCCAAAATTTCAACTCTTGAGTAATACCTTTTAGTTCTATCATTGTAATCTATGGAATTGTCTCAGTTGGTACTACGATAAATGATGGACCTGATATAATGGTCTTAATTGAAATCCTCTACAAAGTACAGTGATCTAATGCCAACTGAAAAATGATTGTCCAGATTTAAGTGACTACTAATGCAACTTTACTATTACTCTTTAGAGGGAGGATGTTGTTGCCAATCTCTGTCAGTCTTGCATCGATTCAGCTACCAGCAACATCTTAGAAAAATGTCCAGTAGAGAAAGAGGCGATCATATGGTACGATGAGTGTCTCGTGCGCTACTCTAACAGATCGTTCTTCACTATCATGGAGTCAGCACCAGAATTTATTCTCTACAACGTTAGGAACGTAACAGATCCCAACACGTTCCTCCAGATTCTGATGGAAACTTTCACACACGTGACGGACTCCGCGATCTCCTCAGAAAGCTTATATGCGACCATTAGGTTTAATGTCTCAAGTTCAGTGACCCTGCATGAGCTTGTGCAGTGCACCCCCGACTTATCAAAGTTAGATTGTAAGAGTTGCTTGAAATCTGCGATTGCTAAGTTACCTGCCTCCATCGAAGGAAAGCAAGGTGCGAGAGTTCTTCGGCCGAGTTGTAATGTGCGGTATGAACTGTATCCTTTTTATGGGGAACCTAGAGGACAAGCACCAGTACCTTCGCCAACTAAAGGTATCAATCATGTAGAACGATATCGTTCCGTTGCTTCTCACTCTCATTATAAGCTGTTTTGTGTATCATAATGCATTCAACTTGCTTTAATGATCTAAACTATGATCATTCTCTCTTGCTTTCACTGAGTTCCTGGAACCATTGACGGTCAGTGAAAAAAAAAATCTGCAGATTTATGGTATGATTAGATGCAAGGAATTACTTTGTCTTGACAGGGGTCGAACGGAGAAAAGCTCCATGGATTGCAATAATTAGCTCAGTCATTGGATCGTGTTTGCTATTATTCATTGCGGGTTCATGCATTTTTTTAAAGAGGACAGAGATATTTCAGAAAGGTATAAATGAATTTCATCTTGCTTGCCATTGGAATTACCATCTTCTAACCTTTACCTTATGAGAGTACGCTCCTGGATTCTCAGAGAAGGAAAACAGCCAAGAGGTTCAGTTACTTCATCTAAGACAAGAAATTAAACAAGAGTTTCCATTGGATAACTATCGAGGAGAAAAGCCGGTGGATTCTCATGAATTCTCTCTGATACGATTAGACATCATACGCACGGCCACTGCAAACTTCTCCGACGAATGTAAACTTGGGGAAGGCGGGTTTGGCCCTGTCTACAAGGTAAGCATTTTAGTGACTCAACACCTATTTATGTGGAAATTAGGGAAATCTTCTAATGGCATTAAACTGGCAGAGTCATTATGCGTAACATGAAATTAATCGAATTTGGCTATCAATAGCAATCCTCAAACAGGGATTTTACTACTGACTTTTATGATGTTTCAGGGCACATTGGCAGATGGAAAAGAAATTGCAGTTAAGAGGCTTTCAAGAACCTCAGGCCAAGGGCTCATCGAGTTGAAGAACGAAGTCATTTTGATCGCCAGATTACAACACAGGAATCTCGTCCGGTTATTGGGATGCTGCTTGGAAGAACATGAAAAACTCTTGATATATGAATACATGCCCAACAAAAGCCTGGATGTCTTCCTTTTCGGTTTGAGCTTTAGCAGATATTATGAATTTTTTAGCTAGTTAATTTTAGTTTTGATAGAGTTGAGTTTTATTTGAGTCTCTCATCGTCGACAGATTCAACTATGGGGCAATCTTTAGATTGGAAGATGCGCATGAACATCACCTTTGGAATAGCTCGAGGACTTCTATATCTCCATGAGGATTCTCGCCTGAGAATTATCCATAGGGATCTGAAAGCTAGTAATATTTTACTAGACGGAGAGATGAATCCAAAGATATCTGATTTCGGAATGGCAAGGATCTTTGGTGTAAATCAAGATGAGGCCAACACGAATAGGGTTGTTGGAACCTAGTAAGTGCTTTGATATCTTTCTACGTCTGTTATATGCCTAAATGAAGCTAACAAAGAACTTTGATGATCAGCTCAACAGCACCAAAATAAGCACATTCATATTTCAGAAGTTTCAATAGAAAATTAATCTGCGTTGTTTTGAACTTCCAACAAATTGCTCTTCCTCACATAATTCTGATCAGTGGACACATGGCACCGGAATATGCGATGGAAGGACTCTTTTCTGTTAAATCGGACGTCTTCAGTTTTGGAGTTCTCTTGCTAGAAATCATGAGTGGGCGAAAGAATAATGGTTTTCATCTCCGAGAGCACGGCGAAAGCCTTCTCACCTTTGTATGTTTCTAGTCACCCCTCTTTTACAATATGAAATCCAAGAATTTTGTGCAACTGTCCTTGCTTATTTCCCTTTCGAAATGATAGGCATGGAAGTTGTGGTCTGAAGGTCGAGGGTTGGAACTTACCGATCCGTCAATCAAAGAGTCATGTGATGGAGTTCAAGTGCTAAAATGCATACACATAGGTCTATTGTGCGTTCAAGAAGAGCCGGCGGATCGACCGACCATGTCATTCGTGGTTCTTATGTTGGGAGGTGATACTATCCCACTTACCCAACCATCACAGCCTGCATTTTCAGTTGGGAGAGATGTGAGAACACTCGATCCTATCGGTCTAATTCCCAAAGCTTCCACTGTTAAAATGAAGTAACCGTTTCAGATATTTCTCCTAGGTGACCAAGTATCATCAGCTCATCTTCAATTGATTTCTCTTTTTTACAATGGAGATGGTTCGCAATTTAATAAAGTAGAATGGTATTTACAATGTGTGATCTCTGTAGCATTGTGACTGTCATTTATTAATGATGATCTAACTTGTGATCGTTCCAATTATAGTTGGCATAATCACCACTGGTTGCATTTAAATCTTATCTTATTTCTCTTCAAATTACAATCATCAAATGATAAAGGGTAGAAAGCCTGTTTATTTGTCGTCATTTCTATTGTAGTTCACCACTTATGTAATATCAGAATGGTACATGTTCTTATTCGAGTAATGTATCAATATCCAATTCTATAAGTACTCCATTGATATATAAAAATAAATAAAGATACATATACATATTCTATAATCTACCTTGAGTATATCCGTTGAAATCTAATGCTTGAGGAGTGTTCGAATATTTAGATATTAAACAACATCTGAGCCAGAGTTCCCACTTTCAAATCTTTTGAGGTCTCTAATTGTCTCTTCAAATTTGAGCCAGAGTTCCCACTTTCATCGAATGAGGTTAAGGTCTTAGAAATGTTGACCATAGTCACAAATTTTTTTACAAAGAGTGCTAACAAGTTTGGGCAAACTTACTAGGGACCTATTTGATGTATAAGTACATAATATTTCAATCCGATCTTCTGTTGTCATTCTCTCGAGTTCATGTCACTTATAATTATATTGGAATCCATGAAAGATTTCTCTGTAATCGAATTGGAGAATTAAACAATATTTGGTCGTCTGGAGTCGAACACTATATGATAAAAGGAGAAATAATTGAAGTAATTTGAGGATAACGATCAGAATTTTTATTCCTGCTTCCTACTGCTTGGGATGGGGTTAGCTTGTCCCGTTAGAATATAATTTGGGAAATTACTAAATTAATGTTCAATTTATTGTATGAATACTAATTCAATTTTAAATTTTCCAATTTTACTAGCTTAGTTTTAAATCTTTAGTTGATTTTCAAACATAGTTCCTCCGACTAATTTTCATAAGAAATTATTGACTTGGCGGTCCAGTTATCGCCGACCGTTTTATATTGCATAACCAATAATTTAAGGTGGACAAGAACGGCATTTTGTTTCTTATGATTTTTCTGATTTTTTTTTTCTTTCCTCCTATTAAACACGTAGACTGCCACGTCATTATCGTGGGCTATGAATATCCGTGATATGGATTTTTTTTTTTGTGGCAAGCATGATGGCATGGACTAAAAACATAGGAAAATAAATATAAAAAAGGAACAAGGAAAACCAGAACAAACACCAACACGCACAGAGAACGTGCGAATGGGGAAGATTGCGGTGGCGGCCACCGGTGTGGGTCATACGTCCCTCACCGGGAAAGCGCAGATCCTTGCGGTCATGGCCTCCGTCATCTTTAATCGTAGGAGAAGACAAAATATACAGCAGATCTCGAGCAACTTATCGTGTTTATGGTGCGAAAGAGCACCTTCATTTTGTTCGACATCGTGATCTTTCACATGCCCTCAAATGGCCATTTCTCATTTCTCATTACCCACGGGGGCCTAGCTTGTACGCTGGCCCTTCGCCGGCAATCCTTCCTCGCCCTCCACGGGCGCATTCTCAGACCCATGCCTCTGACGGCGTCTCCAGCTTCGTCACGCTCGCCGATGCCCTTCTCCCTTCCCAATAGATAGATCCAATCAGAAAACTAGAGGTGGCAATATAGGTCATAAACCCATTTTTAGTTAAATGAGTCGTACATGGGTCAAGTGAAAGTTAAATATAGGTAAAAAATGAATTTGAGAAAATAAAGCACAAAACTAAATGGGTCTAAATGGGTTATTACTAATAACCCATTTAGACCCACTTTCAACCCATAGCCATCTTTAATTTTATAAAATGTTTTTTTTAAAAAAATCCAAATTATATTATTTTTTATATTTCATTTTTTTTTTTTTTCATTTTTCTTTTTTTTTTTCTTCCTCCCTTAGCCGATCGCCGGCAGGGTGATGGCTGGCCACCGGCCGGCGATAGGCCAGGCAAGATCGAGCTCGCCGGCATTGGGTGAGGCTCGATCTCGCCGATCCGGGCGAGGCCGAGGCCTCGCTTGACGCCGGCGAGCTCGAGCCTCACCCGACGCCGGTGAGGCTCGAGCCTCGCTAGTCGTCGGTGAGGCCGAGCCTCACCGGATCCGGCGAGATCGAGCTTGCCGGCATTGGGCGAGGCTCGATCTCGCAGATCCGGCGAGGCCGAGGCCCCGCCCGACGCTAGCGAGCTTGAGTCTTGCTAGATCCGGCGAGTCTTGGCCTCGCCGACGACCGGCAAGGCCGAGGCCTCGCCGACGACCGGCAAGGCCGAGGCCTCGCCAAATTGGCGAGATCGAGCCTCGCCCGACGCCGGCGAGCTCGATCTCGCTAGATTCGGTGAGGCTCGGCCTCGCCGACAACCGGCGAGGCTCGAGCTCGCCGGGCGTAGGGCGGGGCCTCGGCCTCGCCGGCTCGGGCGAGATCGAGCCCCGCCCGACGCCGGCGAGCTCGATCTCGCCCGTGGCCGGTCGCCGGCCGTCGTCATGGCTCGGCGGTCGGCCGAAGAAAAAAAAAAAAAAAAAGAGAAAAAAATTAATTATTAAAAAATAAAATTTATATTTAAAATAAAAAAATATTTTTAAAAATAAAAAAATAAAAATTATATTTTAAAAATAAAAATTCGATTTTTTTAAAATATTTTAAAAAGAATTATAAAAAATTTCATTAAATTTGTATTGCATAAAAATGTTTTAACAATGCTTTTTATACTTTTTTTTTTTTACAAAAAAATCATAAAAATGAGCTTTTTAGGTTTAGTTAAAAAATTTCATGTTATAGTTTTTAGTTATTCAATAGTATGTTCACTTCAAATAAGAGAAGCATGTGCATAGTCTAATTATTTATAAATATTTCAATTTATAGGTTTTTTTTTAACTTTTTATTTTTATTTTACTTACTATTTTGAATTTAATTTGAAGTTTTAATCCAATTAGCATATAGTAGAAGTGAGTTTTCCTAGAATATTAATAGGTTTTAGCAATACGGGTTAGGTCGGGTATGGGTCATTAGATTTACACTACAAGATATGGGTCAAAACGGGTTAAATGGGTCAAATATGGGTCGACCCATTTTCGACCTGACCCATACCTGACCCGACTCACCCATTTGCCACCTCTACAGAAAATTGTGCTTCCCCATGTCTGTCTTCTGAGAAAGTGAATTTTTTGTGCTTTTTGCTCAAGATTCTCAGGGGTATTGCTCGTCGAATCATACGACAGAGAGAAGAGTTGACTTTGTGTTTGTTTTTAATTCAAGTTAGTTGATGCATTCTACTTGTTCAATAGGATACCAGGAGACACAATTACATGTTCATGGAAAAGTTATAGCAACCTGATATTTACATCAACGCTATATTCATTAGACAACGCGATCTTTTCCCAGATTTGTTGAAAATCTACAACGTGATGGTGCTTGGCCCTTTTCTGTGTGGTTGTCTCTCTGAAAGATGTTTATTATGCCTAGAGGCTAGGATCATGGAATCTATAATAACCTGGTCCAATGAGGACGAGGACAAGAGTGTTCACAAGGCCTGAGCGCCTGCATAAGAAGCAGCTGCCAACAGGCTTATAGGATGGTAAATGCGGCATGAATGAATCTAATTGTGCACTGAACAAGAACAAAGGGGAGAGCATGCCTAGGATATAAATTTGAAATTGGAATTAACTTACAAAGAGAGGTGCCTTTTGACGTAAATGCAACGCTCCTTGCATTAGAACTCTAATATTAAGCGTGCTTCGATAAGAATACTATCAGGATGGGTGACCTCATATGAAAATATTCAACGAATACGTCGAAGGGTAAAACCACACGGTCGCAACAATCGATATGGTCGCGACTCTCTACTTTCCTCTCAATAGTGGTGAAGGAGGTAGCGGTTGACGAAAAGAGCCCTTGCTTTGCAAAGAACCACTGTCGCTCATACATGCTTCAGCAAAGTAAGCCCTAAACTTTTTCCCGAAGTTAAGTAAATCCATTTTGTGCTCTAGCAACAGTGGGCACTGATGGACGAGCGCTGGAGAAGCTTTGGCCGAGTGATCAAGAGATTGAAGATGATAAAGTAAGAGGAGATCTCAGGATGGAAGAGAAGGAAAGAAAAGAAAAAAATAAGAAAAAAATAAGAAAAATAAGAAAAGACAAAAACAATGTAGTTTTGTCCACCTATTTCGTTGATCTTGCCACATAGGATGACAATGACTATGATGACTAGACTATCACGTTAGTGATTTCTGATGAAAACTAATCGGAAAAATTACATTGTAAAATTATTAAAAGGTTTAGGACTAGAAATTGCAAGTTTTATGACTGATTTGGTAATTTCCCATTGTAATTTAGTAGTTTTATATGGTACAAATTAGAAGAATGTTTCTAGCAAGTAACAATCATGGAGATAATCAATGAAGGTCAAGTAATTTTTAACATTATCCAACAAGTTACGCTCATTTTTCCTAAACTTGAGGTTTTTGGATGGGTGATATTCAATACTTTATCTTGATCGAATGAATAGAGCAAAAAGTAAATCCTAAAACAGGAAAGGATAAGTGCATTGAAAGTCTAAAATTTGTCACGAAAGTATAATTAGATCATAAATTTACAAAAAGAGCCAAAAAGAAATCTTTAGTTAACTTTGTCCAACTTAATTAATAGAAAATATTGACATATATATTTTTTTAATATTATTTTCTCTATCCTATGTGGCAATGACGTGGCTTAAACAACTTTAGCTTTATGTTTTATGTTTTAGCTACATTGTAGCCATGTAGGAGAGAAAATACTAAAAGACGTCAGCATTTACTAGCTAAGTTGAACCAAATTAATAAAAATAACTTAATTGCACAAATTTTTAACAAGTTTTAGGACTTGACTGCACTTTTTGTAAATTTTAGGATTCAATTGTATTTTCATGATAAGTTTTAGGATTTCTAGTGCATCCCAAAAAGGAATATAAATATATCTTATCGATTGTTGACACCTATATTTTGGCTAACTATACAAATAAAATTAGGGGCTAAACTTTAAGACACTAAACAAAAATAATTAAATTGCATGGTATATGGTTCTTAGCAGCATTCATCATACAGTTCATTAATTGCATCTTGCAGTGGACGGACTTGAATTAATCACGTGGACTAGGCCAGCAGTCAATTAAAATTCGTCCAGCATATTGGAGCTTAGTGGCTGAAATTTCAAGCCCAAAATAAGGGGTATTGACCTTAATTGGCTTGAGTTTAGCCCATAGAATTAAAAGGCTTTTGAGTATAATCAAAATAGATCATAGAGGGATTTAAGCTTGTCATCAATTAAGCCTACAAGGAGCAAATTTTGCCTAGCCCATTGCACAGATAGCTTGGCCGAAATTCATGAGAGGTGAGGTAGCCCATTCAAGTGCAATTAGATTTACGACTTGATTAAGGCCCAAATTAAAAGCCCACGAAGGACCTAGGTTAACACCATCTAATGGAACTAGGTCTCCACGAACAAAGGTTGGCAATTCATAGTTTTGGAATACACCTAGGGTTTGTTCATTTCACTAAAATATCACATGTTTCCGGAAAATATTTTATAGGAAGTCATTTTCTAAGAAAATAACTATATTTTTGGTGTTTGGCTAAAACCTAAAATTTGAGTGGAAAATGTTTTTCCATTGTTTGTTATTTAATTTGATTTTTTGGGATAAATTTTAATTTTCTTAATTGACAAAAAAATTGAATTTTTAATTTTTATGTAATTTTTAAAAATTGATTTTTTTAATTATTTTTATTTTTAAAAATCGAATTTTTATTTATTTTCTTTTTCCTCCTCCTTCCTCCGCCACCACGTGCCTTGACGTGACTCGGCTGCTTGGTAGTCGACCAAGACGCATCGCTAGATCCGGCAAGCTCAAGGCTCGCCTAGATCGGTCGAGCCTTGAGCTCATTAGCCTCGGTGGAGCAAACTCAAGCCTCGCCCTTGCTAGATCTAGCTTGAGGTGAGGCTAGAGTTGGCCCGTGGTCGGTCACGGCCGCGCTGTGGCCGGCGATCGCCAAGGAAGAAAAAAAAAAAAAGAAAAAGAATTAAAAACTCAATTTAAAAAGAGAAAAAAAGAAAAAAGAAAACATAAAAATAAAGAAGAAGAGGGAAAATAAAGAAAATAAAAATAATTTGAATTAGAAAAAAAGAAAAAAAGAAGGAGGAGGAGGAAGTGAGGGCTTATAGGAGTGTGAGATAAGAGAGAGAGTGTGTGAACTCTCACTTTCGCCAAATCGCCCACGGCCAGACCAAAAAAAAAAAAAAAAAAACAAAGAAATGCCATTGCGAATCTGGCCTAGGCAAAACATCAAACACCTGGGGTGTGTTCGCTGAAGAACTAACGAAAGCTCGACCGGGACATCAAACAATGATCGAGACAGAAACTTAAAAACCAAGCAGCATCCAAAGAAAACCAATTGCAACGCCATCGAGGTCGGAATTTGCATGAATCGAGGAACTACAAGCCCGCCTAGCGAGCTTGAAAACAGGGCAAAACGAAGCGCATTTGTGCACTCAGGTGATGGGGCCCTACCTAGCTTGGTGACGGCTAGCAGGCGGGCTTGAGACGGATCGAGCTATGGCCGGCCACCTTAATGTCACTGAGATGTGATCCTTGAGTCAAGGGGGGTTGAACTCAAAAAAGGACTCACCAGAAGAAAGGATGCCGAGAAGCAGGACCCCGGGCGCGGCTAAGCTTCTCTCTCGCTCTTTGCGCTCTCTCAATTCTTAGTCGGGTCGGGTCGAGGGAAAGGGAGGATGGACCGGCCTAGTGGGAGGGATGGAAAAGAAGAAAAAGGAAAAGGGGCTAGGCCAGACCAGCCCTGGCTAGGCAAAGACTCTATAGGCATATGCTGGGGTTTCAACTCCTTAAAATAGTCTTTTACGGCCCCCTCGGCTGGGAATTAGATTAGCGCAGGCTTACTAGAATATGGCCTTAGTCCTTCTTTCCTTTAGCTCTTTTACGCTCGGTATTCAGGGGATTTCTAGTAGTAGCTCCTTAGCTCTTTAGAAAGGGCACTATACATATTATAAATAGTACGGGTTTCACGCGGAATCTATAGGAAAAAGAGAAAGGATTATCTATAAGCTAAGCATCTCGTCCATACCATAATTCACTGCTTGCGGCAGATAGCGAAAAGAAGAGTTATAATTTTGAGTCAACATAAGAATTCAAGTTGGGGCGCTAACGCCCTATCTATAGTCAGGGGCCTTTTCTTGCAGGATGCCGGGTGCGCAGGGTCGCCCAACCTATACAAGGGCTTTCCGACTTCATTTGGTCGTGCTGCTATGATGTAACGTGCAGTCGTCCCGAGGCAGCAGGATGTATGGTATAGGGCCCCTTTTTTCTCTCCCTTAAAGTCCTTTATGGATTTCGAGTCGGGAATAGAGCAGTGGCTTATTCGGCGCTATATCACAATTCATTCATTCTCGGGCATAGCTGTTCACGAAACGTGGCATGGGACATCTGTCGGCGGCGGGAGTCAACCATCCGAGCGAGAGGTCAGACCAATCCCAGCTCTTCCTTTTTTTTAATTAATTCTTTTTATAATTATTTTTTGAACATTTTAATAATTAATACTAGTAACTTTCCAACAACAGCATCAATGGTAAACTTCCTTCCAAAGTTGTTATAGAGTTGCGGTGCCAAGAAGGTTATTGATGGTCAAGATAAGTTGGCATATGTGAATATTCATCAACGGATTGATCTGTCCTTTATGTTCATCGGTGGAAGTAGGATGACTTATGTGATGACATTGATGAATATGGGAAGGAAATGGAATTTGCGAAGATTCCGGATGTCCTCGTGGCAGTTGACCCCTCTAATAACAAGTTTAAAAGTTTCATTCCTAAACTCATTGGAGATCTGAAGTCACTTCATATGCTTAACCTTTCCAACAACTTCCTAATTGGTAGCATTCCTCCTTCCCTGGCCAACCTAGCAGTGCTCGAATCATTGGATCTTTGCTGGAACAATCTTGTGGGAGTGATTCCTCAACAATTAGCTTGCCTCACTTTACTTTCTGTTTTTCATGTCTCTCATAGTCAACTATTGGGAACAATACCACATGGAACACAATTTGACACATTTGGGAGCAGTTTGTTTGCGATGAATGATGATTTGTGTGGAAGTCCACTGCCAAATACATGCACAGTTGAAGATAACGCCACACCACTATAATCCTCTTTTAAAGTAGAGGATGAAAAAGAGTCTATTTTCAACTTGGATGGAAAGTTGTGCTGATTGGTGCTGGAGTTAAGTTTTTGGTTGGCGTTGTGCTAGGGAACTTGATCATTGATGAGAAGAGTCAGTGGTTCTTGCACTACTCCAGGAGAATGGCAAAAGGATGGAAAAGGAGAGGAAAGCCTTGGCAAACAAGAAAATATGCAGCTAGATACTTATGCTCACTGTTTAAGTAGCTTGTTGAGAATAGTTATACATGCATTTCTGAATATTCGAATCTATGTTGTTTGCAATTTGCATGGTCCAGTATACCATTATGGAGATTCTGTTTTCTTGCTCATGAAAGTTATAGTTCTTTAAGTTCTCAGAGAAATGTCTGTCCGTATATGCATTAGTAATATAAGAATGTTTTGCTATAATATTACTAGCTAAATGACCCAAGAATATAGAGACGTAATTCAGATGATTAGATACTAATGAAAAGCCAATTAATATACATGGTGGATGATGATGTAAAAGGTTTCGTTGTTCATGGAAACCAAGAAGATTGATGTAAAGGTTTTCGTGGTTTACAAGTGGAAAGGGCCTTGCTTAGTTCATTAAATGTCTACTTACATGAAATTTTATAACAGAGGATTAGCAATCTTTGCTGTGTTAGGATATTCATGTTAGTTATTTATGTCATTTTTTGTTGGTAGATAAATGTTTCGATGTGATTAATTACAAAGTACTTTTCACTGAAAATGAGTGAAAACATGTCGCTGCGTGTCAATGTCAAGTGTAGTCATATCAAGTTTGCGTTTTTCTTGGAAAAGTCGTATTTGTGTGAGAGTCGTCATGGAATTCCCACTTCCCATACTCTTCCAGACTTATCAAGAGCTTTTGAAATAATTTTTTCTAAAACTAATATGGTATCCTCCACGAAAGATATTTTAATGGAGATCATCTTAAGTTAAATGTAAAATTGTTAGCTTAAGGAGCATAAATTAATGAGTGATTTAGTTTTAAAAGTATAAACGAAAACTTGAAATCTAAAGAGTCAACGAATTTAACAGAACTTTCTTGAATTGAACATAAAAATCCAACTTATAGGATCTGAATGAGTAGAGCATTGAGCAGGGCCCGGGAAGTCCCCACCTCCATCCTCGTCCCACCCTGCGAAGTGCGGGGAAAGCTATTAGAACGATGAGCGAAAAGGATTATATTTTTGCCTTTTCAATTAATAAGAACAACGAATATATATGAATTGAACAACAGATATATATGGCAAAGGAGGAGAGATAAATTTGTAATTTACTAAGTTCGTACCAATTAATGACATTAGTTGATAGATTGAAACTGATTCACAAACTTGTAATTAGAAATAGGAATTATAAGGCAAAGTCAATGATTTATAAGAATTTAGAAATGACCTTTTGCGTTTAGTTTTTTTAAATATAACTATTATTTAATACTGAACAGTCTGAATTTTTAAGAAACCTACATATGCAAACTTTTATCTTTATTTCAAATCATTGAATTTTTTTTTTTTATAGAATTATGTGATGTCGAAACACATTTTTACCAAACTATCAATTATTTGAAAAAAGTCCATATAACTCAACACGTCACAGAGATATAGAATAACCTGTTACGCGCATGAAATGGAAAGTCCAAATGCGACATGCTAAGGTGTGTTATGAAAGGTTTGATGATTTCTTTAGAAAGAAATTGTTATGCTATTTCATGTTGATTTTCAGTATAGAGTGGAATAAAATTTGCTCTTTCCTATTTGTTTTTGAGTTTGATAAACACATTGCTTATGAAGTAAGGGTGATCCTCCGTGACCTATTGAGGGGGAAGTACACTATCAATGTCAAAAATTGTGTACAACGCTCACTTTGGTGCCAAAAGTTTCCGTTAGATCACTTAAGTGCAAATTTTTTTGAAAAACAATCATTTCAGTGGCAATGCCGATCTGGTTGGCCAGAAATCCAACATGACAATTTTTTATTAATTTTTGAAGCCGACGTGGATTGCCGGAGAATACAATCAGTATACAAACAACAAAACGACGCCGTTTAGTGTCTTTTCCCCCAAATAAGAAACCCTATCCCCAAATTCAACTAGAACCGGAAGTTGAAAACCCTAAATCCTCAATTCGACCAATTTGAGTGCATACTTCGATTTTCTCCGAAAGTTATTAGCTCACTCTTTCAAATGGAGGGTAGAAGCTTCAACAACGACTCACATTCCTATAAAAAAAACGAATTAGATGGTGAGTGTTCTTGTTATTGTGGGTTACCAAGTCCGAGAAGAACATCTTGAACTCGGTTGAATCCCGGGAGAAGATTCCATGGGTGCAGTAGATATAGAGAAGGCTTGAAGTGCAAATATTTCAAATGGGTTGATAGGATGATCTTAGAGTTACTTGAAGGCCGACATCAACCTCCACCTACATTAATGGACGCGTTGGAGGATGTTGACTCAATGCAAGCTCAAATGAAGGGTTTAACATCTCTAGTCGATCATTTGAAGAGGGAGGTTTCAAGTCTGAAAATTGAAAGAAACTTTTATTGAGCGTTGATTGTGTTGTTATTTTCTTGTGTAGTTTATTCAAATGTGAAGTGGAGTAATGAGAAGAAGTTTGTATGTCTACCATAGTCGAAGACGTGGAAATGGAAGTAAAATGTGTTTTTGCTTTGCTGCAATTTTTGTATGGAGCAGAAGGTTTTGTTATAGTCTATGGTAGAAATGGAAGGTTGGAGTTGGAATGCATTAGTTGTGAGCACTTAAAAGTTTTATTGTTTAGTTGTGTATTGTCAATGTTTGTTTTGGTTATTTTTTGCTTTAAATATAATGGTTTGCTACATTTTTTATTTGGTAATGGTTTGCTGCAATTGCAAACTATGGCGAAATGGAACGTGCTTTTGGAATGCATTAGTAGTGAGCAATTGAAAGTTTTATTGTTTAGTTGTGTGTATTGTCACTATTTGTTTTGGTTAGTTTTTGCTTTAGATATAATGGTTTGCTGCATTTTTTATTTGGTAATGGTTTGCTGGTTTGCTGGTTTGCTGCAACTACAAACCATGGCGAAATAAAGGGATGGTGGCAAATTCACGATTGACCATTTTAGTGCCATAAGTTGTAATTAGTGATTGCTTGAGTGCCAAATTTTTATAAAAGTGATCATTTAAGTGCTAGTTGTGATTATAAAATGATTACTTGTGTTGCACAAGTTTTTTAAAAAAGAACATATTACTTTCAAACATCACTTGACTTGCACCAGTTGTGCTGCATCTTGCATCTTGTTGCACCAATTGGGTTGCTGGTGCATTTTCTTGCACCTGCCCATACTAACAATAATATCAACCTCGTAAGAACATTGCACCAACAAAAAAAATAAATATATAGCATAACTGATAACTGTCTTGCTAGCATTACTAGCTGAAACCAACACAAGAGAAAATAACAAAAACAAAAACAGTTATTGCCATTGCCATTGATTGATTGTTTATAAAAGAAAAACAACATGTCTAACTTCACTTCCCAATCACTGAAGGTTCAACACCTTCTTAAAAAAAACCAATGGCAATATGCAGGCAGCAACTACCATCAATGATATAATTATCTAGCACATTCCTAAAAAAAGAAAACATGAAAATAGACCATGTCCAGCACCACATAAAAAGAGACCATGTCCAACACCCTCCCAGCACCCTCCCATAAGTCAATATGGACAACACCTCGATCTCCTTTTCCTCTTAGAGCTTTGAATTGATTCATAATCCGAGCACTCTTTCAAACTGGATGTGCAGGTTCTTTAGTTAGGCTTTTTCTGTCACCTCATTTTCTTTGTTCTTGACAGCAGCTACTTTTGTTCTAGCACGTGTCATATGTTGGTCCATATCATCACTATTGCTCCCAATCGTTGGTTGAGATGGAATTGGTGTTGGGTTCTTTTTGGATGGCTGTTTTGCAGCTATACCCGCTATCTTCTTTTTTGGAGCACTCTTCTTTGGTTGCACCATTGATTCTTGAGTTGGCTCACCTTGAGAGAGAAGTACCTTCGAAGTTCTCCTAGGCTACAAGAACATAGCGATATTGTCAACCAAATGAATTGAAGTACAACAAATTAAATGCATGAGGCCTACAAATCTTACATTCAAAATAGTCATTCTAGTACGTTCATCTGTGTAAATCTCATAACCATATTGCCTTAATCTTTTTCCAAGAGCTCATCTTGTTCGTTGTGGTGCATCATTTTCAGCAGCAAAAAATGGGGGAGCAACCTCTGCAACTTGTGCAATTGCTTGTTTTCTCACCTGATAAACACATAACAAATTTAACTTTCAGTCCATAGAAGACAAACACAACGATGTACAACTTACAGGATATTTTTTTCCTCGTTTGCTCAATAGTAGACTCAGTTGTTGTTGTTGCTGTCTTGCCCATTCCAATCCTTGTCCCTACGCTTGAGCCTACAACAAGGCCTTTTTCTAGCCCTTTAGTAGGCCTTACAACAATATATTGTATCAGGATTATGACCAACTATAATAAATAATTAGACATCTACTTATTTTCATGGTGGAAACAAATGGAAAAAACTTCTCAAATTACAAGTGCATGATAGAGGAAAAGCACAAGAGAAGCCAGTACACATGGTCAACCATCAAACTCTATCGAATATAAACTAAAAAGTTATTGAGGCAAAGATGATACTTACCTTACATCAGGGCTTTTTGTTTGCCCTTCCGTTGGCATTATAGCAGAGCCTTCTATCCTCCCTTCAATAGGCCCAACAAGAAGCTCTTCAGTATGTCCTGTCCCTAGCACTAAATCAGCCATTACATCTTCTTGTTGATGCTATTTTTTCAACTCACAACCTTTCTTATTGTGCCGTTTCTTGCGGCAATAGGAGCATTTCATCTTTGCCTCAGTCCTACTCATCCTCTGACGTGATGCCTCTTCCTGTTGCATTCTTCGTCTCCTTTTTGGCTTTCCTATTTGCTTCTTTAGTGGCAAATCTAGATGGCTTTCATGATTTGTTGACTCCTAAAATTTGTTGCTTCTGATAGGCTGCATCATGAATTTGTATGAAGCAAGGTATAAGCTTTTTTTGTACCAATCTTGAAGGTAATCATCTGGGTTTTTTTTTTGCTTCATCTGAATAGCACAAATGGCATGGGCACAGGGAATTCCATTCAGTTGCTAGGCTCGGCATGAACACTTTCTTCTATCCAGGTTGACGACATACTTATCCTGATTTTGAAGAATCTCATATCCATTATCTGCATTCCAAACTGGATGGTAGAACCTACTAGCAGCAATGTTTGCATCCAATCTCTTCACAATCTTAGGGCTATAGTCTCTAGTCCATTTCGTAGCCTCATCTCTTTGCCTATGCAATTTAGTCATAACCATAACTCGAATATCATCAAGCATGCTAATGATTGGTTTGCACCTGACCTTTAAAATTCTGCCATTAAAAGCTTCATTAAGGTTGTTATCAATGATATCGCATTTGAACTCTTCGTTGAAGAAGGCTCGACACCAGTGCTTAGCTTTTGTCTGGAAGTGTGCATCAAAACCTTCCTTTGTAGTTGCAACAATCCTTGTTTGGCTAATCTGAAATTAGCCATGTTGGTACTCTTCGCTATCTGCCAGAACTGTTTCTACAGCCTATCTCCTTTGAAGTTCCTTGACCAGTTTGCATAAATGTGCCTTGCGCACATTCTATGCTCAGCATGTGGCATCAACTCAGCCAATGCAGGAATAAGTCCCTACAAAATTCAAACCAATAAATACAAGTTAGGAAAAATATACATGTAATTAATATTAAAAGGGAGTGAATTAATTGACAATGGAATTACCTTCTGTTGGTCGCTCATGAATGTCCATCCTCCCCCATTGATTATCTCAAGGTCAGCCATTAAATTTTTGAGGAACCATGACCAAATATCCTTGTTCTCTATCTTCACCACCGCCCAAACTATGGAAAATATTTGATTACTGACATCTTTCCCCACAGCAGCAAACAACTCCCCCTTGCATAAACCCTTTAGAAAGCGTCCATTCAATCCTATAACTCTTCTACAACCAGCCAAGAAGCCCCGTTTGCATGCATCAAAATAAACATAAAATCTATCAAATCTAGGTCCAAGATCAGGGAGTGGCCTCTTCACAATCTCTACATATATTATACTAGATGGGTTTTGAAACATGCATTCGCCAGCATAATCCCATACTTGCGCATATTCTTCCTTATAGCCACCCATCAATATTTTCATCACCCTTATCTTAGCTCTCTTGCATTGATTCCTTGACACATTAACCCTTAATTGCTCATTCACTAACAATTGAAATTGAGGACTCTTGATCTCGGGCATTGCTTTGATAGTATTGAAAAAATGCTTCGATAACCATACACTTGTTACCCTTTTATTGTTAAAGATAATTGGACAAGTATGCTCCTTTTGGAAGGACTTAATCTAGAATGCCCCATTCTTACTCAGCGCGCCATAGAGCTTCCATGAACAATTGGGTTGTGAGCACTTAGCTCTCACAAATTCCTTCGTGTTTCTAATGAATTCAATGCTCCTCTGTTCACCAATGGAGTTCTTCACAACAGCTTCCTTGAACTGTTTGGCATCATCAAATCTCATGCCCACAGACAAAACAGGTTTATCAACAGTCGGATTATCGCAAGGGTATTTACTTTTTCTTCGACGAGCAGGTTCTTCATCATCATTGTCAAGCTCATTCTTCGAACCAGCAACTTCATCACCTTAGCTTTCTTTATCCTCACTTTTATTACCTTCAACTGGAGCTCCATCCCTATTTATTGGCTTGGGCCTCTTTGCTAAAGCTGCAACTTTTTTTTTTTTTTTTTTTTTTTTTTTTTTTTTCGAGAAATTCCATTTGCTTTTGTCTTGACTGTGCGAGTTCATCATCATCTTCGTCACTTGGGAAACTTACTAAAGCCAAATATTCATCTTTCGATTCACTGGATATAACAATTTCTCATTCTAATCCAATGAAGTCTTCATCGCCCGCATCTTCACCCAAGATTTTAGGATATCTCCCTATTTGTTCATCTTTATCAATATCTCTCTCCTTCTCATTTTGCCCTTCATCTAACCTAAACTCATCCCCGACTTGATTACTCGCTTGAATATGATCCCTCACTTCTCCTCTTTTAGTAGTGGTCTGCTCATCCCCATTCCCATCCTCATCCTCATCCTCACTATCCTCATTATCACTATAATACTCAACATATACCTTAGCTTCTTCGCCGTGAAGATAATAGTAAATGATATCTTTATGTGGCACCCCCAAAACCCGATAGGGTCGCCACAGATACCAAGCGAAAGAAAACAAGACAAAAACAAATTGTACAGCGATAGAAGAAAGATTCAAGCCGACGCTTAGGCGTAAAATTTTTTATTTTATTTTCCTTTAAAAAGGCTTTAAGGATTTGCGCAGCTCATAGCGGAAATAAGAGGCGAGTCTCATCAACACTTCGCTTCCCTCACGACAGCACAATGCACACCAACTATTTTTGATTGAACGAAAGCACGAGGCCGAACCACTTTTATTTACATATATATTTACGAAGGGTAACACGGGTCGGTACAAAAGGTAGGCCAAGACTCATCTATGCTCGGCCTTCAACCACAAAAAGAGACACACGACCCTAAAAAAATATGACTTGTAACGATCTCCCTTCGGACTACTCGTGTCGGCCATCCAAAAAGTTGCTAACCCCAACTCCACCTGCGCAGGCCGTCACACCCATCCCGGTGCGTCAGGCAGTGGGGGTGGCAGCATCCCCATCATGACACCGTCGCGGCGGATGTGGATGGAGATGTACTCCTGGATGATTGGGCCTCCAGTTAGGCCCATGTCATAAGATACGAGCGCACGCACACGTATAAAAGTTAGTCCGGCGGGGGTGGGACATCTATCTCGATTAGCTCGACCTCCACGTCGATGGAAGGCCGTAAAACACTCCCCGCGTAACGGCGGGAGAGGCATCGCACGATATGAAATGTTGGTCCCCGAAGGGGTGAGTACAACCACTCAACAAGTAAAGAGATCCAATCAACACTCAATGCATTTAAACAATACAAACAGTTTCAATACTCATGTCATTCATACATTGTAGTGTACTTACCTCGAAGCCATGTACATGCCATCATACCTCATCATCACAATCATAGTACATACATAGCATCAATTACAAATGATCATCATCATCATACCATATGATCCATACATGTCATCATGTCACCTTATCACAAGTGATTATCATCACATCATATCATATCACATATGCATGTCATCATCATATCTTATGTACGTACCATCATATCATACCACATGTCATCATCATATCTTATGTACGTACCATCATATCATACCACATATGCATGTCATCATCATGCCATATTACACATGCATGTCATCATCATATCTTATGTACGTACCATCATATCATACCACATATGCATGTCATCATCATGCCATATTACACATGCATGTCATCATCATGCCATAGTACACATGCATGTCATCACATCACCCTTCCTCGGGATCATCCATCCCATACTTTACACTCGCACCCTATTTGGGCCTTGCGAAAAACCTCCGGAATTATGCCAATCATGGCCACCGGGCATCCGGCACCCCCGCATCCCGGGCATCTCGCATCCCAACTGGCATCACGAGGCATCCCCTCGGGCAAAGACCTCCGAGGCTTCCGGCACCCATCTCATTCCGGGCATCCTGATACTCCCAGGGTCATCCGGCCATGTATCTCTATACATCCCGGCCATTAACATCCTCCCCCAACAATTACCATGGATCACGTTGCCAATTATGTCTCAATTCATCATGCACATGATGTAATGGCAAGACAAGATCATCTTTATTCTTATACATGTATCATCAAGCAATTATACATACATGCAGTAGATGCATTCCCCCATAGCAATTAGGTCCACATGCCACTCAAAACAATGTACTTGCCAATTGCATTTAGAATTTATTTAAATCCCAATTTAATTCTACTTTGCAATTAATTAATTAATTAATCACAAAAATCAAAAATTCATGAAATCAAAACACATAATATTGTAATGCCATAAAATAGTGATTTTTTCCACAGAAAATGCATGGCCAATCAATTTCAGCACAATAAACAATATTTCTACAAATTCCGTATAGAGTTTCGGATAAGGGCAGAACGCACAGTTTTCTAAGTAAATCAATTAAAATACCCATACGACCTCAGAAAATTATTAAATTTCACCAGGTTATATTTAAGACATTAAAATAGACTTTTCATGAAGGAACCTAGGCCAAATTAATTATAGATAAATTTTTATAGATCCACGAAGCTTCTGGTCAGGTTACCGAAACGCACAGGGGACTATGTCCGAAATATGGAGATTTGACCCACCTACACTTCTTCGTTTTCTCTGAAATTTGGATATGTTATACTTCTAAGGATACCCTACAACTTTCATGAAGGAACTTAGGCCAAAAAACCAAAGGAAGACCTCTAAATGGTTCCACAAAGTCTCGGGTATCCCACATCGCGACACCAGATTCATCATCCTCAAGATCAGGTTGGTTTCCTAAGCTATACTTGTTAATTTTGCTTCAAATTTGAGTATGTTCATCCTTAAGATGTTCTCTACAAGTCTCATGAAGAAGTCGAAGAGAGATTCATAGTAAAAACCCAACATGCAACCACAAATCCACCACAAGGTCAGAAAAACAGTTCCAGATCTAGGGTCTCCGAAAGATGAGTCTTTGACCCCTTAAATCTCCATCATTGTTTACGAAATTTCAGTATGTTATAGTTTAAGGTGTTAGATACAACTTTCATGAAGAGATCCAAGCCAAAATCGAACTCCAAACATACATACAAGCCCTCACAAGTTTCTGACTTCAGTGATCCGTGCGAAAACAGCATGCATCTTCAAGAACAAACCACCCTAGCTCCGTTTTCGAGCATTCAAGACAACGAAATAGCCTAACCAACATACAAAAACACACATGCAAAGGGATGATGGACCCTAAACTTGCCTCAAACGCAAGGAGAAACGGCGGCAAGGCGGTGGATGGACGGCGGCGTGCGGCGGCTCCTCCTCCTCTCTCGGCCTCCTCCTCTCTCTCGCGGCCTCCTCCTCTCACAAGCTTCTCTCTCTCTCTTTCTCTCTCTCTCTCTCTCTCTCTCTCTCTCTCTCTCACCGTGCAACCACCACCCGGCCATCCTCTCTCTCCCTTTTCTCTTTTCTTTCCCCCCTCCTAATCATTACAAGGAGGACTCTAATGCATGGGTGCCAAATGGCCCATGCATTAGGACACTTGGGGAGGGGCATGCAATCCGAATCCCTCCCCCTCTTCGTGCGGCCACAAAGGCCCAATGGGCCTCATGAGCTTGGCCCATATGGCCCACTTTAGGCCCTCCATCCATGGGCCTAAAGTCCATGCTATTGGGCCTAAGGCCCAATCAAATTCCTTTTTCTAATTAAATTAAAACTAACAATTAATTACACCTAATTAAAACCCATAACATTAATCTATAACAAACATGACAACACATAATTTATACTTATTAAATACCTTAAGTTTAAATTAAAAACACAAGGCACAAAGCACAAAGCCTTAAGAAAGAACTAAGGCTAAAACACAAACCAATAGGTAAATTCATTACCTATTTAAAAGCTCTAGGGCACCTTAGGACTTGCCCTTAATTTCTAGGATGCCACACTTTAATACTATTATCGTCATTAAAAAATCTCAAGCCATCCTTCAATTCATTCCCAGGAACACAGTAATATAGTTTTAGCACTTTGCATCGTAAAAAATATACCAAATCCCTCAGAAAATCAATATATGATGGCTTCCAAACATTGACATAAATAGTATCTTCATTTCCACCAGTATATTCCCAATCCTCGGTGCCAATAACAAACTCTCCACCATAGCAAACAATGACGCCTACCTGATTCTCGTCCATGTCGATGCTACGCCCAATGAAAAAAAAACAAAAAAAAGTCATTACTTTTGGGACCACATGACAAAATTAGCAACTTCACATGCATGTCCTTGTTGTTTTGTTGTCAAAAACAAATGCGACCAATTTATTCAATTCGGTGTCGTTACAGAAACAAAGGAAACTGAATTGAATAAATAAAGTGAGGTCTCCACCACCCATTTTTCAATTCAATCACATCTGGTCCCCCACAAAAGCAGTCCAATTAATTAAACAAAATAAGGTCTTACCACTGTTTCCCTCCGAGTCGAGCCCCAATTTTCCCCTCCGCGCCTTATTTTTCTATTCGGTCCCCACAAAAGAAAGCGAACGAATGACGGAACCCTCCATTTTTCTATTCGGTCTCCATAAAAGTGAGATCCCCACCACTTTCCCCACTACTTTCTCCTTGAGCCGAGCCCTCAATTTGCCCTCCGCGCCTTAACTTTGCCCGTTGGAACCCTAAATTTTTCACTAAATTGACCAACGTAGAGAACATGACAAACCTGAGTGAGCGAGAGTTGGGGACGTAGCTAGTGATACACCGTGAACGACGATGCAACTATAGCGGTGGCCGAGCAACAGCGAGTGAGCGATGGCGAGCGAGCGAATGACGGTGGGTGAGCGAGCTACGGCCGGCGTCGAGCGAGAACCGTATACGAACCCTATTTTACTCCCTCTTTAGCTACACTGTTTTTGGCCGTAGAGCAATGCGGCGTCGTTTCTTATATGAATCTACGTGGAATGGTATAAAACGATGTCGTTTCTTACTAAGAAAGGAAAATGGCATTGTTTTATGCCATCTACCTTGGACAGTCTTAAAAGCGTCGACTTTTTTTTTTTAAATATAAAAGTCACGTAATCATTTTGGCCGGAATCTCGCCGGTGGCACCAAAGAATCGTTTTTCTTCGATTTGGCACTTAAGTGATCCAACGAAACTTTTTGGCACCAAAGTGAAGAAGACCGTACACAATTTTTGGCACTAATAGTGTACTTCCCCTGACCTATTGATTCATAGAGAGGATGTCACGGGCTTCTCCATGCTTAATAAAGGGCATGTCTTAGAACACAACTTAATGAAGTTGTAAAGTTATAGGCTAGCCCATCCACGTGAAACTTTGGCTAGGAAGCGTCGGATCCATGTTGTACCAGGGAAAAAGAAAAAAGAAAGGAAAAGAAAAAAAAAGGCGGATTTAAAAAACTTGTCTGGAATTCCAAGACGAGCGATGTGAACTTCCGTCCACTATCTCTTAAAGGGAAAATTCGACCCTTAATTTATGTGCTTTCTTTGGTTAAGGTCTTTAACTTTGAATTTATCTAATCAAATCTAGCTCCTAGAACCGATTCTAATAAATTTGAATTGACATCTCTATCAGACCGTTTCAGAGTAAGAAGTGGGAAAGAAAAACTTGCTTGTGTGGACTAGTGTCAAAAAGTGATTCTCAAATGAATATTTAGGTTGAGTATAATAATTCAGTCCACACCAAGCTTATATGAAGTGCCAAAATGCGCATCCTTATTTTCAACCTTCAAAAGAGACAACTTTGATAAGTTCAAACGTAGTATTTTTTTTTCCCAATCAAGTCCATGTTCTTAGAATTTATCTAATCAAGTCTTTCAATTTGCATAATTTTTCTAATCAACCATGCCAAAGTTCGAGCACACAAGTCAATACCAAAACGCGTTTCCTCCGCCTTGCTCAAAAGCACTTTAAAAAACTTGCCTGGAATTCCAAGACGAGCAGTGTGAACTTCCGTCCACTATCTCTTAAAGAGAAAATTCGACCCTTAATTGATGTGCTTTCTTTGGTTAAGGTCTTCAACTTTGAATTTATCTAATCAAATCTAGCTCCTAGAACTGATTCTAATAAATTTGAATTGACATCTCTATCGAACCGTTTCAGAGTAAGAAGTGGGAAAGAAAAACTTGCTTGTGTGGACTAGTGTCAAAAAGTGCTTCTCAAATGAATATTTAGGTTGAGTATAATAATTCAGTCCACACCAAGCTTATATGAAGTGCCAAAATGCGCATCCTTATTTTCAACCTTCAAAAGACACAAATTTGATAAGTTCAAACTTAGTATTTTTTTTTTTTTTTTACAGCCAAGTCCATGTTCTTAGAATTTATCTAATCAAGTCTTTAAATTTGCATAATTTTTCTAATCAACCATGCCAAAGTTCGAGCACACAAGTCAATGCCAAAATATAGGTCCTTAAAGAATATTAAGTTCGAGTGTAATTATTTAATCCACCCGCGAAACTACATCAAATACCGAAATGCGTTTCCTCCGCCTTGTTCAAAAGACACTTTAAAAAATCAAAAGAAAGTTTTGTCTAGGAAGCTTTTTCTTCTCCCGTCGTACAAGGGTTAAAAAGAGATGGACAGAAAAAAAAAAAGAAAAAAAAAAGAAACTTTTCACTAGACAACTTGCTTGGACTTCCAGAATGAGCAGCGCACCGTTGTTTTGGTCCACCATGTGCCAGCGGTAAAGTTTTACTTTTCCTCCCTTAATTTACACCTTTTTTTTTCAATCGAGTTCTTGAACTTTTAATTCAATTAATCAATTCCTTAAACTTGCATAAATTTTTTAATTGAATTTGATCTTTGGCACCCAATTCTGATAAGCTCGATCTAATGCGGCAATCAAATCATTTTAGACTATGACGTGGAAAAAAATTAACCTCCACAAACAAATCACCATGAAAAATAATGTAAATGTTTTCCTTTATGGAAATGCTACAGTTAAATTGTTTGCCTCCACGTACAAGGCGTTGGGATAAAGAAAAGCTTCTTATTTTAAGTCATCCTCCGACCTTATCCGAGGGTTGTGTCAACGTGAATTGATTGCAATTGGTGTAATTTCCTGAAAAAATTATTCTCTTTGGGACACGAGGTCGCATACTAGTCTCTTGTGTTTTCCTTTTTGGTTTATTCCGAAAATACATTGGGGTAATCTCTTGGAACTATTATCTTTGGGAAACCTTGGTTTCCTGAATAAGTTATTAGTCGGTAGATGTCATTTCTCAGGTTCATTTCCTAATACATCACTGGGTAATTTTTTCAGCTTTGCTTATTTGGAGACACAATGAATAATTGAAGGTTCAATGGCGGTGGCACAAATTATGTAATGAGAGAGGCCTTTTGTTTCGCTAATGTTATTCATTCATCTAGGAATGATCCCCTTGGATTTATTGAAGGACAGGTCTAAGTACTCTACTCTTCTCAGGTGGCCAAATTCCCCTGGAGATCCATCGACTAATGTTCGAAAATTCTTCTTGACTTGGGTAAATGCCAGAAGGCTAGAATCCTCCTTTAAGACCTTCTTGATCACAAAACGACGGGACGTAAAATTGATTTCGTTGACTGAAGGATCACAGAACCTAAAAAAGAACCTGCGTCTTTGGGCAGCTCAACACTTGATGGGGAAGTGTTATATCAATGCCAGTGGTTAGGTTGATACAGCTGGTTTGTCATAAGGAAGAAAATTCTTTCTTGAGGTTTGTCAAGTTTGTCTTTTTCTTTTCTTTTCTACGTGAAAAAGAAATGGGAAGGGGACCATACCAATAATACTGGCAATGAATGGTGAGCACGGCACGACAAAATTTTCAGTTTCCCCGTGAATTTTCAATTATAGCTTTTTTGACAAATGATGCCTCATCTATGCTTGGACTCTAGAGTCTCCCCGTCATTGCCGAAAAAGTACCGTTTGGCCTTTGCATCAGTAGATCAAAGTCATCCCCATTGTGGATCACATCAGCCCTATAGTAAAATTCACTTAATTAATAATTGAGGTAATATTTATCGATATTTTTCGGTCAAGTTATTGTTATGTTATGCAAAATTATAAAAATTCTAAATGGATTTACATTTATTACCTAGCATTTACACAAATTGTGTTAGACACGTGTAAGCACACATGATATAATTAAGAGAGAAACATCACTACTTAAAAATTTAAAATGAAATCATGACTGAGAAAATCAGTGTTAAACTTGATGAATCTCAAAACAAAATCGTTTTTTTTTTTTTTTTTTTTTTTTTGTGGTAAGTGTAGGGAGGAGGTGTAGGGAGGGGACAGATGTACAAGTGAGTTTATCGGTGAACATCCATCCAAGGAAAGATAAAAGTTAGAGAGACATGAGTCCACAAATGGGCTTATAGATGGAGGTACTTACAGGCTATCCATATGGATGAACAAACAACTATGAACAACTTCTGTACTTGAAATTTACCCTTGAAGTTATGAGTCAAATCAAAGGACATGAACAATTTACCTGGAAGCTTGTCGCCAATTTCCAATACGTCGCTGAGATAAAAGAATGGATACTTTTAATAAAGTATGAAATATAGATAAAAAGAGAATGCCAAGCCCCTGCTGCTCTCGGGCCCTATATAATGAAAGAAATGTTCATGCGCCTAACATCCTGCAGTCTTCAAACCCATACAGAAGGCATACCTAAAATCAGTTTAAAGTATTGGGGTCCAGCACTATGAATGGCCAAGTAGCAAGATAATTCCATTGCCAGAACCAATTAGAACATGAATTGTAGATAGAAGTTACCTCAAAATAAGAGAAATTATTTCACCCTCGGAAATTATGTGGACGCTTGCTTTTGAGTTTTGTCCGGTCAAAGAAGAACTTAATGTACTGTTTTTACTGTGATTTCTTTCGCTGTCTAATGTCTCTTAATAATGGCTAATGAAAGCTTGAAGAATATCAAGCTTTTACCCTCTTTGTAGCCCTCAGTTTAGCGTTGCAGTCTTGAATGAGGTGTAGGACTTAAGATTTTTCCATAAAATCAATGTCTTCATGTTGCCCCCTTATAGAGCCGTATCTGCTCTTTTTATAAATTTGAATCAAATAGAAAGGTTTACGAAATGAAAAGATGAACAAAGATAACACTAATGCAGCATAAAAATAAAACTAAGCCAACCTTTTTGCAGAAAAGTTAATCCAAAAACAATATGGATTATAGATAGCAAAAATACATTAGGTTGTTAAGAAATTTAATCATGGCTCATATATATTTTGTTCACATACATGCACACGCACATAACTCTCTCTGTTTCTGTTCATTCGTGCACATGCGCACATACGACCTTTTTTTTTTCTTCTATGCCCTGCTTTTATCTAATAAAGGTGCAGTACCCACTTATTTCAAAGTCTTTATTTGATTATTCTGAGTGCACATCCATCTATGTCAATAATATAGTTTGATCTTTCATCTTTTTATGCTCTGATTGTGTTGATATTTTTTTCAATACTTTTATGTTAAATTGGGCGTTTCTCATTTCACGCTTAAAACATATGTATAGGTGAGTCTAAAATTAGAGAGACATGAGCCCACCTATAAATGGCTTATTGATGGAAGTCTGCACAAGCAACCCATGTTGTTGAACAAACAACTATGAACAACATCTGTACTTGAAATTTAGCCATGATGCTATGAGTCAAGTCAAATGACATGAACAATTTACATGGGAGCTTGTTGCCAATTTCCAATATGTCACCAAAAGAAACGGATGGATTCTATATTAAAAGTATGACAGAGAAATATGGATAAAAGGAGAATGCCAAGCCACTGCACTTGTGCCCTATATAATAAAAGAAATGTTTATACGTCGATCCCGCGGTTTTCAAACCCATACAGAAGGCATACGTAAAATCATTTAAAGTTCTGAGGTCAAGCACTATGAATGGCCAAGTAGCAAGATAATTCCATTGCCAGAACCAACTGTTGCTGCCTATAAAAACCTTCTATGTCGCATTCTCCCTCGAGAACTCACTTCAGTAACCAAAAGAACAGAAACAAAAGTAGAAAATATGGCAGCCTTATCATTATATATGCCGCTTACTTGGATATTCTTGCTTTCTCTCTTTCGTACTAGGTTTGCTGAGGTACTTTGTCATGCGGACGAGAGCTCTGCCTTGATGGAATTCAAGAGAAGTTTCAAAACCAACACGACAGGTTGGTGATGCATTTATCCAAAAGTCCATTCCTGGTCACTGGATGGAAGTGGAGATTGTTGTTCATGGGATGGCGTCGAATGTGATGAAGTCACCGGCCGAGTGATAGCCCTCAACCTCGGTAGTAGTTGTCTCTCAGGCACCATGAGTCCTAACACCACTCTCTTTCGACTCATTCACATGGAGTCGCTCAATCTCGCTTTCAACAGCTTCAACTTCTCCTCAATTCCGTACGGCTTTGGCAATCTTTCAAAGTTACAATACCTCAATCTCTCCCACTCCTAATTTTCCGGTGAAATTCCTCGCGATATCTCATAACTCTCCAAGTTAGTTTCTCTCGATTTATCAGCTTATTTGTATGAGACACTTCGTATGCCCAACATGGGCGGCTTCGTTCATAACTTGACCAGGCTAAAAGAACTCGATCTTTCTTCTGTAAGCTTGTCATCACCTTTCCCACCTATGCTAGCGAATTTCTCTTCCTTGACATTGCTCAAGCTAGCATCTTGTGGATTGAGTGGAAACTTTCCAGTTAGCATTTTTCAGCTGCCAAACTTGGAAGTCCCTTCCGTTGCTGACAATTTCAACCTGTTTGGGTTTTTTCCCAAACCGCATTGGGGTTCTCCATTAAAATCCTTATACCTTTCCCAGACCAACTTCTCGGGAGAAATGCCCACTTCAATTGGAAATCTTAGTCTCTTGAATGAGTTAGTAGCCTGGGATTGCTATTTTTCAGGATTGCTTCCCTCTTCAATGGGTAATCTTTCTCGTCTCACTGTACTAGACCTTGATGAAAATATCTTGCAAGGTCAAATCCCTGTTTCCTTTGCTAATCTTACCCAGCTATCGGTGCTATGGCTATCTTACAATAAGTTGAGCGGTGATTCTTTGGAGTGGGTGGTCAACTTGACAAAACTCACCGAGTTGATCATTTCAGGTAATAGTTTCTTTTTGGTTATATCAAGCACAATTGTGACGTCACGTCATTTATGCACTAGCCCACTCAGTGGACGACAAGTGGCATTATGGGGGCCCACCCATCATAAGTTTCTCTTTCCCGGTTCGGACGGATCTCTTTCCTCCTCCATCTACAACTCCATGGAACCCGATATCTCGAGCTCCATCGCCGCTTGCTCCCACCTTGACTGTGACCGAACCCCCGCTGTGACAGCAAAGAGCAAAACTACCATCGTCGCCTCAAGAGCTTCGATTCTGGCAAGGGCCTGAGTCGGAAGGCCTTCTAGCTCGGCAAGTTCGGCTAGGTCCTGAACCACGAGCAGCTTCTTCATCAAATTCTTCTCCCTCAACTTCCTCAATTTTTTGACCGAAAGAAAAAAAAAAAAACATCCTCAATTAATCCCCCTAGATGTCGTGATCTTGATGGTCGAATCAACGTGCATCTCGTCCTCCCGCCACCTCCTCAAATCCCTAATTTTCAGATTGACTTTCCCATTGTACTTGAAGAACTTGGCCTACGCGCTGACCGAACACACGAGTGGTGGTCATCGATGAAGCCTGATTTTGCCAATCAGACGAACTACTCAACGACATAGTATGTCCCCTCGCCGCCATAGGCGATGAGGGAGAGGATCAGGTCCTACCCAGAGTCGAGGTGTGAGGCCCAGAGAGCGTTCACGTCCTCGACAGACTAGCCTAGCCGGAAGGCCTTTCGGCTCAGGCCGACACTGGACTCGAAGCTCCTAAGGCGGCGATGGAGGGGTAGGGTTTTGGGAAGGAGGGAGGGGGATAGGATGATCTTTGTGGCATACCGGGAGATCTTGAGAGTATTGTTGAGGTAGGCCTTGAGGCAAAGGAGGAAGTCCCCGTCTCTGGTTTTTCCCATGGGTATTGCGGTAGGGGTTTTAGCGGTGGTCCGAGAGGGAGCGAGCAGCAGTAGAGCTCGAAAGATCGGTGTGGAGAGGAGGAGAGGGAGAGAGACTTTCCAGTTTTTGACGATGGGCCCCTCAAGTGCCTATTTGTCTGAGTGGGCTAATGCATAATGACTTGGACCTAATATTTTTAGGCGAGGAGATTATTTAGCCAAAGAGAAAAAGGAAATTGAAATTGATGGTGTGACTAACACTCCTTTGTCTTGTGTCTTTTTTTCTTTCTTTTGGTAGCTAATTGGTTAAGCTGTGGATTTCCATCTTCATTTGAGAACCTAAAGCATTTGACTTGTCTTGACCTTTCTGGCAACAACTTGCACGGTGATATTTTGGGCGCATTGCGGAATCTAAAGGATCTCAAAGAGCTTTATCTGGAGTCGCTAAATCTCAATGGCATTCTCGACATGAATGATCTATTCACACTCAAGAACTTGAGAATCTTAGATTTGTCCAACAATAACATATCTTTCACCAAGTCATTCATCAATGCCACTACATTGAAGCTTACCTTCTTAAAGTTGGATTCATGCAACTTGATTAAGTTCCCACGGTTTATAGGCTACTTGAGCGAATTGGAGTGGCTATACCTACAACACAACAGAATTCAAGGGACCATTCCTAGATGGATGTGGAACTATAACAAAGAATCTCTCTAGCATATACGTCTTTCTCACAATCTTTTAACCGGCTTCGAAAATAACCAGACCAATCTTCCTTTGCCGAACTTGAACTGTCTTGACATTAGTTCTAACTTGCTAAAAACAACCCTCCCCATCCCACCTCCCTCGGTCATGGTATACAACATCTCCAACAATTTCCTATTTGGGGAAGTTCCAACATTCATATGTGAAGTGAGCTCTCTTACCGTGCTCGATTTGTCCAACAATACTTTGAATGGCACACTTCCTCCTTGTTTGGGAAGTATTCATCCTTTGATTTTATTAAACCTCGCTAGAAATAAATTCGATGGCATGATTCCTCGTGTTTACTTGGATGGTTGTGCATTGAGGATGATTGACCTTAGAGAAAACCGACTAAGTGGGAATGTTTCGAGATTTTTAGGAAATTGTGGAATGCTGGAGTATTTGAATCTTGGTGACAACCAAATTAATGATACGTTCCCATTTTGGCTATCGAAATTGACCTACCTAAAAGTAATTGGCTTGCGGTCCAATAATTTCCATGGTCCCATAGAATCTAATCTAAGCCAGCTTAACTTCACCAGTTTACACATCCTGGACATTTCCAACAATAGCTTCAATGGCCAATTTCCTTCCAACTTGTTGAAGAGTTGCCACGTGATGAAAGTCATGGTTGGTCAAGATAAGTTGGCATATTTGGATATTTCTGAATGGCTTCATGGGACTAATGTTTCATAATCCATAAGTACGACTTATGCGATGAAATTGATGAATAAGGGCACGAAAAGGGAATATGCGAAGATTCCGGATGTCCTCATGGCAATTGACCTCTCCAACAACAAGTTTGAAGGGTTCATTCCTGAACTCATTGGAGATATGAAATCACTTCACATGCTCAACCTTTCAAACAACCTCCTCAATGGTAGCATCCCTCCTTCCTTGGCCAATTTGACAGTGCTTGAAGACTGGATCTTTGCCAAAACAATATTGTGGGAGAGATTCCTCAACAACTAGCCCGCCTCACATTTCTTTCAGTTTTCAATGTCTCTCACAATCATCTATCAGGACCAATACCACGCGGAACGCAATTTGATATGTTCGAGAGCAGTTCATTTGCCATGAATGATGGTTTGTGTGGAAGTCCCTTGCCAAATAAATGCACAAATGGTGAGAACGTTCCTCCACCACCATCATATTTCAAAGTGCATAATAAAGAAGAGTGTCTACTCGACTTGGATTGGAAAATCGTGCTGGTTGGCATTGGAGTCGGGTTTTTGGTTGGTATTGTGCTAGAGAACTTGATCATTGACGAGAAGAGTATGTGGTTCTTGCACTATTCCAAGAAAATGGCAAAAGGATGGAAAAAGGTGAGGAAAGCTTTGGCAAAGAAGAAAATATGCAGCTAGATACTTAATGCTATTTCTTTAAGTAGCTTGTTGAGAAAAGTTATACATGCATGTCTGAAGATTCTAATCTATGTTTATTTGCTATAGTAAAATATATGCATCAGCAATGAATGAATGTTCTATTGCAATATTACTAGCCAAATGACTCTCAAGAATATAGAGACGTAATTGAGATGAGTAGATACCATTGAAAGGCCAATTAATATACATGGTGGACAATGTTGTAAAAAATTTCGCTGTCCATGGAAACCAAGGAGATTGGAGTAAAGGTTCTCATGGTTCACAGGTAGAGAGAGCCTTGCCTTTGTTCATTTAAATGTATATTTGGTCAAACTTTCGTAATAGAGCATTAGCAATCCATGTCGTGTCAAGATATTCGTGTCGGTTATTTTTGTCATTTTATGTTGGTCGACAAATGTTACGATGTGATTGATTACAAATTGTTTCTTATTTAAAATGAATGAAAACATGTCAATTTTGAGTGTAGACATATCAAGTTCGTGCTTTCTCGAAAAATTTGTATTTGTGTTCGAGTCACCAAGGAACTGCCACTTCCCATACTCTTCAAGACGTTAGCTTGCTGTTGGAATTCAAGTTGATGGAAGACGACTTACCTTTATCCGATGCGCAAACAACAATTAACCCCGTAACGAATGTTCAATTGCAAATGAATCACGAACAAAATTACTTCAAGTTGGTTTGAATGCAATCACGAGGAAAGCACTCGATTTCCACAGTGTAAATGCCAATTGTTCTTGTAAAGAAGAAATGAAACGCCTTCTTTTCTTTGATGGAAAGGGAGAGGAATTTCTGAGCGTATGTTCTGCTAACCATGCTAACGGTTGTCTACAAAAGACTTTTATACAACTCCCTTCATACCCTTTCAAAAAGGTGTCTTTCCATCGTAGAATATCAAGACCAAACGGTGCATTCCAATCGCACCCCATCATGGACATACTAGTTAAAGTACAACATCTCCCACTCGGATATGATGGGCTTGATAGCACTTTATCAAGAATATAAGGCATTCAACATTCATCAACTTTACAAAACAATTCATACTGGCAAGTAAGCCGTGCGACCAGTGAGTACACCTGTACTTGGGAGTTCAAATTATGCACCTGTTAGGGATGACATAATGGCTACAACCCTGAAAAAAAATAAACAATCGATGTCTCACAGTGCCCCAGAAATATTTTGTTACATCAATCCAAGTATACCTATCTCTTAAAGGCTATACTTGACTATTCTCAAAAACACCATGTATTTACAATTATATCCGCAATCACATAAGGCGATATAATTGGTCGACCACTAAATACATGTGATAGATGTAAAACAACAATAGTCTTCCTTCACACTCATGTCTCTCTCCATTTCAGAACAACTGCTTTCCTAGACACGTCCTATAAAGCCATATCTATTCATGACCGCCGGTAACATGCTAAAGTAGCAACATTGATCTTTCACTTCGAGAACATAGTCAGAAGTAACATAGGGCACAAAATGAGGTAAATTATAAATTACCTCAAGGGCTCACACGATGAGTAAATAGGGATAATTTTACTCACATTCCCTTGTCGGTCGAACAATGCACATGTAGTATGAATTACATGCTATAGTGGATTTCTCTTTCTATAAGAGCGTATGTCATTTATTAAATATATACACTCTACGGATCTTAGCCTAAACGTAGTGACGTGCTCCTCACGTACTCATGTTTAGCTCGAGTGCTATATCAGCTCGCTTTCTATAGCACCCAGTTAAGTACTCGCATCCGGCATCTTTCAGGCATATATGATTGTGGGACTATCATGTTCAATCTTATTATAAACAAATCACAGACCTCATCTTGACTCCAATTAAGGCGACATATTATTTTATGTACTAAACTTGCTCTTTAGCATTTATTTGTACATAACGTGTCATCTCAACGTGCTAACTATAGCACTTGAGGTGATTGCTCGTGTGAGTGAGCCAATCGTTGTCTGCTGACATACTTTTCAATAATATATGTGTGTATGTGCTAGTTTTATAATGGATTTGTACTTATTGATAAAATATCAAAGTCACTAATAGACAAACAAGTACAATACACATGTCCACAAATACATAAACTAATGATCCTCTACAATAACATATATTACATTCTACGCAATCCTAGTAACATCTTGTGGGTCAAGAATATGTCTCTAGGAACGGCATTCGTAAATGGATTAGCAACCATTCTATTGGTTGAAATGTATTGTAGGATCACTTCTTTCTGTGTTATTATATCTCTAATGAATTTGTTCTTTATGTCAATGTGTTTCGTCCTTCCATGATACTTGGGATCCTTCACATAGGCAATGGCTGCTTGACTATCGCAATAAACTATCACCGGTCTTAGAACTTCAGTGACAGTGGCTAAATTTTCCAAGAAATGTTTTAACCATATTACTTTTTGCATTACAGCAGGGCATGCAATAAATTCTGCCTTCATCGTAGATAAGGCCATGCATGTCTATTTATTGCTATTTCAAGAAATCGCACCTCAATTTAGCAAGAACACATATCCATAAGTCGATTTACACTCACTTGGGTCTCCACCCCAATCAACATTTGAATAATCTAATAGGCGTAAATCACTCCCTTGGTAACAAAGTCGATAATCCATGGTGCCCTTCAAGTATCTCAGGATCCTCTTCACTGTTTTTCAGTATGCTTGATTGGGATTTGATTGATATTGGCTCACCAATCTCACGGTATAACATATGTCGGGTTAAGTACACATTATAGCATACATCAAACTTTTGACCGCACTAGCGTAAGGAACATTTTCCATCACTTTAATTTCTTCTAGAGTCTTAGGACACATCTCAGTACTTAGGTCTTCACCTTGCATGACAGGGGTATTAATAGGATTACAATGTTGTATATTGAAATGTTCAAGAATCTTCATAATATAAGACTCTTGTGATAAAGTAAGGAGTTTCCTTGATCGATCTCTTTCGATCTTAACTCCTAACATAAAAAGCAGCTTCTCCCATGTCCTTCATTTTAAAATTGGAGGACAACCATTCTTTTATGGTGATAACCAAAACCTTGTCATTTCCAGCCAAAAGAATATTGTCCACATAAAGTGATAAAATCACAAACTTATCTTCGGACCGCTTGACATATACATAGTGATCTTTTTTGATCATCGTAAAACCAAAAGTTATTATGGCTCGATAAAAACGAAAATACCACTGTCTAGATGATTACTTAAGGCCATATATTGAGCGATGGAGCTTGCAAACTTTATGCTCTTGACCTTTAGCTATGAAACCTATTGGCCGCTTCATATAGATTTCCTCATCTAGTTCTCCATTGAGAAATGTCGTCTTTACATCCATTTGATGTAATTCAAGGTCTAAATGTGAAATGATGGCTAGAATAAGGCGTATTGAGGCAAACCTTACAACTAGTGAAAATGTTTCCTCGTAATTTATACTCTCTTATTGAGTATAACCTTTCACCACAAAGCGAGCCTTATACTTTTCAATGGATCCATCCACCATTCACTTAATCTTAAAGACCCATTTGTTTCCAATGGCCTTACGATTGAGTGGTAGATCAACCAAGTCCCAAACATGATTTGCCCTCATTGACTCAATCTCATCTTCCAAAGCTTTTCTCCATTCTTCCTTATCAGATGATGAGAGTCTCTTGAACAGTCTTAGGCTTGGCATCATCTTCCTGATAAATCTTAAATGATTCCCCTTCAATCTCAAAACGACGATGAGGAATGCTTTTCCGATTATTTTTACGCAACTGAATTTCTCTTGAATTCAATTCGCCAGACGATGCAACACTCCCACTAGGTCTTGCATGTTGAGGTAAATCTTCATTTCCCTCTACAATATTAGTGGGTGTGTTATTAGGATCTTCCATCTCATATAATTGGAAATCCTTATCAATCTCACCTCTACTAGGAAAATCGTTCTCCAAGAACATGACATCTTGTGATTCCATTTCGGTCACACTCCCATCAGCTTGTTCACCTATGAACACGTACCTTTTGGAGTGTTCAGAATATCTTATAAATATACATTTCTTCCCTCTATGGCCTAATTTGCCATATTTATGGGAAGATTCATGAATATAAGCTACACATCCCCATGGACTTAGAATACTCAAGTTTGGTTTCTTACCAGTTCATAATTCATAAGGGGTGGAAGTGACCGATTTTGAGAGCACTCGGTTAAGTACATAGACAACAGTCTATAATGCATCTTCCCAATAGGAGATAGGTAAATTTGCTTGTGCCATCATAGACCTAACCATTTCTAATAGGGTTCTATTCCTTCTCTCAACTACTCCATTTTGTTATGGAGTACCAAGAATAGTCAATTGTCGTACAATTCCCTTTTCATCACAAAAGAGCCTTGAATTACTCTAATAGATACTCACGTCCGCGATTGGTTCTTAATGCCTTTATTATTTTATTCAACTGATTCTCTACCATCGTTATATATCATCTAAAGCAGTCTAATGCTTTTGACTTATGAGAGATCAGAAAGACATAGCTGAAACACGTGAAGTTATTTATGAAAGTGATGAAATATGAGACTCCATGCCTTGCCCTCACATTCAAAGGACCACAAATGTCAGAATGTATAAGTTGCAATGGAAATTCGGCTCTAGTCCCTTTACCGAATAGTTTTCTAGTTGCTTTTTCCGCTAAACAATGTTCACATACGGGTAGATCAACATTAGTGAGTGACCCTAAAATGCCTTCTCTAGCTAATTTTTTGCATTCTTTGCAACCCAATGTGACCTAATCTAGCATGCAATAGCATGCCAAGTATTTGCATCATCCTCAACATTACTAGAATATGCAATTAAAGAAAAACAACTATCGACATTAACATTGTACTATCATAGTTAACACCATAAAACCATTCGATACATGACTTGAACCATAATAAATTGTTCCAAACAAAATGTCAACACAATCACCATGGAAATTCAATGCATAACCTAGGCTAAAAAGAACAACTACGGAGACCAAGTTTCGTCGAATATTTGGAGCATAGAGGACATCATGTAGGAATAGGTTTCGACCACCATGTAAAATTAATTTACATGTGCCGATACCCTTTAATTCAATTCTTGAATTATTCCCAACATATATCCATCTTCTTCCAAGCTGTATCCGACGATACTCCATAAATGCTTCTCGGTCTCTAGCTACGTGATCTGTTGCTCCTAAGTCTACAGTCCACATTGGATGAGATTCAGCAAGCATCATAGTGCTAGAAATGAAAGCATTACTTAAAGTAATGGAGTTATAGGGTATCTCTTTCGGCTCAGTGCATTCACGAGCAAAATGACCCATCTTGCCACAATTGTAACACTTCATCTTGGCCTTGTCCTTCATCCCACCATGCTTCTTGCGTTGGAAGGGTCTTAGCCCTCTTAGGTGCTTGATCAGTCTTCTTCCCTTTGTTGTTGAATTGATGATTCCTTTTGTGCTTAAAGCTCGAAGTTTTGCGAAAACTCAATTCAGTAACATAAGCATGGGTAGAAGATCTCGCAGCCTTTAGGCGCTCATCCTCTAATTCCAAATGACGCGCTATATCATCAAAAGTGACAATATTCTCATTATGCGTCATATTGATCTTCATATGCTCCCAATTGTCAAGAAGAGACCTTATAATAGCTTGAACTTGTTGTCATCAGTAAGGGAGTGACCTGCCAATTTCAACTCATGAATCATATTTGACATCTCCCGAAGATGCTACCTCATCATTATATTTGGGCGCTTTCGGTATGTGTCAAACTTGATGGTGAGTCTCCTCAGCTTAGTGGTAGATGTACCCCCAAACTTATCTTTCAAGGCAACCCACATAGCTTGAGCTTTATCATAACTTTCAAACTCACACATGAGATTATCTGCATACAGCTCAGCAATGTGATGTGAACAATGCTATTTTTCTTCTTCCAAGCTTGATAAGCTTCTAGATCTCTCCTATGTTGAGCTGGAGGTTCCATGCTCAGGTTCATCCATGGTGTGGTTGAGGGTTTCCAAAACCTTTTGCTTCTCAAGGATGTATTGAACCTTTCGGTGCCAAATATCATAATTGTCACCGTTCAGCTTCTCACCCTTATTGGCCACAATGGTTTTGGATGCCGAAGTCATAATCAACTGCTATAACACATTGACATAATAAACGTAGAATCAATACTAGCACATTTTCAGAGTAACACACATATTTAATTTGCAGCAAAGACAAACTAAATTAATGATAATTTAACAAAAAACACAGAAACAAAAGTTCACTATGTTCCCAATAAGCTCTTATGTTCGATTGTTCCATTATCATTAATTAGTTTAATTTGCGTAAATTTTAAGTTCTAGGTGAGAACTCCTTCGAATTCTACCAACCTACAAACTCCCACTAGGAAAAACAATTACATGACCTCATATAATTTCTACATTTTTCCATTAATGCAAAAACATAGCATGATGTGAACCAACGAACAAAAAAAAAAAAAAAAAAAAACAATCATGCCAAAATTACAATCAAGACCGCAATTCAACATGTAACGGAAAAACAAGGATTTCCTACCATTGTTCGAATTTTCTTGGAATTAGAAAATTGCAAGTATATTAAATTATATACATATTACCATTGAACCAAGTTCTACACAACACATATGACACCATTTTCATATAAGCAAGCTACTGAATTTCCAAAACCACAAGAAAATACAGATAAAAAAGAATAAACAGTGCATTTAAAACCCCAAAATATGCGTACTTAGGGTTCCCTACACATTTTCATACATTTTAAAATTCAGACATGCAAAATAAACATACCATAGTGTATAACACATCCATACGAACCAAACGCCACCAACCACGCTCTAATCAGAGCTCCCACGCGCCCACACACGCCGCCTGAGTGTGTGGCGTGTGTGGCGCACGCGCCAGCGAGCCTAAGGGCTCCTGGCCGATCCGACCAGTTTGACCGCCGGTCCAGCTGACTGGTTCGACCGGTTGATCGGTCAATAGTAAGGTCGAGTCAGGTCTCCGGTTGAGTCACCGACTGGTGATCGGCCGTCCAACTGCCGCCATCGGTGACGTCATTGACAATGTCATCCGGCAATTACCGACGATTGGATGACGTCATGGATGAGGTCATCCATGACGTCAGCATGCGTAGGTTCGCCTACGCGCGCGTGGCGCTCACGCGCTAGCCTTCCCAGCGCGTTGAGCACGTGGTGCCCACGCGCCGCGGCTTCTGGCCGCACGTGTAGGTGCATGCGACGTCCTTTGGTGGTGCTTGACCCATCGACTGTGGCACCCCCAAAACCCGGTAGGGTCTCCACAGATACTAAGCGCTTAAAATCTAAGGCAAAAACAACTTATTTGACGTTAGTAAAAAGGGAGTTATAAATTTGACCGAGGTTTAGGCATAAAACTTTTTTTTTTTTTTGAAAAGGCTTTAGGGTTTAGCGCAGCTCTCAACGAAAAATAAGAGGCGAGTCTCACCATCTCTCCGCTTTCTTAACAACAGCACAATGCACACCAACTATTGCAATTAGAAGAAAACACAAGGCTGAACCACTTTTATTTACATATATATATTTTTGCGAAGGGTTTCACGGGTCGGTACATCAAAAAGGTAGGCCAAGACTCTTCCATACGCTCGGCCTTCAACCCCAAAAAGGAACACTCGACCCACTATAAACAACGTGTATAGACCTCCCCTTGGACTGCTAGTGTCGGCCATATCTCAAAAAGTTGCCAACTCCTACTCCTCACGCGCGGGCCATCACACCCATCCTGGTGCGTCAGGCGGTGGGGGTGGCAGCATCCCCATCATCACTCCATTGCGGCGAACGTGGACAGACACGTACTCCTGAATGATCGGGCCCCCAGACAAACCCACGTCATAAGTCACGATCGCGCGAACCCGTATGAACGTCAGACCAGGTACGGTGGGACAATCGATCTCCAACAACTCGACCTCCACATCAGAAGGAAGGCCGTAAAATACTCCCCGCGTGACGGTAGGGAGTGGCATCGTACTAATTTGAAATGTTGGTTCCCGAAGGGGTGAGTACAACCACTCAGTAGGTAAAGGAATCCAATAACCACTCAATGCATTAAACAATACGAACAATTACATCATACATGACGTTCATGCATTCCAGCGTACTTACCTCGAAGCCATGTATATACCATCATGCCATAGGTAATCATCATCATATCATGTCAAATATGCATGTCATCATGCCATAGGTAATCATCATCATATCATGTCACATATGCATGTCATCATGCCATAGGTAATCATCATCATATCATGTCACATACGCATGTCATCATGCCATAGGTAATCATCATCATATCATGTCACATATGCATGTCATCATGCCATAGGTAATCATCATCATATCATGTCACATACACATGTCATCATGCCATAGGTAATCATCATCATATCATGTCACATATGCATATCATCATGTCATGTCACATATGCATGATTTAATTTCCACTTTTAGTTCTCAATTGATAATCACATCACTCTTTCTCGGGATCATCCATCCCATACTTTACACTCGCACCCTATCCAGGCATTGTGAGAAAAACCTCCGGCATTCAGCCATTTATGGCCACCGGGCATCCGGCACCCCCACATCCCGGGCATCTCGCATCCCAACTGGCATCACGAGGCATCCCCTCGGGCAAAGACCTCCGAGGCTTCCGGCACCCAACCATTCCGGGCATCCACGATACTCCCGGGCCATCCGGTCATGTATCTCTATACATTCCGGGCATTATCAACCTCCACAAACAGCTTCCTCATTTACCATTGTTCATGTTTGCCAATTTAGGTCTTAATTTACCATGCACATGATGTAATGATAAAACAAGATCACCGTCGTTCTTATACATGCATCATCAATCATTAACATACGTGCAGTAAAATGCAATCACTCATAGCAATTAGATTCTTATGGAATGTATGCCACTCAAAACAATTTACTTACCAAATTCATTTAGAATTTATTTAAATTCCAACTTATCCTATTTTGCAATTATTTAAATTAAATAATCACACAAATCCCAAATTCATGAAATTAAAGCATATGATAATTTAATACAATAAAATAGTGGTTTCCTAAAGAAAAACACATAGCAAATCAATTTCTGCACAAAAGGTAATGTTTACTAAAATACCGCATGGAATCTCGGACAAAGGCAGAATCTACATTTTTCTAAGTAATTCAATTAAAATGCCCAAACGACCTCCGAAAATTATGAAATTTTACCAGGTTATATTTAAGACACTAAATTAGATTTTCATGAAGAATTCTAGGCCAAATTCGTTTTAGATAAATTTCTATAGTCATACGAAGCCACGGGTCAGATCACCAAAACGTCCAGGGTCCTATGTCCGAAATATTGAGGTTTAACCTACCTATCATTCTTAGTTTTCTCTGAAATTTGGATATGTTTTACTTCTAAAGGTACCCTACAAATTTCATGAAGAAAATTAAGCCAAATTGCCAAAGAATAACCTCCATATGAGTCCATGAAGTCTCGGGTGTCCTGTACCGCGTCTCCAGATTTATCATCTTCATTAACAGGTCGATTTCCTAAGCTATAATTTTTCATTTTGCTTAAAATTTGAGTATGTTGATCTTTAAGATGTGCTCTACAAGTTTCATGAAGGAGTCGAAGAGAGATTCTTGGTAAAAATCAACATGCAGCCACAAATCTACCACAAGGTCAGCAAAATAGTTCCAGATCTTGAGCCTCCGTAGGATGGGGTTTTGACCCCTTAAATCTTCATCATTTTGCACGAAAGTTTAGTATGTTGTAGTTCAAGGTGTTGGCTACAGCTTTCATGAAGAGATCCAAGTCAAAATCGAAATCCAAACTTGCATGCAAGCTCCCACAAGATTCTGACTCCAGTGGTTCATGCGAAAACAGCAAGGTTCTTCAAGAAACAACTCACACTAGCTTCGGTTCCTAGCTTCTAAACATCCAAGAATTCAATCATACATACAAAACACACATGCAAGAGTAGTAATGGACCCTAAAATTGCCTTAAACTCAAAAGAAATGACGGCACACGGCGGGCGAACGGCGGCGAGCGGCGGCGAGCGGCTGCGACGGACGGCTCCTCCTCTCTCTCGGCCTCCTCCTCTCTCTCTCGCACGCACACCCCTCTCTCTCTCTCTCTCTCTCTCTCTCTCCTTTGGGCGACACTCCCCCCCCCCAACCGGTCACCCTCTCTCTCTTAATTCCCCAAAAGGCAATCATGAGGTTGCCTCCCCCAAGGGCCAATGCATGGCAAGCCTTCTTGCCACTTGGCAAGGCTCATGCAATGGGCTTGGGCTTTTGGGCCTTTTGGGAGAAGTGGGCTGGCCACTCCTCCCCCCCTTTGGGTCGACGGCAGCCCCTCCTTGTGGGCTTTAATGGGCCGGCCAACTTGGCCCATTAGAGGTCCACTCTTGGGCCTAAGGCCCAATCAAATTTTCTCCCCTTTTTTTTTTTTTGAATTTTCTTTTTAGGGACTTAATTACTAAATTTCACATAATCAAAATCATATAATATTTTATCTATGAGAACTTAATCTATAAAATGCATGGCCAAGCATAGACTATTCTCATTAATTTACCATATAATCCAAATTTCAAAATAAAGATACCCTTGCCGACTTGAGTCCAAAGAAAATAAAATAAAAGAAAGGGAAGGATTAAAAAAAATAAAAAAATAAAAAAATAAAAAAATAAAAAAAGTTATTAAATATTATTTAAAATGTTCATGTGACACATAAGACATCCGGCATTCACGTTAGCGATTTTCTATCAAACTTAGCCGGATAGACTCAATTGACAAAAGGTAAAAATGTCTATGATTGAATTTAACAAAAGTACAATAGGTGTAAGACTTTTTGACTGATTTTCTCTAAACTATTAGATGAAGACGTCATCTAATGTATGAATAATCTAACACTCCTCCGCATGCATAGGCTGAACATTGGCAAGTAAAAGAGGTACATGGGGGTTTAGAGATATTTGAATTCAAGACTTTCTACTCATGCGTAATCTAGTATTTAATTCTAATATTCATCACAAATTAGATTTCAATGAATATACTAAAGGTAAAATATCAAATTTATATATGCTTAAATTTTAATTTATCAATGGGTCACAAATTGATATATATCTCAAGTAAGTATATGTATAATTATGATAGAACAAAAGTGATAAATTGGATAGAAATGCTGACTATCGGGCTTTTCAACCTTACAATTACTAATCGATGATTGCGGAAATCAAGGATTTAGAAATGGCAGTCACAATGCAGAAGAGATCACACACTGTAATTATCATTCTACCTACCATTGTATAAAAGAGATATGAACTAGAGGAGGATTGATGCTACTTGGTCATCTAGTTGAAACATTTGTAATTGTTAGTTCATTAATAGTGGAAGCTTTGTGAATCGGGCCGATAGAATCAAGTGTTTTCACATATCTCCCAACTGAGAATGCAGACTGTGATGGTCGGGTAAGTGCGATAGTATTGCGGATAGTATCGTCTCCTAGCATATGAACCACAAATGACATAGTCAGTGCGGATCTTCGCAATGCGTAGTAGACTGATGTGTATGCATTTTAGCAATTGAAGTCCATCACATAACTCTTTAATTGACAGATCAGTAAGTTCCAACCCTCAATCTTTAGATCACAACTTCCATGCTTGTCATTTTGCAAGAAAAATAAGGAAGGATGCTGCACAAAATTCTTGGATTCCATATAAAAATGGGATGTGAGTAGGAACATACAAAATTCTTGGGGTGTGGTGGCGCTTGTTCTTATTTTTCATTCTTTTCATATATATATATTATAACTTACTCCATGTCATCATACTGGCCACAAAAAAATCCATATCATGGACATATTAGACCACATTGCTAGTACGCATGGTCCAGCAACACCCAGTAAGCACGGTCCTGAAGTGGAACTAAAAATGAGGTCTAAACATGCTTAAAAGTACCTAAAAACTATTGACATGTGAGCCTCTATTTACAAACAAGTAAATTAGCATTAAATTAAGCCAAATTCGTCGGGAATCATGTTCAATGAAGTATGTCCAAAAATGCCAAGCAATGTCAGCGGATGTAAAGCAAATTGTACATTGACAGTGATTTGTAAACATGCTTTGAACCCTACTAAAAGAGATTAGACACTACCCATAATCATGAGCATGTAAGAGAATAGTCAAACTAAGCCTATTCATTCAAATTCACCTCTAATTGATAACGCCCGGCATTCTCTTCTCTTTCCTTCAGCACCTCACGATCTCAAAGTAACGCGCATGAGCATCATTTGACATGCACAACCACATATGAACAGGATTCGATACATTCAAAACACTTGTGAACAGCATTCGACATACATCACCTATATATCCAATCCGTTTGCATATTAATGAACTATGTACAGGAAATGCAGCAAGACACAACCGACATCAATTGGACATCAAAACGTTTATATACAGAATGCAATAGGAACTAACTATCCACGATTGAGTTTGGCATTCTGTCGAACAGGTTGTGAGCATGTGGCGTGAAGCATCCAATAAATAGAATAGCTAACAATTCAAAACAAAATATGACCTAGGATACTCAGCTAGACAATGTAGTAGAGATAAATCAGCGACGCTGAGTTTAATTGGATACGAAATGACCTGATGGTCCAACTATTGCGATTAAGGCGAGCGATCGAACAATAATATATAGACAGAAGAAGAAAATATATCGGACACCAGATTTACGTGGTTCAGTCGTAAAGACCTACGTCCACAGGGAGAGCAGCAGCGATTTTCACTATAGATCAAGCATACAAGGAGATTACACACTCAAGTCACTTAAATACTCTCTCGGTGTTTCTCAAGCCCCAATTACAACCAATAACTCACACAGTGTTTAGCCCCAAAAATTCCTCGAGAATAATCTCTCAATCTCACGAAGGAATTACACGCAAATCTTACCTCAAGATTTGATCGGCTACAAACACTAAACTTCTTGGATGTAATTCACAAGTAAGAACGACAAAGCAAATCCCTCCCAAGCACTCGACAACAAGACGGCGCTTCAAGACCAACTCTTCATGATCAACGGCGGAACACCAAGCACTCACATGGCGCTTCAAGACAATTTGTGATCCACATATATCACCCACGGCCACAAGTCTATATATAAGTAAAATCCTTATTATTATGCCAACTTCTAATAGAATTCTATTTCCTATCTAAAACGATTTTATTCAAAACATATCTCTATATATTTTAAACAAAATCCAAATCCAAGTCAAAGTTGAACTTTCCTATTTCAGTGGCCAAATTTCTCCAACGTGGATTCAAACTCTTTGGGAAGTTGATCTTCGGATCTTCTTTACTCAATTTCGAATGTCTGCAATATATCCAATTCGGAATATTTTGAATTTCATATTGGACTCAAACTCGAGACATATTTTAACAATCTCCACCTTGGCTCGACGTTTGAGCCAAGTTGTAATTGCTTCGCAAAAATTCAAACTCTGCCGTTACTTTCCCATAGCCTCCGATGGGCTCAACCGCCATAGATATTATCCAAGTCCAAGCCTCGCTTGAACTTCGCCATAACCGAGGACCTCATTAGAATACCAACTCCACATGCACCTTTAACTGCTTCACAAGGATTTTCCGACGGAACCTCCTTAGCTAAGATAAAGCAAAACCATTGTTGCATCCATATCGTCGGGAGATCGAATATGTACCTTGTTAATTTCAGCAGTTACAGCAACCGTTGGCTCTATAGGCTCCACCTCGCTATGAGCACCATCTGTGTCAATTACTTTGCTAGTACCTGTATACGCTACCTTAGGAGTTTCTGGTCGCAACTCCACCTCAAGCTGAACACCGTTCAGATCCGTTTGAATACTGCTATAATCACTCCTAACCAAAAGTACTGGAGACTCATCAAGGGTAACTTCTCTGCTATCAACAGGTGAATTTATATCCGGGCACCACAACCGATCGCCCCGCTCACCTTGTGCATAGCCATGGAATATGCACATTGCCCTCCAATCGAGCTTACCATCACTCACTCGAAAATAACACGGGCAACCAAATATTCTAATAATAGAATAACCAGCAACGTTACCTAACCACACTTCTTCAGGAGTTTGTCATTCAATAGCAGTTGATGGGGATCTATTCACCAGGCAGCTTACCGTACTTAGCACATCAGCTAGAATTCTCCTAGCAATACCAGCACTAGAGATAATTTTACATGCCGTCTCTAGTAATGTTCTTCTCGTCAATTCTGCAAATTGTTGTGATTTATTGGCACTAGTGCGGTGTTTCACTATGCCTTCTTTCATGTAGAATTTATTTGTCAGCTCCGAGCAGAACTCCATGCTATTGTCAGTCCGCACATGCTTGATCGACTTACTAGTCTCCGTCTCGATCAAAGCTCTTGACTGCGAGATCCTGACACCAGCATCAAACTTGTGCCTTGGCACAAACACCCAGGTCTTCCTCGAGTAGTCAAAAGACTCTCGAACAGATGCATCCGACGTCTCCGGGGCGAAACTTATCATTGTCTCACCTTGAAGTTTATACAAGCCATCATGCTTGATTCCTTTCATTATCACCAAGGCACCTCGTACAACCTTCAGAACTCCACCTTTTGAAGAATACCTGCAACCAGCTGAATCTAGGGCACCCAAGAAAATTAAGTTCTTTTTCAACTCTGGAACATACCTTACTCCAGTCAATGTCCTCACAATACCATCATGCATTCTGATTTTAACATCACCAACACCCACAACATCACACTTAGCGTTGTTTCCTAACTGGACTTTACCACTACCCGTGCACTGATAAGTGATAAACCAGTTTCTATTTGGTGTAACATGAAAAGAACAACTAGAATCCATAATCCATCCATCAAACGATGAATAATCAGTGACAGACAAGACATAATCGGCATTATCTGCTACAGCTGCAACATTATCTGTAGAATCAACCATAATTCCCTTACCCTTACCCTTCTCATTCTTCAGCTTAAGGCAATCCCTTCTAAGATGCCCCCTCTTGCCACAGCTCCAACAGACAACATTAGCAGTCCTAGACTGACTACGCCTGTTTATATTAGTACTACTATTACCCACACGTGTTATAGATCTTCCTATATTTTCACCTACTAAAGCAGCAGATACTGGGTTCGCGATTCTCTTCTACGAATGTCCTCGCTCGAATTAAATCTTGAACCCCATCAAACGTCAAACTTGTTGACCCGTAAGAATTACTAAAAGCGTAACAATAGTATTCCAACTATTAGGCAATGAGGATAGCAGAATCAAAGCACGTACCTCATCTTCAAAATCAATCTCAACTGAACTCAATTGACTAACAATCACATTGAATTCATTGATATGATCTCGCAATCGACGCACCTTCGCTCATCTTCAAATTAAACAGACGTCGCATCAAATAGACATTGTTGATCACAGAGGGCTTCTCGTACATATCTGACAGGGCTTGCATCAAATCAACAGTGGTCTTCTCCTTCAAGATGTTAAACGCGACGTTACGAGCCAACGTCAGTCGAATAACACCCATAGCTCGTCTATCTAGCAAATCCCAATCAGCTTGCTTCATCGTCTCTGGTTTCTCCCCAGATAAGGGCAAGTGCAATTTCATCTGGTAAAGATAATCTTCAATCTGCATCTTCCAGAAACTAAAATCTTTCCCATCAAATCTGTTGATTCTCACTTTTACTTCTTCTGTCACCATCGATTCGCTTCAACTTAGCCAAGCCTGGCTCTAATACCAATTGTTGCGATTAAGGCGAGCGATCGAACAATAATATATAGACAAAAGAAGAAAATATATCGAACATCAGATTTACGTGGTTCAGTCATAAAGACCTACGTCCACGGGGAGAGCAGCAACGATTTTCACTATAGATCAAGCGATACAAGGAGATTACACACTCAAGTCACTCAAACACTCTCTCGGTGTTTCCCAAGCCCCAATTACAACCAATAACTCACACAATGTTTAGCCCCGAAAATTCCTCGAAAATAATCTCTCAATCTCACGAAAGAATTACACGCAAATCTTACCTCAAGATTTGATCGGCTACAAACACTAAACTTCTTGGATGTAATTCACAAGTAAGAACGACAAAGAAAATCCCTCCCAAGCACTCAACAACAAGACGGCGCTTCAAGACCAACTCTTCATGATCAACGGCGGAACACCAAGCACTCACACGGCGCTTCAAGACAATTTGTGATCCACATCTATCACCCACGGCCACAAGTCTATATATAAGTAAAATCCTTATTATTATGCCAACTTCTAAAAGAATTCTATTTCCTATCTAAAACGATTTTATTCAAAACATATCTCTATATATTTTAAACAAAATCTAAATCCAAGTCAAAGTTGAACTTTCCTATTTTAGTGGCCAAATTTCTCCAACGTGGATTCAAACTCTTTGGGAAGTTGATCTTCGGATCTTCTTTACTCAATTTCGAACGTCCGCAATATATCCAATTCGGAATATTTTGAATTTCATATTGGACTCAAACTCGAGACATATTTTAACACCAACAATGATACTTGGCTTGAATTAGCAGAGTGAGATGATTCAGGGTTGATTGTGGCTCGAGCTTCTGTCTCAGACATATGTTTCTATTTTCTTGCTCTATCTTCGGGTTTAATGAGCTTAATTTCTGTTTTGTCCCTCGTGCAAATATTAAGTTGTTTATAACGCCAGATTTTATGCGCATATTACGTTATCAAGAGTAATGTTCAGGCGAAAAAATCATTGTCGATGGACCTAATGAAAATTTTTATTGGATACCGGTTCTTACTTTTCGACCAATATTGAACCACCCCTTAGTATACCTCGAGGTTGTTCAAAGGATGCATTATGTGAGGACAAGAACAATTCATAGGTGACATTTTTCTTTTTTCTTAAGTACAGGGATGAGAAAGTCTGTAGCCAATAACCTTCCTCAAGCTTGAAATATCACATATGTCGTAAACTATTTTCTAAGTGATAGGCTCCTAAAGGGACTCAAGGATGGGTAAGCCCTCCTTGAGTAAATGCAATACTTTTTATTCCCCTATTGTGAGGTTTTATGGGATCATTATTAACTTTTTAAAAAACTCAAACATTTTAAATAAATGCGTGATTTATTATTTAAATATTTTATCACTCCCCTTTATACTTAGTCTATTTTTATTTTATTTTGCTTAGTACTAAGTGTGAAAATATCTCATTGGGGAGACCAATAGGGACTTGGAAGATTCGACTCAAAATATTTTGCTCTAATATCATCTGAGGTGGTATGATATCACTTTGCACTGTTTTAGAATCTTAAATTTTTCAGATGCATATATGAATTTATTACTTAAATTTCTACCATTTTATATCTACATCCTGATTTCTCAAAGGGGAAAGAGAAGCAACAAGGTTGCTGTACATTTCGGACGGTTGAATGTAATTCTAAAATGGGAATCGATTCTACAATAATTGATGACCCTTTCCTTCACCTGCTTTTTGTCTTGTATTGGGCAAATGATTGTTTTTCAATGTAGAAGGTATATATTTTTTCATGTGACTTTGGATTTGTAGTAGAATCGTTTGGTCCTTTTGCATATAAGGGCATTTTCATACCCATTTCCCCAACCCCGATTTGTTCACATCCCACCCTTCGCCATTCTCTTGTCCTCTCCATTGACTTGCGCATGTAAAACCCTTCTTCCTTTATTAAACCTTTTCTATCACAAATTGAAAATTCATGTGTTTGGTCATGTTGGACCATCTCGCATCACTTTCTTGTTGATGCGATTCTTTCTTTCTTTTGGCATCACCATTGAAAAGGAAATATACCGGTCGCTCAAAATAAATGACAATGCCTGAAATTTCCACACCATGTTGAGTTGCTTAACGAGTAGGGCATTGAGCGTACTTAACCCACATGCGACTTGGGTTGCTTTCTCCATCGCTTTAGTTACTTAATTTTCAGGTGCATTAGTGAAAGCTTGCATGAAAATGTTAGATAATATGAAAATAATAATTGTTGGAATTCTATTGAAAATGCTGAGAAAATAAAATCAAATGTTTGAGGTGTACAAAGCACTGTTTTTAAGTATAATTCCGGCGCTCAAAGTAGAAACTCAATGCGATAGAATTATAGAAGGAATGGGAACAACATTACGTGTATAATTCAACAAGGAAATGAAAGATAGGTAAAGAGAAATAAGAATATTTTTGTTATGATATATCAATTTCCCTTTCCAATTATATTCGGAATAACAATTTGTAGGTGAAAGAAAGAGAGAGTATTAAGAGACAGTTGTAAATAAATGAGTAATTATTGAAGGAGAAGATGACTGCTATATAGCAATTACAAAATAAATAAGAGTTTATAAAAAAAATAAATCAAACATTACGAAGCCATATTAAATTTGATACAAAGTCTAGAAAGTCGTTACATGACCATTTCAAAACTATTACAAAATGATGCCTTGACTTGGTAGCTCCTCTGTAAAAAGTTTTCTAACTATCTTAGGCTATTAGATAAAAGCGTGATTTAATACTTAAATAATATAACACTATCCTCACGTGTAAGCTAAACTTTAGTCTAAGAATGAAGTGTAAAAATATCTAATTGGGGAGGCAAACATGAGTTTGGAAAGATTTGAATGCAATAAATTGATCCAAGCAAATACTTCAATCAACAACAAGTCAATCCACTTCAGTCAAGGACTCATCACACACTCGGAATAGCGTAACACAACGTCCTAGCCAAATATTAGTAAGTTCTATTTACCACACTTCAAGGAATGGCCTAGGTGACCGAGCAACGTGCAGGCGAGCAAATGGGCAAGAGGGCATGGCCACGAGAAAGAGAGAGGGCGACAATGAGGGTGAGGTTGAGAAAGTGAGGGAGGAAGAAGAGGTGGTGTGGAAATGAGAGGAGGGAATGCCTGGCAAACCCCTCATGATGATCTTTTCAAATGGACTAATCATCTTTATGTAGATGGACAATCTAGGTTGAGGAGGTGGCAAGCTAAAGAGATGGGTGGCAAGTCAAGTTCTTATAGGCGACACTTGCTCATCTTTTCATTGGTCCATCTAAGGAGTTGAGTCATCATGAAATAATTACATGTAAATATTATGGGGACACCTAAGCCAATGACTAAGCCTCTCCCATTTAATGTTTGGATCTTGAGTAATCATTAGGCTAAGTATCTTCATATTACAAACTTTCTCTTCAAGTTTTTAGGTTATGAGGCATTATGGCATATCCCTTTGAAGGATACCTCAACTTGGCATTGAAGAACTAGTGTCCAAGATGTTTAATGCATCCTTATCCTAAATTAAGAAAACTCTAGATTAGCCTTGCTTTTAAGTTGGGCGTGTAGCCCCCTTGCCTTCCAAGTTGGGTGTGAGGCCCTCTTATCCCGGGGTGAAAACAGTTTCGAGCAGTTTTCGAAATCAGCGTCAATACCTTATCAAATGAGTTAAAAAAATTATAAATTTTTAATATGTTATAGATAAGACCCTAAATGATATTTTTCATGAGGAATCAAAGTCTAATTCGTGCTGTGGAAAGAGCAGTAAATCACTTAACACAACCCAAAAATTGGTCCATCAAGTAGATTCATTAGTCGGAGAGAGAGACTCATTTTGAAATCCAAATCTTCACAAGACTCTTTAAAATTTATATATGTTGTAGAAATTGATGTTTTTTAAAACTTTTGTGAAGAAGGCATGTTCAAATTCGAAAGGGAAAATTTTATAAAAAAATCAAGAAGGAAATATGGTCAAATGTTTTTACTACACCAGGCAAGTTCTAGTCGGTAAATGATCGGGCCATCATCCCATCCATTCCTCCTCATAAAAATCCCAAATTTAGGTATGTTATAGATTGAGATTTTTTAAACAATTTTCATGAAGGAAGTTTCTCCAAATTTTGTGGCACCCCTCGACAGCCCCCGATCCGTTAGGGTCACCACAGTTCGCTTACCTTTCACTTGACCTGGTACCATAGGATTATAATGGGTCCATAAGTTGGGGTTTACATCCTTCAGATCAGTCTCAGCGTAGTTCATATAGTGGAAGCATATACAAATCTCCTTATCCCATACTTAACAAAATAATGCAATGCACACCAACTACGCATTTTATATATAAGTTAGAGCCGAACACTTTTATTTACATAACTTGATGGACATCATGAGTTGGTACAACAAAAGGCTAAGGCTTTTCTAAACTCGACTATAACCAAAAGTACCCAACTCTACAGTAGCCATATACTTTGGTCCATCATTCAGTGTCAGCTATCCCAAAAAACAAAACTTCATTGTCCATCTATCGCACTTAGTCACACCCAGCCCAGTCCTCCAGCTGGTGGTGGCGGCAGCATCCCTAGCATAATCCCACCACATCGGGACATGCATGGACAAAAACTCCTGAATGACAGGGCCGGAGGGTGATCCAACGTCGTACAAGACCAAAACTCACACACGAACAAAAACTAACCCATGTATCCCGGGGTGATGATGCTCCGTACACTCACACTCGACATTGGTCGGTATACCATAGAAAGTACCGGGGGTGACTGGCGACAGATACATATTTCCTAGTCTGAAATGTTAGTCCCCAAAAGGGGTGAGTACAACTACTCAGCAATAAAAGATCCATCAAACTACATAATGCAACAAGCAAGACAACCAAGATTTCATGTGAAATGCACATATCATCCACGCAATCATGCGTATATTTCCATGAGATCCATTCAATACTTTAATGACCACATTTTCAGTACCAACTCAAGACCATAGACAATTTATGTCCCATACCATATGCACACACATGCGCATGATTCATTTTCCCATTTTGATTTTTCAAAAAGATCTCATTTTTCCCAGGGACCAATATTAAAAACACAAGCACAAAACACATAGCCTTAAGAGAAAACTAAAGGCTAAAGCATAACCCATAGGTAAATTCATTACCTATTTAAGAGCTTTAAGACACCTTAGGGCTTGCCCCTAATTTTTGGGATGCCACATCGACGGACTCTTCTCAACGAGTACTTTCACATTGTATATTTCAAAATTTATTTTGGCTGAAAAAATATTTCAGAAAATGGCCAAAATCGTACGGGTGTATGCGACCTCGAACCCGTTCTTCGCTTCGGTTCATTTTCGACGATTCATATTGCAATTTCGAGCAATAAACATCCAAATGGTGTAGTATTCATACTCTTGATCTCGATATCAAATGATAAACGAGATGATTCAATGAAAACAAGACAAAAATCACGACCGGGCTCTGATACTAATGTTAGATTTCAAGTCGACAGATGACGACTTACCTTTATCCGATGCGCAAACAACAATTAACCTTGGAACGAATGTTGAATTGCGGATGAATCATGAACAAAATTACTTCACGTTGGTCTGAATGCAATCACGAGGAAAGCACTCGATTTCCACAGCATAAATGCCAATTGTTCTTGTAAAGAAGAAATGAAACGCCTTCTTTTCTTTGATGGAAAGGGAGAGGAATTTCTGAGCGTATGTTCTGCCAACCATGCCAACGGTTGTCTACAAAAGACTTTTATACAACTCCCTTCATACCCTTTCAAAAGGGCGTCTTTTCATCGTAGCATATCAAGACCAAACGGTGCGTTTCAATCGCACCCCATCATGGACGTACTAGTTAAAGTACAACACTTGCAATTTAACTAAGTTACCAAGAGCTTTCGAAACTATTTTTTTTTCCTAAACTAATATGGTATCCTACACGAAATATATTTTCATAGAGATCATTTTAAGTTAAATGTAAACTTCTTAGCTTAAGGAGGATATAATTTAAAAAAAAAAAGTGATTTAGTTTTATGAGTATAAACGTAAACACGAAATCAAAATCACGATTTTAACAGAACTTTCTTGAATTGAACATAAATATCCAATTTATAGGATTTGATTGAGCAGGGGCCGGGGAAGTCACCATCTCCATCCTCGTCCCACCCCTGCGAAGTGCGGGGCAAGCTTGGTTATTAGAACAATGAGAAAAATGATTATGTTTCTACCAGTTCATTTAATAAGAAATGACAAAATATATGGCAAAAGAGGAGGGATAAGTTTGTAGTTCATTAAAGTTTGTACTAAATTAACGACAATAGTGATAGATTGAAACTGACTCACAAACTTGTATTTAGAAGCACAGCATTTATGTTTAGTTTTTTAAAAATAGAATTATTATTTAATACTGATCAGTCTGAATATTTAAAAACCTACACTTTTGAACTCTTAACTTTATTTCAAGTCATTGGAAATGTTTTGTTTCTACAGAATTTTGTAATGTTGGAATACGTTTTAAATGAATCATCCTTGACAGAATTATGAGAAAAATTTATACGACTTTGATATGTCATAGCAATGTAGAATAATCTATTACACAAATGAATTGGAAAAAATGTGACATGTCAAGTTGGTGTTATAAAAGGTTTGACGATTTCATGAAAAAATATTATGTCATTTCAAGTTTTTTTTTTTTTTTAATATAGGGAAAATAGTTCACAAAGTCCTAATCTTATTGAACTTTTGCCAATTTGGTCATAATTTTTTTAATTTATGCCAATTGAGTTCTAAACATTTTTTATATTTTGCCAATTGAGTTTATTTGGTTAATTTTAACTAGATATCACTGACGTGGACATTAGTCGTCTTATGTAGCACGGTTGATGCTGACGTGAACAAATTTTTCCATGACCTATCGATTCATAAAGAGCATGTCACGGGCCTCTCCATGCTTAATGAAGAGCATGTCATAGAACATAAATTAATGAAAATTGTAAAGTAATGGGCTACTCCATCTGTGACATAATTGGATAAATTGGGCTTTTTATCGACGTGACTATAGTGCTTTTCTCTAAGATGGACACTCATGAGATAACTAGCTTATCAGGTGAAGCCATTAAGAAATATAAACACAATAGACTTAAGAATTCGACTACGAATCGACTGCTCGACCGTGCTAGTCTGCAAGGGTCATTACGGCATAGTTAAAAATTGATCAGAGACCAAAGATAGGTCGGTTCGACTAAGAAGTGTGGCTAAACATGGGTGATTCCACTAATTTACAAAATTCTCGTCGATAAGCACTAGACTGATTTTTTTGTCATTTTGGCGCTCTCTGTCTATATTTGAAACCTTGAGGTTTTTACGACAACTGAGAGTCGTTAATGTGTCGAAGAGGTATGTGTGGCTTGAAGAAAATCGACCACAGGTCAATTGCACCAAAAATTCCTAAAAGCTACCCAATAGGTTAGGTCACGCTAAAATCGTGTTAGATTGAAATTAATCGCAAATTCGAACTCGGATTCAGAAATTGAAAGTTCTGCCCTATCACGAATCATTTTAGAAACATCAAATCACCTTTCGAGGAATTTTTAGAAAGTTCAAGATTTTTTCGGAAAAACGATTAGGATGATTCGAAAACGAACAGAAATACGGATTGGCCAATTTGAAGGGATTTTTGGCATATGGTGTAAGTGAATTGGTGAAAGGGAATTTTTACGAGCTTTTTCCTCAACAAATTGGACCTCAATTGGAGAAGTTTGTTCAGAAAATTGGATTTCGAAAAAAAATGAATTAGAATTCGGAAATGAAGGAAATGACCGTTTTTGTTGCCCAAGACTTGTTGTTTAGGGGAAATTGGTGCAATAAAGCAAGTGAGGATCAAGTGCTTTAGCATAGGGATTTTTGGGGATGAAATTGGATTAAACAAGAGCAAGTGGGACCAAGATTTTTGAGTTATAGGAAATTCATTTTAATTTTCTATTTATTTTTCCTATTTTCTTTCCCCCTTGGTCGCACGTTCTCCCTCTTCTCCCTCTTCTCTCTCTCTCTCTCTCTCTCTCTCTCTCTCTCTCTCTCTCTCTCTCTCACTTGTGCGAATTCCTCCCCCACTGATGTCCCCTCTCTCTGCCGTGTCCCATTTTCCCTTCCCCATCACCTTTGACTTTTCTGGTCATCCTTATCTTCCCCTCCCCCATGTTGCCGATGCCACCTCTCTCCCTCATCCCTTTTTTCTCTCTCTTGTTCCCCTGCAATTTCCCTTTTGTTTGTTTCGGTTCTATGGAAGAACCCTGCAGCTTCGCCGACACCACCAACCTGCCCTTTTTTGCCCATGAATCCTCCACGCCGGCGTCCCCTCCGCTGAATTTTTATTGGTTGATTGCAGCAACCCGTTCCCATCGACCCTCCTTGGCCGTGCCACCAACAACCCGACCAACAAGTTTAGCCGTGCAACATCAAAACCAGTAGAAACCTTGAGTCTTCTAGGCCCGTTTTGGACTATTTCTGGTGCTCGAAAGCCATCGCTGCTTTGGAGCTTTTCGTTCCTCGTCGCATCCCCGTCGTTTTGATCTGAGCGGATCATTAATTAGGTGAGTTTAACTCACTAATCCTCGCTTAGTAGGTTAATCACGCTTAGGGGTTGTTTAGTTTAGGCTAAGCTGGATTAGGTGGTTAGTTATATTAAATTAGTGAATTTAAGTATTTACCGATGCATGTTAGGTGGATAGTTAGTGCAATTAGGGCCTAAACGAGCTCTAGTATTTATCTAGAGTGACTCAGAAATTTTTCGAGTCCGGTTACGGCATCCAATTAGGCATTATGGGCCTAAATTGGATTTATTGGCATTTATTTAATATTTTATGTAATTAATTAATTAATTATTTATTTTCCGGATATTAGACCGGGATAGTCAATGACCGGAATTTTATGCTAATTGCTGTGGTGTGATCCGTTTATTTAATTGAGCCCTAAATTGTGTTGAATTGAAGTGATTGTGATTTTCGGATTTTATTCCTAAATTGATTTAATTCCAATATTTAATTGGAAAATATCGAGCGTCGGTTTACAATGCCAAAAATATTTTGGTGGACCGTATAAAAGGGTGGGATTTGTGGAAAGGAAATTATGGTATTTTGGCTAAGGCCGACCGTATACCCACACACGATTATTTTTATCGGGTATCTTTAATATAAAGATGCTAAATCTAAAATTGCCAAGTGGGGCCGTGATTACCATTAAATCTAAAATTGTCGAGTGGGGCCGTGATTACCTCTAAATCAAATTGCCGAGTGGGGCTGTGATTACCACTAGATCTAAATTGCCGAGTGGGGCCGTGATTCATCGCTGAAGATTTAGTAGGTTGTGCCTATTGGGTCGTGACTAAGAGTTGAGAATGAATAATCGAATTGACCGTGTGATGGTTTTGATGACATGTAATCGACTGAGTCGATTGATCGATGATTCGATCTGGTTGGGTAAAGTGAATTGTGAATTGATGATTGAATAATTGTTTGAATTGTATTGTCTGACAGGAAGGAACAGAGGGAAATGTAAGACCTCCGACTCATGTTGGTGCTTAGGCAGCCCTAGGGGCGTATTTTCTTCCTAGTCAGGTCTTAGGGGGTTGAACTTGCTGAGATATTGTCTCACTGGTTATCGTATAACCATTTTCAAGTCCTTAGATGGTGTTGGTGGAGGACCAGAAGCCCCGGAGTTTGGGAAGGTGGAGACCGAAGAATCGGCGAACATGTTTGACTAGAGGGGCATAGGACAGTTCCCTTTTTGTTAAGCCGATATTTTTGTAAACAGCCTAGCATTGTGTATAAACCTGTATGTTTATAAAAATGCTTGTTTTGGTTTGATAAATCGATGAGTCATGGGATAGTTTGTAGCAATGACCTTTATTTCATGCTAGCACATGTGATTGATAGATGATTGGTAGCATGGTTGTGTGGGTTACTCAAATTCTAATATGGTATTAGAATTAGAAAATAGGTTTCTATAAAGATCCTATAGCTTCAGTGATCAGGAGCTGAGGACTCTTGGTAAGAAGGCAGTAGCCTCTATGACTTGGGGTAGAACGTCGACAAAGGTCGGTACTCAAGGCAGTCAAGATAAGTGTAGGTTCAAACTAGCGCTAGTGTAAGAGTACCACCACAGGTCGGTACTAGTTTAGCAGTACCGAGTGATCCTAGGTTCGGTAGGATCATTTAGGCGCTAGTGTTCCTTAGGAACTGGTTGAGCCAACAAGCTCAGGATTGAGCTGCTGTTGTTGCCGCTATTACTACCACCGTCAGTGCCGTAACCGTTGTTGTTGCCGCCTTTGTTGAGGCCCAACTTGGAATTGTGATCTGGGAATAAACTTCAGTATCTAAGTTAAGATTTAGTTTAGGCAGAAATGGAAATCAGTTAGGGAAAAGACCGATGTCGAGAGAAAAGTATTATATTCCGTCCAATAGGAAGGGTGGGATAGTTAGGTTGGCACCAAGTTAAAATGGAACATGTTGTTTCCATGGGAGATGATATGGACTAGTCTCGTGTTTTCCGAGGACAAGAATTTGTGACAGATGTCGCCAACTTGGTCATTGATTTATGGATTGTCCGCGCATGCAGATGGAACCTCGGTAGCGGTTACTACTGTCACCGTCGATGGAACAGATCGGAAAGAGTGCACCCTAGAACACACTGTGGGATTTTTGGAACATGCCTCCAGTACAAGAAAGAGTGCATGCTGTCACCTGATAGGAGATAGATGACTCATTAGATAGGTGCCAAAGTTGTGGAGGGAAGCATGGATAAATCCAGTGTCCGGGTATGGCTAGGACGTGCTGTGATTGTGACCAGCATGACCATTAGGTGATGGAATGTTAGTGAGAATCCAAAGGAGCACAGATGCCACTACCACAGTTAAGACGCCACTAGGATGGCGAGAGAGACAGGAATATAACCGACCCTGCACCAATCGGAGAAATAATGTTCTTGGAGAGATTTTATCAAAGTAGCGCAGCAGAGCTTTGGACTAAGTTTGTAGAATTTCAGTTAGTTAAAATAAAGTGGAAGAAAGGGGAACCGGTGGCTATAGTCGTTCTCGACTAGTTGCTGAGATATAATTTTGACGTCACAGATGAACAGAGTTGACTCAAGGAGCCTCTTGTAGTAGTGGATTGTTGTCGGGAAACACTCCAGTTTAATCCGTTGGCATGTGAAAGTGTCAAGTTTATTGGGAGTTGAGAAGAACCTTTGATTCCATTAATCTAGTCGATTGAAGACAACCCGTTTGTTAGACAAAGGTTGCCAAGACTACTTGGCGGTTGTCATAGATAAGACATATTGGAGAACTGAAGATTGAGGACATCTAAGTAGTCTAAGAATTCCTAGATGTGTTGTCATAAGAATTGTCAGGCCGTCATCAGATAAAGAAATAGCACTTGGGACAGAGCCACTCTTTAAGGCTTCTTACCCGTTGTCGTTGTCTGAATTGATAGAATTGAAGGTGCAGATGTGAGGATTGTTGAATAAGGGATTTGTTCATACCAGTGCATCACTTTAGGAAGCACCAGTTTCATTTGTGAGAAAGAAAGATGGTTCGTTGCAATTATGCATCAACTATCGTCAACTCAATCAGGTAATGATCAAGAGCAAGTGCTTATTGCTGAAGATCGACGAATTATGTGACCAATTATAAAGAGTGTCGATACTTTCAAAGATCGACTTGAGGACAGGGTATTATCAGTTGAGAATCAGAAATGAGGTTTTAGAGAAGACATCATTTCGTACTCGATATGGCCTGTATGAGAGTATTGTAATGCCATTTGGTCTGACGAACGCTCCAGCAGCTGTCATGGATTTGATGAACCAAATATTTGAGGAATACCTAGATCAGTTCATGATCATGTTCATCAATGATATTCTGATCAATTCAAGGAGTGTTGAGGAGCATGAGAATCATTTGAAGATGGTACTTCAGACCCTAAGGAGTCATGGATTGGATGCTAAATTTAGCAAATGCGAGATTGGTTGACTCGTGTTGCATTCATAGGCCACGTGATCATCATGCATTCCAATTTTAACATCACTAACACTTACAACGTCGCATTCAGCGTTGTTTCCCCACTGCACTTTACTATTATCCATGCATTTATAATCAGTAAGCTAGTTTCTATTTGGTGTCATGTGAAACAAACCACAATCCTAATTCATCCATCAAAGAATGATTAATCAATGAAAGACAATACAAAATCAACATTATCTGAATTATAATCAGCTACAGTCATAAGATCATCTACAGACTTAACTGTAATTCTCTTACCCTTATCGCTCTTCAGTTTAAAGCAATCCATTCTAAGATACTCTCTCTTGCCACAACTCCAATAGATAGAGCCACCAATCCTAGACTATCTACGTTTGTTCATGTTTATATTACTCTAATTAACACGTATACTAGTTTTTCCTCTATTTTCACCTATTAAAGCAGCAAATACATGTTCATCAAACTCTATTCTATGGATGTCTTCACTCATAATTAAATCTCAAACCCTATCAAATGTCAAGCTTGTTGACCCAAGGGAATTACTAATAGCAGTAACGGTCGTATTCCAATTGTAAGATGATGTAGATAACATAATCAAAGCACATACCTCATTATTAAAGTTAATCTCAACAGAACTCAATTTACTAACAACCAAATCGAATCCTTTGATATGATCAGCAGCTAACACACCTTCGTTCATCTTTAAATTAAATAGATGTTGCATGACCTTATTGATTGTAGAGGGCTTTTTGTACATACTCGATAGGTCTTTCATCAAACCCACAGTGGTTTTCTCTTTCACAATGTTAAATGCGATGTTATGAACCAATGTTAGTTGAATAACACCCAAAGCTCGTATATTCATCAATTCCCAATCAACTTGCTTCATCGTCTTTGGCTTCTCCCTAGATAGGGGTAAGTACAATTTCCTTTCATATAGATAATCCTCAACTGCATCTTTCGGAAACCAAAATCCTTCCCATCAAATTTGTCAATTCTCATTTTTCCTTCTTTTGTCACCTTTGATTCATTTCAACTAAACCAAACCTAACTCCGATACCGATTGTTCTGTAAGCAAGCAATCAAATGATAAAATAGATAAAATAAGAACATAGCTCTGATACCAGTTGTTGCAAAAGCAAGTAATTAAACAATAAAATAGACAGGACAAGAAAATAAATTGGACACTAGATTTATGTGGTTCGGTCATAGTGACCTACGTTTACAGGAAGAACAATAATGAATTTCACTATATATCAAGCACTATAACAAATATTACAATCACACCCAAGTTGTTCACACACTCTCAGTATTTCCCAGCCTCCAATTACACCCTATAACTCATGTAGGGTTTGGCTCCACAATTCTTCATGAAATAATCTCTTAATTTCACGAAGGAATTAACAAATCTTACCACAAGATTTAACTAACTTCAACACTATAATTATTGGTGTAATTCCATGGATGATAATTCACCTTAATCACTCGATCAGATTGGCGCTTCAAGACTTTTATCTCTTTCTCTAGACAAGAATAGAACAAAGACCACATTGCGACCCTTGGCATCCAACAAGGGCATATAAAATATCTTTTGGTCAAAGTCAAACCAATATTTTCTTATTCAATGTGATCCACGAACTATTAGTATATGTTTAATTTAGTCCTTGAACTATATGAAAATGTCTAGTGCCACCCTTCCATTAATTCAAATTGACACGAGCTGTTAGTGTGGGTTTCATCCCGTTAAATTTGAACAATGGTCAATTAAAAAATTAGACATGGATTATTAAAGTAATATATTAATTGGGTTCATGTACTATTTTTTTTTTATTTTTAGAATTAATAGATGAAATGATGGACATTTTGACTCGTCATTTGAAAATCAAACTTAGCATATAATAATCCACATCATCAAAATAAAGTCTAAATTGTTATTTGAGCAGACATGATGACTATGTGGAACTAATATCAATAGTTTAGGGATCACATTGAACAAATTAAAAGTTTAGGAATAATATTGTACATAAGGCCAAAATTCAGGAGTTATTTGTGTCAATTTTCCTTTATGAAATAGATCTATCACTTTATAGTGATGATGTGGTACAATTGATAACCATGTGATATGAATCTCATATTACTTGACACCATGTGTATAGACATCTCACTTTAAATTGGTTTATTACATCATGTGTTACTGCCATGAAATGCATTTGTCATATAATACATTCTTGTTCAAGTGATAATGAATAAAATTCTATCCTCTGAGAAAATCCCAAAAAGGACCACACCTTTTATGTTTTTTTTTTTTTTTGGCACTCTACATCATCTAAAGCTAAATACATTCATTATCCATGCTACTCTCTTTGAACCAAGTTATGATAATTATTTCAAATAATCTTAAGTGAATCTATTGGCTATCTGATCATTTGCCACTTCCAATTGGAAATCACTATAAACACTCAAAATGTTGTTAGTGATTCTCATATGATAAAATAATATGTTTGCACTTGCAATTTAGACACAAAAAAAGGAAAATTATCCGAAAAATTCTAAATCTATTGCATTTTTGCTAATTCAATCTTAAATATTTTTACCTTTTGTCAATTTGGATAAATTTTTGTAACTTTTTAAATAAATATAAGGGCACAATAGATCGAGCCTCAATGCCCTTGCCCAAACCTGGCCCACGCACTAACCAGACTTGTCCAAGCTCGCTCAATAGGCTTACAAAATTCAGCCAAGCCCACTCGTGGATTGGGTCTATTGATGCCATATAGGGGAAAGTTGCTAATTCTAACCAATCATATTTGGTCAAAATAGTCAATAACTTACTTTGTATGTTCTCTTTCAGATATCTGTCAAACATTGTCTCTCAAGATGTACTTATATAAGAAAGTACAAAAGAAGAATGATACTCATGCAATATTCTCGATAAATCTGTGCAAAAATTACGAACTTTGATGAATAATTCATTGACTTTTGAAATATAATTTCTTTCTCTAACACCTCTTACAAGACCCCATAAACAGGGTCGCTCATTCAAAGCACATGAAAACACATTTAGAAGAAATTCGAAAAGACATCAAAGCTGTCCACATTTAAAAGGAGTGTTAGATTTCGAAGAGCAAAGAGTCAAAATCTTCAAAAACATGGTGAGTTCTTAGTCCCGTGACTTCGTCAACAAACACTGGAGTTTCATTGGAGCATCCTATTTGTTTTTTCTACCAAAAACGTATGTACCCTTATTCCTTCGAAGCAAGTCTCATCAGGCATGATAGTCCTCCGGTCCTCCCCATTAAAAAATTTCTATGCTTCTGGATGACCTCGAGAGAATGTGCAGGTGGTGATTTGAACCCAGACCTTGAACGAGGAGGAGGAGGAACATGCTTAGGATGATTCATAACCATTGCCGAGTCTTTGTCAGTTCTTTTGGGTTTGTGTCTTGGGTTGATTTTTATCCATTGTGGGGACCAGACCTTCGATTGATTTATTTATATTTAGTGCCGGTCTTTATTGGGTGTCTTGGTATCCACCCGATATTTTCGTTGGTAGGGCAAGCCAGGAACAGTCATCCTCGTTTCTTCTGGAAAAAAGAAGCCAATTGGATCGCCTTTGCTGACGAAGGAACGTGGAAATTGGACTATCGGCATCTGGGAGAGCAGCTGCAAACTTGGTTCTTAATCAATTTCTTTACATCGGCCTCCAGAAGTTGCTTATTATCGTACTCCTCTTGAGTTGAAAGAAAGTCCATGGCCGGCTTTGAATTACTCTTACTGTACTTGCGTTCTTTCCAAGTTCAAGCAAAAAAGATTATTGATGTACCAAGAAATATTTCCTTCGCTTTCTGGATTTCATGCCTGATCCTCTTCATCCCAGGCACTCCTGTCGGTGCACAGACATATCTTCAAGAAAAGTGCGCAGATAGGGGCGACTATGCTGCTCCTAGCAAGTTTCAGGACAACCTCAGCAGCCTCCTCTCCAAGGGCGACTCCGCTGATTACAGCAAAGGACCCATTCGCGGTTTCTACAACACAACGGAAGGTGAAGATCCGGACAAAGTTTATGGTCTCTTCCTCTGCAGGTAAATCACATGCGAAAGATGCCAAAAATTTCAACTCTTGAGTAATACCTTACCAAACCAATCATTATAATCTTTGGAATCGGCTCACCTGGAACTAGGGTTTATAATGGACCTGATATATTGGTCTTAATTGAAACCTCTACAAAATACGGTGATCCAATGCCAACTGAAAAATTACTATCCAGATTTAAGTGACTACTCATGCAACTTTACTATTTCTCTTTAGAAAGGATGTTGCTGCCAATCTCTGTCAGTCTTGCATCCGTTCAGCTAGCAGCACAATCATAGAAAGATGTCCAGGACAGAAAGAGGCAATCATATGGTACGACGAGTGTCTCTTGCGCTACTCCTACAGATCGTTCTTCTCTATCATGGAGACAACGCCGCTTCTTTACATTGTCAACCCTGCGGACGATTCAGTTACCTTCAAAAGGACTATGGAGCAAACTTTTGATAATGAGAAGGACTTCGTGGCAGAAGTGACGGATTTGTCGAGGAATGTGACGGACTTGGCGATCTTGTCAGAAAGCTTATACGCAACCTTAAACGTTAGTGTCTCAAGTTCAGTGACCCTGCACGGGCTTGCACAGTGCACCCCCGATATATCAAAATCAGCGTGTAAGAGTTGCTTGCTTTCTGCTATTGAAAAGTTTCCAACCATTCTTAATTATCAAAGGGGAGGTGCCAGAGTTCTTCAGCCAAGTTGTAATGTACGGTACGAACTGTATCATTTTGATGGGGAAACTAGAGGGAAAACCAGCACTGATTCCAGCATTAAAGGTATGAGTTATATAATATTCAAAATGTGCACTCAGTTTGTCATGGTAAGCGTATAATGGTATCATTCCATTGTTTGTAATTCTCAATATGAGCTGTTTTATGTATCATATTGCACTTGACTTGCTTTTACGATCTAAACTATGATCATATTCTCTTGATTTCAACGAGTTCTTGGTACCATTTACACTTAGTAAGGAAAAAAAATTCTGCAGATTTGTGGTATGCTTAGATCCAAGGAATCTCTCTTTCTTGACAGGGGTAAAACAAAATCCATGGATTGCAATAGTTAGCTCAGTAATTGGATCGGGGTTACTAATAGTTATCGTGGGTTCGTGTATTTTTTTGAAGAGGACAAAGAGATTGAAGAAAGGTATAAGTGAATTCATCTTGCTTGCTATTGTAATGGCCATCTTCTAACCTTTACCTGACAAGAGTAAACTCTCGGACTCTCAGAGAAGGAAAACAACCAAAAGGTTCTGTTACTTCATCTGAGACAAGAAATTGGAGAAGAGTTTTCAAAGGAAAACTCTCGTGGAGAAAAGCCAGTGGCTTCTCAACAATTCTCTCTGATGGGATTAGACATCATACGTGCAACCACAGGAAACTTCTCCAGTGAATGTAAACTTGGGGAAGGCGGGTTTGGCCCTGTGTACAAGGTAAGCAATTTAGTGACTCAACGCCAACTTATGTGGAGACTAGGAAAATTTTCTAATGGTAGCAATCTGGTGGAGTCATTATCCATAGCATGAACTGAATTGGTTATCATCAGTAATTCTCAGATGGGGATCTCACCACTTACTACCCTGTTTCAGGGCACATTGGCAGATGGAAAAGAAATTGCAGTTAAGAGGCTTTCAAGAACCTCAGACCAGGGACTCATCGAGTTGAAGAACGAAGTCATCTTGATTGCCAGACTACAACACAGGAACCTCGTCCGATTATTGGGATGCTGCTTGGAAGAAGATGAAAAACTCTTGATATATGAATATTTGCCCAACAAAAGCCTGGATGCCTTGCTTTTTGGTTTGAGCTTTAGCAGATGCAATGAATTTTTGAGCAAGTTAATTTTAGTTTGTAAAGTTGAGTTCATCTGAGTTTCTCATTTTGACAGATTCGAATATAGGGCGATATCTAGATTGGAAGCTGCGCATGAACATTGCCTGTGGAGTAGCTCGGGGACTTCTCTATCTGCATGAGGATTCTCGCTTGAGAATTATCCACAGGGATCTGAAAGCTAGCAATATTTTGCTAGATGGCGAGATGAATCCAAAGATATCCGATTTCGGAATGGCAAGGATCTTCAGTGTAAATCAAGACAAGGCAAACACAAACAGGGTCGTTGGAACCTAGTAAGTGCCTCAATATCTGTCTACGTCCTTTACATGTTTTGATTGATTCAGTAGGCCAACAAAGGACTCTGATTATCTGCTCAACAACACCAGATAGAGCACATTCATATTTCAGAAGTTCCATACAGAAGTTTCACTTTTCTCTCTTTCTTACTTCCAACTAATTGCTCTTCATTACATAATTCTGGTTAGTGGATACATGGCACCGGAGTATGCAATGCAAGGACTCTTTTCTGTAAAATCAGACGTCTTCAGTTTTGGAGTTCTCTTGCTAGAGATAGTAAGCGGGCGCAAGAATAATGGTTTTCATCTCCAAGTAAAGGGTGAAAGCCTTCTCACATTTGTATGTTCCTAATCACCATCCGAGTTTAATATGAAATTGAAGATTTTTGTGCAGCTATCCTTGTTAAATTTCCTTGCTAAATAACAGGCATGGAAGTTGTGGTCCGAAGGTCGAGCGTTGGAACTTATTGATCCGTTAATTGATGAGTCATGTGATGAAGTTGAAGTGCTGAAATGCATACACGTCGGTCTATTGTGCGTCCAAGAAGACCCGGCGGATCGAATGACTATGTCACTTGTGGTTCATATTTTAGCTGGCGATACTATCACACTCAACCCACCATCGCAGCCTGCATTCTCCGTTGGGAGAGATGCGGAAAAACTTGATCGTGCCTCAACTGTTAATGGAGTAACCCTTTCGGTTGTTGCGGCTAGGTGATCAAGTTTTATATAATGGAAATGCTGTTAGAGATAATTATGGTATATTTTGTCTTTTAGGACTGTGTATATATCTCCATTGTAATATATTTATATCATCCTACTTTCTATATTCATCACGTAAGGCTGGCTTATGTTCTCTTCTGTATATATACGAAATATATAGAAACTAAAGAATTCTTTCACATATTTATTATCTTAGTGTTAGAGGTAGATGATCTTGCGCAAATTTTGAGTGCTCGAGTGGGACACATCCGAGTGCACACCCGGACCACACCTTCACATATCGCGTCATGTGATTCATTTTTGTTATAATTACTGATATCCCTTTCTAAACATCAATTCTTAACATTTTCATCACGTACGAATAAACGTCAGCCTATTGCTGCGTAATCTACACACGTTGGTCGGTTCACTCTTCAGCACATGAAATCACCTCTTTGGATCTTTTCTCCCAACTCCATTTGACTTCCTCTTCGTCACATTGAGTTTGAGAGTTTGTTTAAGATAATTAAGATTTTTAACTTGATCCTCCATTTTTTAGGGTTGTGAATAAATATTTCACTTGCTTGCACATATTGGTAATTTCTTATGCAATGCAAGGACTCTTTTCTGTAAAATCAGGCGTCTCCAGTTTTGGATTTCTCTTGCTAGAGATAGTAAGCGGGTGCAAGAATTATGGTTTTCATCTCGAACAGGGTGAAAGCCTTCTCACATTTGTATAATCCTAATCACCATCCCAGTTTAATATGAAATCGAAGATTTTCATGCGTGGAAGTTGTGGTGTGGAGGTCGAGAATTGGAACTTATCAATCCATTAATCAATGAATCATGTGATGAAGTTGAAGTACTGAAATACATACACGTCGGTCTATTGTGCATTCAAGAAAACCCGATGGATCGACCAACTATGTCTCTTGTGGTTCATATTTTAGGAGGCGATACTATCACACTCAGCCAACCATCACAGCCTGCATTCTCAGTGTGGAGAGATGTGAGTAAACTTGATCGTGTCGTGCCTAGTCACGAAGCCTTAACTGTTAATAGAGTAACCATTTCGATTGTTTCGGCTAGGTGACCGAGTATCATCACTCTTCCTTCAGTTTATTTCTCTTTTTATTCAACGGAAGGTAGAATGATAATAATTATGGTGTGTGATCTCTTTAGCATTGCGACTGCCATTTCTGAATCATTTCCGTGATCATCAATTAGTAAGCGCAAGGTTAAAAAGCTTGTTATTTAGTCATCATTTCTGTTCAATTCGCCACTTATGTTCTATCAGAATGATACATATAATTGCTTGAGTAATTTATTAACTCTACAAGTACCACATTATATATATATAAATTAAGCATAAATGAATTCTATATTCTAGCTTTAGTATATATATTGGAATCTAATTCGTGAAGAATACTAGGGCATTTAATACTAAACTACGGCTAAGTAGGAGGTCCTGAATTCAATCTTTTAAGACCCTTATTTGTCTCTTTTACTATTATGTCTACACTTTAATTTTAGGCCAAAGTTCAGTTTACATGTGTTGAGGAGTGTCACGACCTCTCCAAAAGTGGGTTGGATCTAAACTTAGTTTGAGCTATCTCAAGCCTAAACCAATTCACAACTTATGTTTAAGTTATTTAACATGCAAATGATTTTTATTTAAGAATCACTACCAATTAGTTTACGGTAGGTCAATTAGACACCTAAGTAAAATAATATGATAATTATTTCACTCATACGAACTAAGATTTTGGGTACGGACACTTGATCACACTAAATTACTCTAACGCCATTTTGGTACATTTTCTCTTTTATTTTCAAAAAATGTTCAGTAGGCACCTTGGATCAATTTCATTACATCTTAACATGTGAGGCAATTATGCAGGTGCACAAATTACCAATTTAACGATGAATAAAGCAGTAAATAAATTGCAGGAGGCACCTTATAGCAATGAAAGCATCTGCAATACTATCGGCCGTGGTGGTTTCGCTGGATAAGAGTTCCATTGATCCTTCCCCAAAGGTGAGGGGTTCAAAACTCAGTGGAGGCATTTGGTGTCTTAAATGTGGCGCCGGGGTGGTAAGTCATTTGCTAGCCTCACCCGAGGGTTTACTCGCCGGCTACCAGCTGTACGAGGTTCCTTGGGTCATTAAAATAAAAAAAAATGAAAGCATCTGCAATATTACCTCAGAATTCACATAAACAATCCTAGATATGATTTATCATTAACATGTGGTCGCTCAATTTTTTTTTTTTTTTTTTTTTTTTTGGGTTTGCACTTATTTAAATGAAATCTATAAACTTTGTAAAATGCAATGCAATGACGTACAAAAATGTTTAACTTAAATGACATGTAACATGTAACCTATCATGCAAGCTATATGCCACGCGACATTAATTAAATGACCCAATATAATGATGGACAAAAATCAATGTAACTATTCTAACATGTCACACGCTTTAATTTGAACAAATTCCTAAACACAATCTTTAAAAAATAGGTGAACTAATTCTATACGACATGCAATTTCATGAACTTAACATATAATTATTAGATGACTTGTGGGCAATGACATGGCAGTGATGATGCCAACTTGACATGCACATGACTTCTTTTTTCTTTTTCTTTTTTTTTGTATTATTCATTAATAAATTCGAAATTAATTCAATACTCTAAATAAAAAAAATGAAAGCATCTGCAATATTACCTCAGAATTCACATAAACAATCCTAGATATGATTTATCATTAAAATGTGGTCGCTCAATTTTTTTTTTTTTTTTTTTTTTTTTTTTTTTTTGGGTTTGCACTTATTTAAATGAAATCTATAAACTTTGTAAAATGCAATGCAATGACGTACAAAAATGTTTAACTTAAATGACATGTAACATGTAACCTATCATGCAAGCTATATGCCACGCGACATTAATTAAATGACCCAATATAATGATGGACAAAAATCAATGTAACTATTCTAACATGTCACACGCTTTAATTTGAACAAATTCCTAAACACAATCTTTAAAAAATAGGTGAACTAATTCTATACGACATGCAATTTCATGAACTTAACATATAATTATTAGATGACTTGTGGGCAATGACATGGCAGTGATGATGCCAACTTGACATGCACATGACTTCTTTTTTTTTTTTTTTTTTTTGTATTATTCATTAATAAATTCGAAATTAATTCAATACTCTAAATAAAAAAAATGAAAGCATCTGCAATATTACCTCAGAATTCACATAAACAATCCTAGATATGATTTATCATTAACATGTGGTCGCTCAATTTTTTTTTTTTTTTTTTTTTTTTGGGTTTGCACTTATTTAAATGAAATCTATAAACTTTGTAAAATGCAATGCAATGACGTACAAAAATGTTTAACTTAAATGACATGTAACATGTAACCTATCATGCAAGCTATATGCCACGCGGCATTAATTAAATGACCCAATATAATGATGGACAAAAATCAATGTAACTATTCTAACATGTCACACGCTTTAATTTGAACAAATTCCTAAACACAATCTTTAAAAAATAGGTGAACTAATTCTATACGACATGCAATTTCATGAACTTAACATATAATTATTAGATGACTTGTGGGCAATGACATGGCAGTGATGATGCCAACTTGACATGCACATGACTTCTTTTTTCTTTTTCTTTTTTTTGTATTATTCATTAATAAATTCGAAATTAATTCAATACTCTAATTTAAACATGCAAACTATCCTATAGAAAAAAAATTCAATTTATTCTATAAAGATATTTTGGTGTTTTATTAAATTCCAAATTATAAAATAACCAAAATAAACATGCAATCTATCCTAAAAAAACTACAATATAATCTTTTTAGATTTTTTTAGAAATAAATCAATTAAAATCAAACAAAAATTGAAAGAAGTCAAATCCAAAACAAACACGCCATCAAATCACACGAGATATTGTCGATATTTATCTAATTTCGAAAATAAATTGACAAATCTTAACTCGCGCATGAGATCGAATTTGCCAATTTTTATGGCATCGCGAATCAAATGTCGGGCATTAGATTGTATTTCGAAGATAAAATCGGATCATCAGCCCTTACATTAGGAAAATTTCCTAATTCACGGGGATTCAAAAGAATTCTTTTTGCATATGGCAATATTGAATAGACATTCAAATAAGATCGCAATTTTATGAATTAGATAACGAGATATATGAAAATCAGATTAATCGAGTTTCTTACCTAATTTCTGATGTTGCGCGGATAACGTTTCTGAATTCGGATGGATGATGGATCATGAGAATCACGGTGAGGATGACTGGCGATTAGCGGCGCTCACGGTTGCTCGGTAGTTGCCAGATGGGCTCCACAGTACCTGCGAAACAGAAACTTCCAAGCAGGGACCGAGAATCGTCGATGGACGGGGGCAAGGACAGCAGGTCTCGTTCCTTCGCTGTTGGTGTTGTGGGCTTGAAGCAGATCGGTACAGGAGCTCGCGGTGATGCTGATCACGGTGCGGTATCCTCTGTTCGTGCGTTTCTCACTTGCCGAATATTCTGCAATTCTGTCCGAGAACTTGAGCTTCTTTTGACTTTGACATCAAACTTCACCTTTTAAAAAGGCTTGGACAAAACAGGACAAATTTCACCACTTCTCTTGTATTGTGAACGCCCTCTTGTGCCCATTGAAGAATCAGACTCGCCGATGTCGCCAAGAACTTGCGAAGGAAAAGTGCAAGCGTGATTGACATGGGGGTTCGCTGGCCACAGGAGGCTAGCCGGCATCATGTGACTCAGTGGGGAGATATCAGGACAGCATTGCCGTGTTGCGGGGAGCTAGAGGCATGATGCAGCCCGGTCCATGATTTGTCGTCGCGGGTGGTCTGTTCGGCAATAGCAGACTCGGCAGGGTTCTTGGCTTTTAAGTGTTGCCGAGCGTCAATTAAGGGATGCAAGGAGCGCGGCATGGAGGGCGCTCGAGTTGCTGCTGTGATGAAGAGTAGCAACGAGGATGTGTCACAGCCGTTGGTGGGAACTTGGCAACAGGAAGTGAGTCGTGGCCGTTGACAGAAGGAGTTGAGCTGAAGTGTCAAGCACCGTTTTCACGAATGTGCCAGACAGAACGCGGATCTTCTCTTTTTGCTTTTTCACTGGACACTCTCTTTCGAGATGAAAGTGTCCTCTTCTCTATTCACAGACCTCGGGAACTTGCAAGAAGAGAGAAAATATTGGCTGCATCTCTGAGGCCAGCTCAGCAAAAATTCAGTTCATTTATTTTGTGACACATGTCATGTACGGCCTCACAAGTCATTTTCTATCTCCACTTCTCCCTCCCTCACCCTTTCTTCTCTCTCTTCACGTCTTCCTCTTTTTCTCTCTCCTCCACCTAACCCCTTTCCCCTTCTTCGACCTTGATCTTGAGCTCGACCTCAAACACATTGCCATTGCTTCCGGCACATTGTCTCTATCTATGCCTCCATCTTCACTTAATTCTTCCCCGACCTCCATTGCCGCCGCCTCCTGTTCAACTCCTCTCGCATCCTCTGCGTTTGCACCCACGTCGATGAACCATGCCTTTGCCTCCACCTAGCTGTTTCCTAAGCCAACCCTAGTCAACCTTGAACCAACCTAGATTTGAGGGCTCTAGATCACAAATCTTGGCTCGCTCGACCTTAGATCCAAAATATGAGGCTCAAGTTCGCCAGTCGAGCTCAAGCTCGATGACGGAAGACTGAGATGGTGATGAGATGGTGGACTGAGATGACAATGAGGAGGTGGTAGTTACGTTTGTGCTTGTCCCCGTTGGAGTGAAAGGAAGAAGAATTTAAAAAAAAAAAAAAAAAGAAGAAGAAAAAAGAAGAAGAGAAAATGGGTCAGGCGGAGGAAACAGAGGAAGAGAAAGACGTGAAGAGGAAGAGAGGGCGAGGGAAGGAGATAGAGACTGACTTATCGGTAGTTACGTTTTTTTTTTTTTTTTTTTTTTTTCTCTGAGCTAGCCTTAGAGTTGCAGCCAATATTTTCTCGCAAGGAGAAAAGCAACTTCCTGGCACGATTTCTCTCAATGTGTCGCCTATTCTATTGTGTGTGGCCCCCTTTCTTTTGCAAATCACACTGGTTTTTATAATGCCTCCTCACCAACTTCCTCTTGGGATATCAGCATATTTTCTTTCTTTATTTCATCAACCAAATGTTCTTTATTTTGTTGATCGAATCCCACCTCAACACACTGTTTTCTTTTATTTATGAATATATGAAAGATCCACTACCATATGATTTTTTCTTTTTGTTTCTTTTCATTGAACAAATTTTCCTTCTATGCTTTTGAATGAATATTGGAAGAATAATACTGATCTTTTCTGAAATATACCGATCTTCGAACTCATCTCTACTCACAAGTCAATTTTCAGCCATTAAAGAATGGCGGGCTTGGCCAAGTTCCTTCTCACTATGGGCTTAGTCCAACTAGTTAAATTAAAGCTCAAAACCATTATTTCAAATCCATCAATCACCGGTCCAATGCAAACACAATAATAAAAACAATAATAAATACTCCTAAAACTATATGTTATGCAATTTAATATTAATATTACTATTTAGGGGTTAAAAATTAATTCCTAATTTTCTATGCAATAAATAAATGATTGGATTGCCAAAATTTAGGTATCAATAGCTGCCTCTCTTTGAAAATGAGCTCGTAGAGGTTGAATTCAAAGACAAATTGAGCCTAAATTTTCACCATGCAAATGCAATGTGATATATTTTTATGTGGGGACATGTGTTTTGATGAACCCATGCCCATTTTCTAATGTAAAATATGATGCAAATGCTAATAAAGAAATAGAAAACATACTTTTAGTTACTCACCTCAGGATTTGAGAAAGTAAACTTGGATACAGGGATTTTATAAACCACGGGCCGTGAAAGCTCGCCATGCCAATGAAAGGGACTTCGGGTTACGGAAGCACATCATGTCAATAGAAAGAGACTCTGGGTTATGAAAGCACGTCAAGTCGATGACAAAGAACTCTGAGCTATGGAAGCACGCCGGGTTAATAAAGAGGCTCTGGGTTATGGAAGCACACTGTGTCAGTTAAGAGGGGCATCAGGCTATAGAAGCACACTGTGTCGATAGAAAGAGAGTTTGGGTTACGGAAGCACAGTGGGTTGATGCAGAGATTCTGGGTCACGGAAGCACTTTGTGTCGGTTAAGAAGGGCATTGAGCTATAGAAGGACATTGTGTCAAGAGACTCTAGGTTACAAATGCATATCAAGTCGATGTAGAGGAACTCCGGGCTACAGAAGTATGCCGAGTTGATAAAGAGATTCCAAGCTACGGAAGCACATTGCGCCAGTTAAGAGGAGACTTCGGGCTATGAAAGCACACCGTGTTGATAGGAACATATTCCAGGTTACGGAAGCACGCCAGGTCGATGTAGATGAACTCTAGGCTATATAGAAGCACACTGGGTTGATGAAGAGACTCTGAGCTATGGAAGCACATATTGTTAATTAATATGAGACTTCAAGCTATGGAAGCACGCCATGTCAATAGGAAGAGACTTAGGGCTATGGAAGCATGCTAGGTTGATGTAGAGGAGCTTCGAGCTACAGAAGCATGCCGGATTGACGAATAGACTCCAAGCAATGGAAGCACATTGTGTCGGTTAAGAGGAGCCAGATTACAGAAGCACACTGTGTTGATAAGAAGAAACTCTGAGTTACAGAAGCACGCTGGATCAATAAAGAGGAACTCTGGGCAACAAAAGCATACCGAGTTGGTAAAGAGATTCTGGACTACAAAAGCACATCATGTTGATTAAGAGAGACATTGGGTTACGGAAGCACGCCAAGTCGATGAAAATGACTCTGGGCTATGGAAGCATGCCGAGTTGATGAGGAGACTCCAAGCTACGGAAGCATGCCGCGTCAATTACCTATAGAGATAAATTCAAGAATGTTTAGACGAATTTCGAGGCTTCAGAGAGCAACTGGAACGTCAGGCATTACTCAATCTTTAAGAAATAATTACCTGTCAAACACGGTTAGAGCTAAAACATATATGTAGTCATCAAAGAAATAGACAATCTGAGCTACTCTAGAATGCACACTCCAAAGTCCACTAAAGCTTTTATCAATTCAATCATGGTTTATGCATAATGATTTTACCATATTTGCACCACCAAATTTCCATTGGAGAGAATTATCTTTCAAGACAATTTTCCTTATAATGTCGACTTCTTGAAAACGTTAAATGAGAGATTTTTAGTTAGAAATCATTTTCACTCACTTTCATTCAGAAATGCTATTTTATGAAAATCACTTCATCTCACCATCATCATATCGACAAGAGTCTTAGTATTCTCACGAGCGGTACGACCTTACCAATTCTAGAGGTATTTTTTAGGACCATAATGTAGGCTTAGTTGATTGGTTAACAAAAGAGGACTCTTCGAGTCAAGGCTATTGAAAAAACAAAACTCTACAATCATCTCTGGGTTTACAAGTCAAGAAACTTACGAAATGAGATAGAAATAATCCCGCTCATACTTCTTCAAGCGATGTTTATAAACATATGGATACCTACATTAATTCAAGTGTCATAATCTGAAGAGACTTTACAAGGAACGTAACTTAGGCTAGTTTTATGAGTTAAAAAATGAAATGATTATTAGGCTTAAAATGTGTATAGAGGGATAAGAGTTGATAATCATCTTGGCATTTCCACCGGTTTTCTTCTTTACCATCAGGAATTGTCTTCATAATACTCCATTGACTGCAACACCTTGGTATTTGGGTACTTTGAGTACTACTCCATTGGGGATACATCTCTTGATAACTAATGGCCATCAAGACTTCCTTTTTTATTTTTCATTTTTCCCATGGACATTGGCCTTATTTTTACCAGGCACACCACTTTTTTTGTGTCCTTAGTTCATTCATTTTTTTCTTCACTTTCTTTTTCATGAGCATCAACCTTACTTTTACCAGACACACTACTTTTCATGCTTACTAGTTCTATTTTGATCTCAACTTTTGACTTTTGACACACTATCTACAATGCATATGTTAAACAACCACACATTGGTTTGTTTCTACCGAATGATTTAACATTTGAACTCACAAGGTCTTCGTCTTCTGTCAGCGCTTTGGATCATGCTGCTTGAATGATTGTCTTTTACCTTACCCCAGTGTAGGGGATGATCACCAATTGGGTTTATATGAAATGAAATGCAAGCTCAAGTGAGCTATGTAACATATATGAGTGTATAGGATAGAGAAAGGACCGCTCTTCATCATCTTAAGGCACTTAATTACCATGTGAATTCATATGTAATAGCAATACTTGAAGATTAATGCAAGTGAGAGCAGGAAAATTCCTATCTATTTCCTCACCTCATGATGTTGTCCTACCTCATGTTTGCCCCAATTTGAGTTTTTTTTTTTTTAAAGGGGTAATTTGAAAAAAAAAAAAACATTCTCCACAAGTGTATGGGCTTAAAGGGGTTAAACAATAAATTATCTGTAGTGTTTGGGATAGAGAAATGAATTACCTCTCATCATTTTGGTTATCATACCTTTTGTGAGAGAACCTTTTACCATGTGGATATGGAATTTTTCCACACTCACCTTACATTGTATAAACAAGGGACTATGTATAGGATAGAGCTTGCCTTTCTTCATCTTTACGCATCTCATTTAGCATGCTTAATCCACTTCACATCATTCATTAAATTAATTTGTCTTGAAAAATCTTCACATGAAATTGGTCAGTAAAACAAGTAAAGTCACCATGTAAATTCTCTTTTCAAAAGCCCTAGCAACTTAAGCATGAAAAACTTTGTAACTTTAGAGCAAACAATTTACCATACTTAAAAAAATGTTTTCATAAGCATGAAAACATGTTTTTGAACATTCATTCAAGGAATTGCCTCACAAAGGGACTATCTCAACAATAGGTGTTCTTGGATTGCCCTTATCTAAATGGAATGAACATATGAGTTGATCAATCAAGATTGAAAATTTGATTTTTGATTTGATAAACGCTCCATTCTTCATTTTGTTCCTGCACAAGAGAACATCCATGAATAAGATATTGTACAAACAAAAGAAAATGCAAATTGAACATCCATTTTGGCTCAGAACGAGATTTTATCTTGATTGGGTCATTGCCAGAACCTATCATGCCCCCAATCCGTCGTTTTCAAGGAAAATAACAAAGTGTCATTTCCAAAATCATTTATGTTCATGAATGAGATGTACCTCTTTTATCGAATATGGATGATCATTTTTTGACTTGCCCCTCATTTTCTCATCACGTCGTTTGGCTCTTCGGGGTTGACATCTCACACAAGAAGTAATGAGATGCCCCCATATCTTGCTTTGAAAGCTAGGTGATCTTCTTTTGGCTTGCCCTCGGTTTCTTATTGATGTGCAAGAAAATGGCTTGGGACAACTGTGGAAATAGGAAGTGTTGAACGTTCATTCTTTGGAGATGCCATCACAATCAACAAAGAAGTGGTCCTTTTCTCCCACATGAATTTTTCCTTTGGATGTATGTTCCCAAATTTGTTGATTATCAATTGAATCAAATGCCTCTCTAAAATGCTGTTGAATTATACTCTCAGATGTGAAGTAAATGAGTTAGAAAAATAAATAAGCCTAAGCTGATGTATGCTTTTAACAATTGCTACAAAATGATTCTTTTTTTTCCTTTTTTTTTTGAATTTTTTTTTTGGGTGAGGTGGCATGATGAAGCCTAGGCCTCCGAATTCTCCTTGGATCTTACACTTTTTATTAGTTGTATATGATCATCGGGCCGGTTGGTGTATCCTGTCATGCCCTCAAAACAAAATTTGTAATTTTATTGAAATTTATTAATCAAATTATATTTATTGGAGCGAAAAGTGTGACAATCAATTCCTAGAAATGAAACAAAATCCTTGCAAGCAAGCAAATCTTAGAAAGCAGCAAAATTTCCCACGTAGGGTGTAACATCCTCGATTTCAACCCTTATTTTGGCCTGACTAGTAGGTCAAAGATTGGTATGCCAATGGTGGGACTAGGCCATGAGCCGGCCCGAGAGTTGGTCATGAGCCGAGTAGCTTGTTCGAGGATCGGCAACCCAAGGATTGGTTATATGGTGTTTGACCATGGAAAGGTTATTCGATCATGAGGATCGGTTGTGGGACAATTCCGCACCACCTCGAATCGGCGGACGGTCATGGCTTGACTATGCCTGGTTATTGTATCGGTTGCAGGTGATTCCGCCTAGTCGTTGTACCGGTCATGGATGATCATGGATCAATCCAATTCGACTGTGAGTTGAGGCGGATTGATCGATCCTACACGATTACATGACAACCAAGAATCGACTATGGATCAAATAAACTCCACATGGTTCAGAGTCAAACTAGCCATAAATTGTGGTATAGGATCCGAGAATGACCCACAAACCAACTAGAGGACCAGTCGACTGATCTAAGGCCTAGTCCTTGGACCCCATTGCGAGCTTTTCTCGATAGAGGGGAAATCCGAACTCGGTTTCACCAGTTATGCTCGGTTGCATTTGGCTTTATTCGATCATGGCTTAGGTAGGAACCTCAGGCCAAATAAGGTAATCGATCATGATTGGACTCGATTGACTCCCACCCAAAGAGATGGCCTTCTAACTTGATATTTCCCATGGTGTATTTAATGTTCTTGGAATGTAGCCTTTTAATGCATGATGACTATGTAGGACACTTGGCCCCATTAGTCTTACTCTTGAAATGTAATCATGAAATTTTGGATGGTTATATATTAAGAGAGGGTGAGTCAAAAGCTCATTAATGATAGGGAGTGACTTATAGCCTAGAAGAATGATGACAACGGATCTTGAAGGTCGAGTAGGGCGCCACCCCTTCTCCTTAGGCTTGCCACTTAATGTTTCATAGGTTTTGACTCTCCAATTTCTCGAAATTCCTAGACCTTTGTCGTTTTCCAATTTTACAAAGCTCTTTTTAATTCGAATTTGTGGCATCCTAAATTTCATAACGATCCCTAGATACACTACGGCCCATGAATAGGTGATGGAAGTGCCATCGGACTATATTATAGTCATTAGACCAAATGGATTACAATTAAACAAAGCTGAGCATTGAATGGACTATTGCTTTGTTGGAAATGTATCATATGCTCTTGAGAGACCGAGATTGCACTATAAGATGGGTTGATAAGAAATTTTTGGCCGTGTACTCTACGAACCGAACTATCCTTGTGTATTGTTGTAATATTTATGGCCGTGCAAATCTTGGTGATTATGTAATTATAAGTGGAGATTAAGGTGAGATAATTAAAGGAGTAGATGTGGGCTGATTTCTTAAGGCCCAAACCAGCCCATGTTTCCTCTTGGATCGGTCAACCAAGGCCCGGCCGAATGAGGCCCTATAAATTGCATGAAATTTGACAAGTGGCAAAGGGATTATATGAGGTGTCGCCACCCTCTTGCTTCACCGGAGATCCTCCATGCAAAACCTCATGATTACTAGCTAATCATGAGGGTAAAAGAAAAGAGGGGGGAATGAACAAGGAAGCAACCGAGGGGAGAGAGAGAGATCGAGAAAGGGAGAGAGTGAGACCGAGGGAGTTCAAGTGGGCAAGCAAGTGAGATAGGAGGGGAAGAAGGAGGTCAGCCCCACCATGCATGCACTTGCTGCCGCCGTCAACGCCGCCTAGCTTCACCGTTGATCGAGCCACGCCCGAAGTCCTCAAGTCGCTATTTGCTTGATTTGGTTGCGTTGGACTTAAGGCAAGTGAAGTCCATTGATCTACACAATTCTTGCTGTGGTTGTGTGTGAAGTGTAATAGATTTTGGATGTGCTGGATGTTGGAATTTTCGAAATTATAGGAGTAGTTCTTTAGGCTAGCAAACTGCTTTATGGAAAAACAGCTTGATCTTTGGTGATTCTGTGAATTTTACGCAATTATCTAGTTGAAATTTTACTTCATGTTCTTGATGAAAGTTGTAGAAGACATCTTGAGGAGTAACATACTAAAATTTTAGAAGAAACGGACAAGTATTGGTCGGTGAAACGATTTTTCTTTGAAGATACTAAATCTGGAAACTGTTATGTTGACCTTTCGCAACTCCGTGAATTTTATGCAATTATCTAGTTGAAATTTTACTTTGTGTCCTTGATAAAAGTTGTATATTAAATCTTGAGGAGTAACATACTAAAATTTGAGAAGAAACGGACAAGTATTGATTGGTGAAATGATTTTTCTTCGAAGACATTAAATCTGGAAACTGTTACAAAGGGCTAGGGAGAATTATAGCAATTTTTGCTCGTGATCTATAATGAATCCGACTTTGAGTTCTTCACAAAAATTTTACGTATAGGTTTTTTCTATAACATATCAAAATTTCAGAATTTTCTGAGTTTAGTTAGGGGTTACATCGAATTTATTATTAAAACTGTGCAATAGTGATATTTGAAGTCTTATGACTGTGATGCACGGACCATTGCTATTTATACGAAAATTTCCTTATCTTGGTGTTTACTTTTGTAAGAATCCTTCCCCTAGATCTTGTTTATAACATGTTAAATTCCTAGAATTTATTAAGATCGTTTACTAACTTTTCCAGAATTTTAATTAAAAGGAGTGCATTATGTTTTATCCGAAAATTGTTTTATTTTCAAGAACAAATGAATTGCTCTATGAGTTGTGATGCCTTGGGTCGTCATTTATACAATGGATGCGGTGACATTTAGCATATCATATGACATCAAGAAAAATGAGATTGATGAGACTTTGTAAACTCATGGATACATATGAATAGATTGCATCAAATGTCATTTTCAAAATGAGCCACATATGTATATATTGTGATGTTGATGATACCGTCGGACGACTAAGTCGACAATGCCCTGGGTGTGCCGAATGCCTGGAGGTGTGTGCCGGATGTCCTCGGGAGTTTCGAGATGCCCGAAGGTGTGTGCCGAATGCCCGAAGATGTGTGCTGGAGGCCTCGTGATGCCAGTTGGGGTACGAGATGCTCAGAGGTGTGTGCCGAAGGTCTTGCGATGCCAGGTTGGGTGCGAGAGTCAGGAGGGAAGGGGAGAGGGCGTCGTAGCCTTTGCCTGGGGCTAAGGCCAACAAGGGTCACCATGCCTTTGCCTTGCCTAGATTTGGCATGGGCAATGCAGCCATTGCCGAACTCTTAAGCCTTGCCTAGTGGCTGGCAAGGGCCATACACCCTCTCTAGCCCAAAACAAGAAACGGTAAAGAAAATAAAAATATATATATTATTAGAAATTCAATAAGATGTTAAAATATCATTAAAAAAATGTCTATATTAGCGTCGGCCATGCCATGTAAGACATTTGGCATCTACATCATTCCTTTCTAGCCAAAATTGCCTAGATGGGTTCAATCGACAAAAAGTGAAAACATTTATAATTCAATTGGCACAATTGGAATGTTTTAAATTGAATTGGTAAAAGCGCAATATGTTTATGATATTTTGGATAATTTTGTTCACAAAAATTCATAATTAATGACCTATTTTCACTTGATATAATTAAGTAAAAAGAAAACAATGTGTAATGCCAAGCAATAGTATCAAGTAGGGGTGTGCAACCAAACCACTTCTACTCGGGAATCGAATCGGACCACCTGAAAAATAGGTCCACGAACTGGTTCAAGAACAGGTTCCAAATTTTTGGAACTGGTTGTAATAGGTCCAGTAATAGGTTCCGAGTGAATACCCACTCGGGAATTAGATCAGACCATCTTATTTTGGAACCAATTTTATAAGCTAAAAAGCCAAAATCCTAATTTCTTTTTCCCATAAATTCTAACCTTAGCACTTTTTTGTCCTTTGTCCTTCCTCAAAGCTCCTCACCAATCTTTCCTCTTCCCTAAAATTTTATGGATGATTGGAGAATGGAATTTTATAATTTACGTTATATGTTACATGTTTGAACTTTTTGTCATTATAATTGTACGGGATTACGTATTCATATTATGGATTGTTGTTTATGGTGGATAGTGATTTCTGTTGTTCATCTTTTACATTAAATTGTTTCGTTACTCATAACCTCATATGATTTTTCTGCAAAAATGAACCAAAAAAGGCAAAAAAAAAAAAAAAAAAAAAAAAAGGTTCTCGAGTAGACTTTGGAACTGGATTGGAAAACATGATAGGTTCTAGAATCGATTTCAAGCAAACAGGATAGGTTACGGGGTCCAAAAACTTGAAACTAGGTTATAACAAAATACGTTCAGGTCACCTTGAAACTACCCACCTTGGAACCAACCACCCTTAGTATCAAGTAATGCATGCAGATGACTCAGCAACGGTATTTGTCCACTAGACCTGCTCGTTGGCGCCCAAGGGAAAAACATTAGCTGGCCAAGCTCGCTTAGTGGAGAAACCTTCCTTCTTTTATTTTTAAAATTTCTAGCTAGGAAAAAAATGAAAATGAAAAATAATTATAGGGTTTTGTGTTATATTATCTTGTCTGTGAGTTTACTACTATTTTTCTCTCCTATATCGGAATTTTGGGCTTAATTTGTGCTACTAGTGTTTATAAAATCTACATATCATAGTAAAATCACTAATAAAAGGAAAAGCACCAAAACATATATTAGCATTCATGAACGATCATTCATATATCTTTACTTTTGGAAAACAAAAACAAAAACATGCTAAGTGTTACTTTCGAAAACCACCCTTCACATCAATTATCAGTATGTCTCCTTTTACTTTGCAAAATGCCCGCTCTAAATCCTAATTTCTCACACCCACCCAAATTAGCCAAAACCAACTAAAAACTAAACTATTTAAACCCTAAGCAGTATACTAAAATGAATTTTGCAAGGAGGGGTGATTTGCTCTTTTCAAGGTGGAGTTTTGCTTAGAGGTTATATGAAAGGTTTGCAAAGATTGTTTATACGTTGGGTCAAAAGTGAGGTATGTATTTAGACATATTTTTGTAATTTTTTTTAATAATAAGGGCGCAACAAGACAAGCCTCAAGACCTAGCCCACCCGTTGACCAGACTTGTCCAAGCTCGCTAAATAGGCTTAAAAAATTTAGCCAACCCCACTCATGAATAAGGTCTATTAGCACAACTATTGGGGTTTGCCCTAGTAGCCACCCTTTCAACATGGAAATGGAAGGTGGGAGGTTTGAATCCCCACCTTCTCAGGGAGTTGGGGTGGGGACGAATTAGTTTCAAGTGTGGGTTTCGACTCCCACCTTTTGCAATGAGTACTGAGAGTGAGAATTAGAATATGAGCAGAATATGACCGATAAAAAAAAAAAGAAAAAACGTCTACTAGCGCAATATAGGCAAAAGTTACTAAATCTAACCAATCATTTCTATCAAATCAATGAGGAAAAAAATATTTTTTATTATTATTTGCCAACATATATTACAGAGAACAAATCATTGTCTTTCAAAACGTACTTATATAAGAAAGTACAAAAGAAAAATGATACTCATGCGATATTCCCATTGAATTTGCGCAAAAATTACAAGCTTTGATGAATATTGCGTCGATCTTTTGAAACGCAATTTCTTTCTCTAACACCTCTTACAAGACCCCATAAACCGGGTTGCTCACTCAAAGCATAGAAAAACACATTTAGAAGAAATTCGGAAAGATATCCAGAGCTGTTCACATATAAAAGGAGTGTTAGATTTTGAAGAGCGAAAAATCAACATTTCTGACCTTAAAAAACGTGGTGAGTTCTTAGTCCCGTGTCTTCGTCAACAAACACTGGAGTTTCATTAGAGCATCCTATTTATTTTTTCTACCTAGAACATGTGTGCCCTTATTCCTTCGAAACAAATCTCATCAGGTATGATAGTCCTCCGCTCCCACACATGGAAAAATTCCTATGCTTCTGGATGACCCCAAAAGAATGTGTAGGTGCGGCGATTTGAACTTGGGCATTGATCGAGGAGGATAATGCTTAGGATGATGACTCATAATCATTCAAGTCTTTGTCGGATCTTTTGGGTTTGACCCTTAGTTTTTTTTTTTTTTTTTTTTGGTCAGTTTTTGACCCTTAGTTGATTTGTATCCATTGTGGGGACCAAACCTTCAGACAGAGCCAATAATTCACAATAATATATATTGGGAAATTCAGAGCAATTGGATCTATTTATATTTAGTGCTGGCCTTTATTGGCCTTTATTGGCTCTTTGTCGGGACCCCGTTTAACAACTTTTTCGGTCTTTTGGGTTCCACCCGATCGTTGGGAGTACAAGCCGGGAGCGTGGGAACGTGGAAATCGTCCCTGTTGACAGGGGAACACGGAAATCTGACTAATTCGTCTTTGCTAACCCCGGCATCTGGAAGAGCAGCTACAAAACTTGGTTCTTGATCAATTTCTTTACCATGCCCTCGAGAAGTTGCTTATTATCGTACTCCTCTTGAGTTGAAAGAAAGTCCATGGCGGTCTTTGAATTACTATTACTGTACTTGCATTCTTTCCAAGTTCAAGAAAAAAAGATTATCGATGTACCAAGAAATATCTCCTTCGCTTTCTGGATCTCATGCCTGATCCTCTTCATCCCAGGCACTCCTGTGAGTGCACAGACATACCTTCAAGAGCGGTGCGGAGATAGGGGCAACTACGCTGCATATAGCAAGTTTCAAGACAACCTCAGCCGCCTCCTCTCCAGGGGGCTTTACAACAAAGGACCCATTTACGGTTTCTACAACACGACAGAAGGTGAAGATCCCAACAAAGTTTATGGTCTCTTCCTCTGCAGGTAAATCACATGCGAAAACATACCAAAAATTTCAACTTTCGAGTAAGACCTTCCAAATCAATCATTGCAATCTTTGGAATCGTCTCACTCGGAGGTAGGATTCATAATGGACCCGATATATTGGACTTAATCGAAATCCTCCACAAAGTACGGTGATTCAATGCCAACCAAAAAATTACTATTCAGATTTATGTGACTACAAATGCAACTTTACTATTCCTCTTTAGAGGGGATGTTGCTGCCAATCTCTGTCGGTCTTGCATCCCTGCAGCTTGCAGCACCATCATAGAAAGATGTCCAGGACAGAAAGAGGCGATCGTATGGTACGACGAGTGTCTCGTGCGCTACTCTAACAAATCATTCTTCTCTATCATGGAGACAACACCAGTTATTTTCATTGTCAAACCTGCGGACGTTTCAGTTACCTTCAACTGGATTGTAGAGCAAACTTTCGATAATGAGAAGGACTTTGAGGCGGAAGTGTCGGACTTGGCGAGGAATGTCACGGACTTGGCAATCTCCTCAGAAAGCTTATATGCGACGATAAACCTTAATGTCTCAAGTTCAGGGACCCTGCATGAGCTTGTGCAGTACACCCCCGACATATCAAAGTTAGATTGTAAGAGTTGCTTGCTTTCTGCCATCAAGGAGTTTCCTACCGTTCTTAATTATAAAAGGGGAGGTGGGAGAATTTTTCAGCCAAGTTGTAATCTGCGGTACGAAATGTATCGTTCTGATCAGGCACCAACTAACAAAACCAGTACTGAGTCCGGTAGTAAGGTATGGGTTATATAATACTCAAAATATAGAAGAAGTACACCTTAAGTGTCAAAACTTGACATGAACAAATACTTAAGTGTCACCTCCGGTGAATCCCGTTGGAAATCCTACATGGCATTTTTTTATTATTTTTCTTGCTTATGTGGCTCGTCGGAGAGTTGACTTGGCAAAAAAACGCAAAAATGATGTTGTTTTTGCGTGGATTTAAATTTTAATATAAAAATTAATTAAATTAAATTATAAAAATTAATTAATTAATTAATTTAAAAACTACATTTTTTTGAATTTTTAAATGTTTTAAATAAATTTAGTTTTAAATTTAATTTAATTACTTTTTATATTGATTATTTACCACGTCAATAGCAAAACAACATCATTTTTGCATTTGTCTAACTACATCAATGTGCAAAATAATGTCGTTTTGCACTTACCTCGCTAGAAAATCGCCACGTCAGCATTTTGGTTGGATTTTCTCGCTGCTCGCACTTAAGTGATCAATTTTGCTCCGATTTTAGCACTTAAGTGTCACTTTTCTAACTTTTGGCACTTAAGTGTCCCTCCGTGCCAAGTTTTGGTACTCTATGTGTCCGGCACTCCTCAAAATGTGCACTCAATTTGTCATGGTAAACGTATAATGGTACCATTTTGTTGTTTCTAATTCTCAATATAAGCTGTTTTGTGTATCACATTGCGCTTGACTTGCTTTACTATCTAAACTACGATCATTCTCTCCTGCTTTCAACAAGTTCTCGGTACTATTTACACTAGGTGAAAATAAAAAGTCTGTGGATTTGAGGTTGTTTAGATGCAAGGAATTTCTCTTTCTTGATGTGACACCCTTGGCAACTTATGGCACACCTATGCTGGTAGATGGCGTGTTTAGGAACTTTGAGGATTGAGATTATGGTCTTGTTTTGACTCATTATATTTGTACTATCTAGATAAATGATGGACGCCCTAATCCTTTCCCGATGTGATTTGTGTCAGTGTACCTCAACGTGAATGGGAGATTGTTTGGGCCCATCCGTTGGTGATTTTTTGGGCGTGGAGTACGAGGTGCGTGTGATATGGAGGATGTAGTGAATGAGGAAAACTTCCAGGTATAGGAGTTAGGCACCTTTTTTATCTCTCCCATGTGTTTTGTTCAGGTCATCTTGATGAGTATTTTGCTATGTTTGTAATTTGTCAAAATGTCGTTTTCCTCTTGTAATCCTTGCGTATAATGAATGAAATGGAAGCATGTCATTATACTCTTCCGCTTGCATAATTATAATGAAAGATTATAGTCAAGGGTCTAAGGTGACGGCCTGGGACGTCACCAAAGCTAACATCCGAAACTTGGTCGTCAATTCCTATATTATTATTTTAAATTCTAAAATCCGATTTAATTTTGAGCTCAATTTCGAGGTATATTTTAACAAGGGTTACTCATTTAAAGCATAGAAAAATACATTTAGAAGAAATTCGAACATACATCAAGTGCTGTCGACGTATAAAAGGAGTGTTAGATTTTGAAGAGCCAAAAATCACCATTTCAAAGAAGTAGTGAGTTCTTAGTCCCGTGTCTTCGTCAACAAGCACTGGACTTTCATTGGAGCATCCTACTTGTTTTTTCTACCAAAAATGTATGTACCCCTATTCCTTCCAAGCAGGTCTCACCCGATGATAGTCCTCCGGTCCCACACATCAAAAAATTTATACGCTTCTGGATGATTCTGAGAGAGTGCGCACGTGTGGCGATTCCAACCAAGCCTTGAACGAGGAGAGGAGGAACATGTGATTCATAACCATTGCCGAGTCTTTGTCGTGTCTTTTCGGTTTGTAACTTAGGTTGATTTTTATCCACCGAGGGGACAAAAACCTTTGATTTTTTTTTTTTTTTGGTCAGAAAAAACCTTTGGTTGATTTATTTATATTTGGTGCCGATCTTTTTGGGGTCTTTTTGGGTCCCCCTCCCCCGATTTTCCCCAGGAACGGTCACCCTCATTTCTCCTAAAAAAAGAAGCCAATTGGATCACCCCTGTTGACGAAGGAACGTGGAAATTGGACTGCGTCCCTTCATTTCGGAAAATGAAGCCATTTCTAAAATATTTTTCCGTAAGTCATTTTCCGGGAAAATGACAATATTTTCTCAGGTGTCGGGTAAAACCTCGAAAATGTTTTGGAAAATATTTTCCAGGTGTTCGGAAAGAAAATATTATCCGTTCACCGATTGGCGAGCGCGAGTGTCGAACGTGCTCGCATCGATCGACAAGACGAGTTTGAAATCGACGAGCAGGGCTCACTTTGGCCTAACGATTACCAGAAAGAAAGAAGATGAGGAAAAAAAAAGGAAAGAAAAATAATTCGAATTAAAAAAAAAAAAAAAAAAAGAAAAAGAAAATTAAAAAATAATTCGAATGAAAAAAAGAAAAGAATAAAAAGAAAGAGGGATGAGGAAGTCAAGATCAGATAGGTGTGAGATAAAAGAGATTAAATGGGAAAATGCTTTTTATTTTTCAAAAGTGGAAAACATTTTCCCCTACTTTAAAAGACTTTTTTCCTTTGATGAAAAACATTTTCCTCAAGGAATTCATTTTCTGTTAAACGAACGCCGGAAAATCCGAAAAAATTCATATGCTTCTGGATGACCCCAAAAGAATGTGTAGGTGAGGCGATTTGAACTTGGGCCTTGATCAAGGAGGAACATGCTTAGGATGATGACTCATAACCATTCAAGTCTTTGTCGGATCTTTTGGGTTTGACCCTTAGTTGATTTGTATCCATTGTGGGGACCAAACCTTCAGACAAAGAGCCAATAACTCACAAGAATATATATATTGGGAAATTCAGAGTAATTGGATCTATTTATATTTAGTGCTGGCCTTTATTGGCTCTTTGTCGGGACCCCGTTTAACAACTTTTTCGGTCTTTTGGGTTCGACCCGATCGTTGGGAGTACAAGCCGGGAGCGCGGGAACGTGGAAATCGTCCCTGTTGACAGGGGAACACGGAAATCGGACTAATTCGTCTTTGCTAACCCCGGCATCTGGGAGAGCAGCTACAAAACTTGGTTCTTGATCAATTTCTTTTCCTCAGCCTCCAGAAGTTGCTTATTATCGTACTCCTCTTGAGTTGAAAGAGAGTCCATGGCCGTCTTTGAATTACTCTTACTGTACTTGCATTCTTTCCAAGTTCAAGCAAAAAGGATTATCGATGCACCAAGAAATATTTCCTTCGCTTTCTGGATTTTATGCCTGATCCTCTTCATCCCAGGCACTCCTGTCGGTGCACAGACATATCTTCAAGAAAAGTGCCCAGATAGGGGTGAGCAAGATGCTAAAAACTATGCTCCTTATAGCAAGTTTCAGGACAACCTCAACAGCCTCCTCTCCAAGGGCAACTACGCTGATTACAACAAAGGACCCATTCACGGCTTTCACAACACAACGGAAGGTGAAGATCCGGACAAAGTTTATGGTCTCTTCCTCTGCAGGTAAATCACATGCGAAAGATACCAAAAATTTCAACTCTTGAGTAATACCTTACCAAATCAATCATTATAATCTTTGGAATCGGCTAACCTGGAACTAGGGTTTATAATGGACCTGATATATTGGTCTTAATTGAAACCTCGACAAAATACGGTGATCCAATGCCAACTGAAAAATTACTATCCAGATTTAAGTGACTATTGATGCAACTTTACTATTTCTCTTCAGAGGGGATGTTGCTGCCAATCTCTGTCAGTCTTGCATCCGTTCAGCTAGCAAGATGATCATAGAAAGATGTCCAGGACAGAAAGAGGCAATCATATGGTACGACGAGTGTCTCTTGCGCTACTCTTACAGATTGTTCTTCTCTATCATGGAGACACAGCCATTTCTTTTCATTGTCGACCCTGCGGACTATTCAGTTACCTTCAACAGGACTATGAAGCAAACTTTTGATAATGAGAAGGACTTTGTGGCAGAAGTGACGGATTTGTCGAGAGGAATGTGACGGACTTGGTGATCTTGTCAAAAAGCTTATACGCAGCCTTAAACGTTAGTGTCTCAAGTTCAGTGACCCTACACGGGCTTGCACAGTGCACCCCCGATATATCAAAATCAGCTTGTAAGAGTTGCTTGCTTTCTGCTATCGAAAAGTTTCCGACCATTCTTAATTATCAAAGGGGAGGTGCCAGAGTTCTTCAGCCAAGTTGTAATGTACGGTACGAAATGTATCATTTTGATGGGGAAACTAGAGGGAAAACCAGCACTGATTCCCGCATTAAAGGTATGTATAATATTCAAAATGTGCACTCAGTTTGTCATGGTAAGCGTATAATGGTATCATTCCATCGCTTCTAATTCTCAATATGAGCTGTTTTATGTATCATATTGCACTTGACTTGCTTTTACGATCTAAACTATGATCATATTCTCTTGATTTCAACTAGTTCTTGGTACTATTTACACTTAGTAAGGAAAAAAAAATTCTGCAGATTTGTGGTATGTTTAGATCCAAGGAATTTCTCTTTCTTGACAGGGGTAAAACAAAATCCATGGATTGCAATAGCTAGCTCAGTAATTGGATCGGGGTTACTAATAGTTATCGTGGGTTCGTGTATTTTTTTGAAGAGGACAAAGAGATTGAAGAAAGGTATAAGTGAATTCATCTTGCTTGCCATTGTAATGGCCATCTTCTAACCTTTACCTGACAAGAGTAAACTCTCGGACTCTCAGAGAAGGAAAACAACCAAAAGGTTCTGTTACTTCATCTGAGACAAGAAATTGGAGAAGAGTTTTCGAAGGAAAACTCTCGTGGAGAAAAGCCAGTGGCTTCTCAACAATTCTCTCTGATGCGATTAGACATCGTACGCGCAGCCACAGGAAACTTCTCCAATGAATGTAAACTTGGGGAAGGCGGGTTTGGCCCTGTGTACAAGGTAAGCAATTTAGTGACTCAACGCCAACTTATGTGGAGACTTTTCTAATGGTAGCAATCTGGTGGAGTCATTATCCATAGCATGAACTGAATTGGTTATCATCAGTAATTCTCAGATGGGGATCTCACCACTTACTACCCTGTTTCAGGGAACATTGACAGATGGAAAAGAAATTGCAGTTAAGAGGCTTTCAAGAACCTCAGACCAGGGACTCATCGAGTTGAAGAACGAAGTCATCTTGATTGCCAGACTACAACACAGGAACCTCGTCCGATTATTGGGATGCTGCTTGGAAGAACGTGAAAAACTCTTGATATATGAATACATGCCCAACAAAAGCCTGGATGCCTTCCTTTTTGGTTTGAGCTTTAGCAGATGCAATGAATTTTTGAGCTAGTTAATTTTAGTTTTATAAAGTCGAGTTTCATCTGAGTCTCTCATCTTTGACAGATTCAAATATAGGGCGATATCTAGATTGGAAGCTGCGCATGAACATTGCCTGTGGCGTAGCTCGGGGACTTCTCTATCTGCATGAGGATTCTCGCCTGAGAATTATCCACAGGGATCTGAAAGCTAGCAATATTTTGCTAGATGGCGAGATGAATCCGAAAATATCCGATTTCGGAATGGCAAGGATCTTCAGTGTAAATCAAGACAAGGCAAAAACAAACAGGGTCGTTGGAACCTAGTGAGTGCCTCAATATCTGTCTACGTCCTTTACATGTTTTGATTGATTCAGTAGGCCAACAAAGGACTCTGATTATCTGCTCAACAACACCAGACCGAGCACATTCATATTTCAGAAGTTCCATACAGAAGTTTCACTTTTCTCTGTTTCTTACTTCCAACTAATTGCTCTTCATTACATAATTCTGGTTAGTGGATACATGAAACCGGAGTATGCAATGCAAGGACTCTTTTCTATAAAATCAGACGTCTTCAGTTTTGAAGTTCTCTTGCTAGAGATAGTAAGCGGGCACAAGAATAATGGTTTTCATCTCCATGTAAAGGGTGAAAGCCTTCTCACATTTGTATGTTCCTAATCACCATCCCAGTTTAATATGAAATCGAAGATTTTCGTGCAGCTATCCTTGTTAAATTTCCTTGCTAAATAACAGGCATGGAAGTTGTGGTCCGAAGGTCGAGCGTTGGAACTTATTGATCCGTTAATCAATGAGTCATGTGATGAAGTTGAAGTGCTGAAATGCATACACGTCGGTCTATTGTGCGTCCAAGAAGACCCGGCGGATCGAATGACTATGTCACTCGTGGTTCATATTTTAGCTGGCGATACTATCACACTCAACCCACCATCGCAGCCTGCATTCTCCGTTGGGAGAGATGCGGAAAAACTTGATCGTGCCTCAACTGTTAATGGAGTAACCCTTTCGGTTGTTGCGGCTAGGTGATCAAGTTTTATACAATGGAAATGCTGTTAGAGATAATTATGGTATATTTTGTCTTTTAGGACTGTGTATATATCTCCATTGTAATATATTTATATCATCCTACTTTCTATATTCATCACGTAAGGCTGGCTTATGTTCTCTTCTGTATATATACGAAATATATAGAAACTAAAGAATTCTTTCACATATTTCTTATCTTAGTGTTAGAGGTAGATGATCTTGAGCAAATTTTGAGTGCTCGAGTGGGACACATCCGAGTGCACACCCGGAGCACACCTTCACATATCGCGTCATGTGATTCATTTTTGTTATAATTACTGATATCACTTTCTGAACATCGATTCTTAATATTTTCATCACGTACGAATAAACGTCAGCCTATTGCTGCGTAATATACACACGTTGGTCGGTTCACTCTTCAGCACATGAAATCACCTCTTTGGATCTTTTCTCCCAACTCCATTTGACTTCCTCTTCCTCACGTTGAGTTTGAGAGTTTGTTTAAGATAATTAAGATTTTTAACTTGATCCTCCATTTGTTAGGGTCGTGAATATATATTTCACTTGCTTGCGCGTATTGGTAATTTCTTATGCAATGCAAGGACTCTTTTCTATAAAATTAGGCGTCTCCAGTTTTGGATTTCTCTTGCTAGAGATAGTAAGCGGGTGCAAGAATAATGGTTTTCATCTCGAACAGGGTGAAAGCCTTCTCACATTTGTATAATCCTAATCACCATCCTAATTTAATATGAAATCGAAGATTTTCATGCGGCTATCCTTGTTAAATTTCCTTTCTAAATAACAGGCATGGAAGTTGTGGTGTGGAGGTTGAGAATTGGAACTTATCAATCCATTAATCAATGAATCATGTGATGAAGTTGAAGTACTGAAATACATACACGTCGGTCTATTGTGTGTTCAAGAAAATCGGATGGATCGACCAACTACGTCTCTCGTGGTTCATATTTTAGGAGGCGATACTATCACACTCAGCCAACCATCACAGCTTGCATTCTCAGTGTGGAGAGATGTGAGTAAACTTGATCGTGTCGTGCCTAGTCACGAAGCCTTAACTGTTAATGGAGTAACCATTTCGATTGTTTCGGCTAGGTGACCGAGTATCATCACTCTTCCTTCAGTTTATTTCTCTTTTATTTAACGGAAGGTAGAATGATAATAATTATGGTATGTGATCTCTTTAGCATTGTGACTGCCATTTCTGAATCATTTCCGTGATCATCAATTAGTAAGCGCAAGGTTAAAAAGCTTGTTAATTAGTCATCATTTCTGTTCAATTCGCCACTTATGTTCTATCAGAATGATACATATAATTGCTTGAGTAATATATTAATTCTACAAGTACCCCATTGATATATATATATAAATTAAGCATAAATGAATTCTATATTCTAGCTTTAGTATATATATTGTAATCTAATTCGTGAAGAATACTAGGGCATTTAATACTAAACTACGGCTAAGTAGGAGGTCCTGAATTCAATCTTTTAAGACCCTTATTTATCTCTTTTACTATTATGTCTACACTTTAATTTTAGGCCAAAGTTCAGTTTACATGTGTTGAGGAGTGTCACGACCTCTCCAAAAGCGGGTTGGATCTAAACTTAGTTTGAGCTATCTCAAGCCTAAATCAATTCACGACTTAGGTTTAAGTTATTTAACATGCAAATGATTTTTATTTAAGAGTTACCACCAATTAGTTTATGGTAGGTCAATTAGACACCTAAGTAAAATAATGTGAGAATTATTTCACTCATACGAACTAAGATTTTGGGTACGGATACTTGATCACACTAAATTACTCTAACGCCATTTTGGTACATTTTCTCTTTTATTTTCAAAAAATGTTTAGTAGGCACCTTTGATCAATTTTATTACATCTTAACATATGAGGCAATTATGCGGGTGTGTAGATTACCAATTTAACGATGAATAAAGCAGTAAATAAATTGCAGGAGGCACCTTATAGCAATGAAAGCATATGCAATATTACTTCAGAATTCACATCAACAATCCTAGATATGATTTATCATTAACACGTAGTCACTCAATTGTTTTTTTTTTTTTTTTTTTTTTGGGTTTGCACTTATTTAAATGAAATCTATAAACTCTGTGCAATGCAATGCAATGACGTACAAAAATGTGTAACTTAAATGACATGCAACATGTAACCTATCATGCAAGCTATATGCCACGCGACATTAATTAAATGACCCAATATAATGATGGACAAAAATCACCGTAACTATTCTAACATGTCACACGCTTTAATTTGAACAATTCCTAAACACTAAATTTTTAAAAAAATAGGTGAACTAATTCTTCAAGACATGCAATTTCATGAACTTAACATATAATTATTAGATGACATGTGGGCAATGACATGGCAGTGATGATGCCAGCTTGACATGCACATGACTTTTTTTTTTTTTGTATTATTCATTAATAAATTCGAAATTAATCAAATACTCTAATTTAAACATGCAAACTATCCTATAGAAAAAAATTCAATTTATTCTAAAAAGATATTTTGGTGTTTTATTAAATTTCAAATTATAAAATAACCAAAATAAGCATGCAATCTATCCTAAAAAAACTACAATATAATCTTTTTAGATTTTTTTTTAGAAATAAATCAATTAAAATCAAACAAAAATTGAAAGAAGTCAAATCCAAAACAAACATGCCATCAAATCACACGAGATATTGTCCATATTTATCTAATTTTGGAAATAAATTGACGAATCTTATCTCGCGCATGAGATCGGATTGGCCAATTTTTTTGACATCGCGAATCAAATGTCGGGCATTAGATTGTATTTCGAGCATAAAACTGGACTGTCGGCCCTTGCATTAGGAAAATTTCCTAATTCACAGGGATTCAAAAGAATTCTTTTTGCATATGGCAATATTGAATAGACATTCAAATAAAATCGCAATTTTATGAATTAGATAACGAGATATATGAAAATCAGATTAATCGAGTTTCTTACCTAATTTCTGATGTTGCCCGGATAACGTTCCTAAATTCGGATGGACGATGGATCACGAGAATCACGGTGAGGATCACGAGAATCACGGTGAGGATGACTGGCGATTAGCGGCGCTCACGGTTGCTCGGTAGTCGGTATTCGCCAGATGGGCTCCACAGTACCTGCGAAACAGAAACTTCCAAGCAGGGAACGAGAATCGTCGATGGACGGGGGCAAGGACAGCAGGTCTCGTTCCTTCGCTGTTGGTGTTGTGGGCTTGAAGCAGATCGGTACAGGAGCTCGCGGTGATGCTGATCACGGTGCGGTATCCTCTGTTCGAGATGAAAGTGTCCTCTTCTCTATTCACAGACCTCGGGAACCTGCAAGAAGAGAGAAAATATTGGCTGCATCTTTGAGGCCAGCTCAGCAAAAATTCACTCCATTTATTTTGTGACACATGTCATGTACGGCCTCACAAGCCATTTTCTATCTCCACTTCTCCCTCCCTCACCCTTTCTTCTCTCTCTTCACGTCATCCTCTTTTTCTCTCTCCTCCGCCTAACCCCTTTCCCCTTCTTCGACCTTGACCTTGAGCCCGACCTCAGACACACTGCCATTGGTTTTAGCACGTTGTCTCTATCTATGCCTCCGTCTTCACTTAATTCTTCCCTGACCTCCATCGCCGCCGCCTCCTGTTCAACTCCTCTCGCATCCTCTGCGTTTGCACCCACGTTGATGAACCACACCTTTGCCTCCACCTCGCTGTTTCCTAAGCCAACCCTAGTCGACCTTGAACCAACCTAGATTTGAGGTCAAGCCGAGCTCTAGATCACAAATCTTGGCTCGCTCGACCTTAGATCCAAAATTTGAGGCTCAAATTCGCTAGCCGAGCTCAAGCTCGATGACGGAAGATTGAGATGGCGATGAGATGGTGGACTGAGATGACAATGAGGAGGTGGTAGTAACATTTGTGCTTGTCCTCGTCGGAGTGAAAGGAAGAAGAATTTTTAAAAAAAAAAAAAGAAGAAGAAGAGAAAATGGGTTAGGCGGAGGAAACAGAGGAAGAGGAAGACGTGAAGAGGAAAAGAGGGCGAGGGAGGGAGATAGAGGGGCTATGTACAACATGTGTCGCAAAATCAATAGATGTTTTTTTCTGAGCTAGCCTCAAAGCTGCAGCCTATATTTTCTCGCAAGGAGAAAAGCAATTCTTGCTCTCTCTCTCTTTCCACGTCATCTCCCTGGCACGATTTCTCTCAATGTGTCGCCTATTCTATTGTGTGTGGCCCCCTTTCTTTTGCAAATCACACTGGTTTTTATAATGCCTCCTCACCAACTTCCTCTTGGGATATCAGCATATTTTCTTTCTTTATTTCATCAACCAAATGTTCTTTATTTTGTTGATCAAATCCCACCTCAACGCACTTTTTTCTTTTATTTATGAATATATTAAAGATCCACTACCATATGATTTTTCTTTTTGTTTCTTTTCATTGAACAAATTTTCCTTCTATGCTTTTGAATGAATATTGGAAGAATAATACCGATCTTTTCTGAAATATACCGATCTTCGAACTCGTCTCTCCTCATAAGTCAATTTTCAGCCATTAAAGAATGGCGGGCTTGGCCAAGTTCCTTCTCACTATGGGCTTAGTCTAACTAGTTAAATTAAAGCTCAAACCATTATTTCAAATCCATCAATCACCGGTCCAATGCAAACACAATAATAAAAACAATAATAAATACTCCTAAAACTATATGTTATGCAATTTAATATTAATATTTTTATTTAGGGGTTAAAAATTAATTCCTAATTTTCTATGCAATAAATAAATGATTGGATTGCCAAAATTTAGGTATCAATAGCTGCCCCTCTTTGAAGGTGAGCTCGTAGAGATTGAATTCAAAGACACATTGAGCCTAAATTTTGATCATGCAAATGCAATGTGATATATTTTTATGTGGGGACATGTGTTTTGATGAACCCATGCCCATTTTCTAATGTAAAATATGATGCAACTGTTAATAAAGAAATAGAAAACATACCTTTAGTTACTCACCTCAGGATTTGAGAAAGTAAACTTGGATATAGGCAATTTATAAACCACGGGCCGTGAAAGCTCGCCATGCCAATGAAAGGGACTCCGGGTTACAGAAGCACGTCATGTCAATAGAAAAAGACTCTAGTCCATGAAAGCACGCCAAGTCGATGAAGAAGAACTTTGAGCTATGGAAGCACGCCGGGTTAATAAAGAGGTTCTAGGTTATGGAAGCACACCGTGTCGGTTAAGAGGGGCATCGGGCTATAGAAGCACACTGTGTCGATAGAAAGAGAGTATGGGTTATGGAAGCGCAGTGGGTTGATGCAGAGATTCTGGTTCACGGAAGCACTTTGTGTCGGTTAAGAAGGGCATTGAACTATAGAAGGACGTTGTGTCGAGAGACTCTAGGTTACAAATGCATACCAAGTCGATGTAGAGGAACTCTAGGCTACAGAAGCATGCCAAGTTGATAAAGAGATTCCAAGCTACAGAAGCACATTGTGCCAGTTAAGAGGAGACTCCGAGCTATGAAAGCACATCGTGTTGATAGGAACATATTCCAGGTTACAGAAGCACGCCAGGTCGATGTAGAGGAACTTCAGGCTACAGAAGCACACTGGGTTGATGAAGAGACTCTGAGCTATGGAAGCACATAGTATTAATTAAGATGAGACTTCGAGCTATGGAAGCACGCCATGTCAATAGGAAGAGACTTTGGGCTATGGAAGCATGCTAGGTCGATGTAGAGGAGCTCCGAGCTACAGAAGCATGTCGGATTGACGAATAGACTCCAAGCGATGGAAGCACATTGTGTCGGTTAAAAGGAGACTCCGGATTATGGAAGCACGTTGTGTTGATAAGAAGAAACTCCGAGTTACAGAAGCACGCCAGATCAATATAGAGGAACTCTGGGCAACAGAAGCACACCGAGTTGGCAAAGAGATTCTGGACTACAGAAGCACAACATGTTGATTAAGAGAGACATCGGGTTACGGAAGCACGTCAAGTCGATGAAAATGACTCTAGGCTATGGAAGCATGCCGGGTTGATGAGGAGACTCCAAGCTATAGAAGCATGCCGTGTCGATTACCTATAGAGATAAATTCAAGAATGTTTAGATGAATTTCGAGGCTTCAGAGAGCAACTGGAACGTCAGGCATTACTCGATCTTTAAGGAAATATTACTTGTCAAACATGATTAGAGCTAAAACATATATGTAGTCATCAAAGAAATAGACAATCTGAGCTACTCTAGAATGCACACTCCAAAGTCCACTAAAGCTTTTATCAATTCAATCAAGGTTTATGCATAATGATTTCACCATATTTGCACCACCAAATTTCCATTGGAGAGAATTATCTTTCAAGACAATTTTCCTTATAAAGTCGACTTCTTGAAAACGTTAAATGAGAGATTTTTAGTTAGAAATGATTTTCACTCACTTTCATTCAGAAATGCTATTTTATGAAAATCACTTCATCTCACCATCATCATATCGACAAGAGTCTTAGTATTCTCACGAGCGGTACGACCTTACCAATTCGAGAGGTATTTTTTAGGACCATAATGTAGGCTTAGTTGATGGCTTAACAAAATAGGACTCTTCGAGTCAAGGCTATTGAAAAAACAAATCTCTACAATCATCTCCGGGTTTACAAGTCAAGAAACTTACGAAATGAGATAGAAATAATCCCGCTCATACTTCTTCAAGCGATGTTTATAAACATATGGATACCTACATTAATTCAAGTGTCATAATCTGAAGAGACTTTACAAGGAACGTAACTTAGGCTAGTTTTATGAGTTAAAAAACGAAATGATTATTAGGCTTAAAATGTGTATAGAGGGATAAGAGTTGATAATCATCTTGGCATTACCGCCGGTTTTCTTCTTCACCATTGGGAATTGTCTTCATAATACTCCATTGACTACAACACCTTGGTATTTAGGTACTTTGAGTACCGCTCCATTGGGGATACATCTCTTGATAATTGATGGCCATCTATCTTGACTTTTTCTTTTTCTTTTTCATTTTTCCCATGGACATTGGCCTTATTTTTACTAAGCACACCACTTTTTTGTGTCCTTAGATTTCATTCATTTTTTTCTTCACTTCTTTTTTCATGAGCATCAACCTTCCTTTTTACCAGACACACTACCTTTTCATGCTTACTAGTTCTATTTTGATTTCAACTTTTGACTTTTGACACACTATCTACAATGCATATATTGAACAACCACACATTGGTTTGCTTCTACCGAATGATTTAACATTTGAACTCACAAGGTCTTCGTCTTCCATCGGTGCTCTGGATCATGCTGCTTGAATGATTGTCTTTTGCCTTACCCCAGTGTAGGGGATGATCACCAATTGGGTTTATATGAAATGAAATGCAAGCTCAAGGGAGCTATGTAACGGATATGAGTGTATAGGATAGAGAAAGGACCGCTCCTCATCATCTTAAGGCACTTAATTACTATATGAATTCATATGTAATAGCAATACTTGAAGATTGATGCAAGTAAGAGCAAGAAAATTCTTATCTATTTCCTCACCTCAGGATGTTGTCCTACCTCATGTTTGCCCCAATTTGGGTTTTTTTTTTTTTTTAAAAAAAAGGGGTAATTTGAAAAAACCATTCTCCACAAGTGTATGGGCTTAAAGGGGTTAAACAATAGATTATCTATAGTGTTTGGGATAGATAAATGAATTACCTCTCATCATTTTGGTCATCATACCTTTCATGAGAGAACCTTTTACCTTGTAGATATGAAATTTTTCCACACTCACCTCACATTGTATAAACAAGGGACTATGTATAGGATAGAGCTTGCTTTTCTTCATCTTTACGCATCTCATTTAGCATGCTTAATCCACTTCACATCATTCATTAAATTAATTTGTCTTGAAAATCTTCACATGAAATTGGTCAGTAAAACAGGTAAAGTCACCATGTAAATTCTCTTTTCAAAAGCCCTAGCAACTTAAGCATGAAAAACTTTGTAACTTTAGAGCAAACAATTCAGCATACTTAAAAAATGTTTTCATAAGCATGAAAACATGTTTTTGAACATTCATTCAAGGAATTGCCTCGCAAAGGGACTATCTCAGCAATAGGTGTTCTTGAATTGCCCTTATGAGTTGATCAATCAAGATTGAAAATTTGATTTTTGATTTGATAAACGCTCCATTCTTCCTTTTGTTCCTGCACAAGAGAACATTCATGAATAAGATATTGTACAAACAAAAGGAAATGCAAATTGAACATCCATTTTGGCTCAGAACGAGATTTTATCTTGATTTGGGTCATTGCTAGAACCTATCATGCCCCCAATCTGTCGTTTTCCAGGAAAAGAACAAAGTGTCATTTCCAAAATCATTTATGTTCATGAATGAGATGTACCTCTTTTATCGAATATGGATGATCCTTTTTTGACTTGCCCCTCATTTTCTCATCACGTCGTTTGGCTCTTCGGGGTTGACATCTCACACAAGAAGTAATGAGATGCCCCCATATCTTGCTTTTGAAAGATAGGTGATCTTCTTTTGGCTTGCCCTTAGTTTCTTATTGATGTGCAAGAAAACGGCTTGGGACAACTGTAGAAATAGGAAGTGTTGAACACATTCTTCATTCTTTGGAGATGCCATCACAATCAACAAAGAAGTGGTCCTTTTCTCCCACATGAATTTTTCCTTTGGATGTATGTTCCCAAATTTGTTGATTATCAATTGAATCAAATGCCTCTCTATTATAAAATGCTGTTGAATTATACTCTCAGACGTGAAGTAAATGAGTTAGAAAAACAAATAAGCCTAAGCTGGTGTATGCTTTTAACAATTGCTACAAAATGATTCTGTTTTTTTCTTCTTTTTTTTTTGAAATTTTAATTTTGGGTGAGGTAGGATGATGAAGCGTAGGCCTCAGAATTCTCCTTGGATCTTACACTTTTTATCAGTTGTATATCATCATCGGGCCGATTTGGTGTATCCCGTCATGCCCTCAAAACAAAATTTGTAATTTTATTGAAATTTATTAATCAAATTATATTATTGGAGTGAAAAGTGTGACAATCAATTCCTAGAAATGAAACAAAATCCTAGCAAGCAAGCAAATCTTAGAAATCAGCAAAATTTCCCACGTAGGGTGTAACATCCTCAATTTCGACCCTTATTTTGGCCCAACTAGTAGATCAAAGATCGGTACGCCAATGGTGGGACTAGGCCATGAGCTGGCCTGAGAGTTGGTCATGAGCCGAGTAGCTTGTTTGGGGATCGGCAACCCAAGGATTGGTTATAGGGTGTTTGACCATGGAAAGGTTATTCGATCATGAGGATCGGTTGTGGGACGATTCCACACCACCTCGAATCGGCGGACGGTCGTGGCTCAACTATGCCTGGTTATTGTATCGGTTGCAGGTGATTCCGCCTGGTCGTTGTACCGGTCATGGATGATCATGGATCAATCCAATTCGACCGTGAGTTGAGGCGGACTGATCGATCCTACACGATTACATGACAACCGAGAACCGACTATGGATCAAATAAACTCCACACGGTTCAGTGTCAAACTAGCCATAAATTGTGGCGTAGGATCCAAGACTGACCCACGGACCAACTAGAGGACCAACTAGAGGACCGGTCGATTGATCCAAGGCCTAGTCCTTGGACCCCATTGCGAGCTTTTCTCGATAGAGGGGAAATCCCAACTCGGTTTCACCAGTTAAGACTGGTTGCATTTAGCTTTATCCGATCATGGCTTAGGTAGGAACCTCGGGCCAAATAAGGTAATCGATCGTGATTGGACTTGATTGACTCCCGCCCAAAGAGATGGCCTTCTAACTTGATATTTCCCATGGTGTATTTAATCTTCTTGGAATGTAGCCTATTAGCATGATGACTACGTAGGACACTTGGCCCCATTAGTCTTACTCTTGAAATGTAATCATGAAATTTTGGATGGTTATATATTAAGAGAGGGTGAGTCATAAGCTCATTAATGATAGGGAGTGACTTATAGCCTAGAAGAATGATGACAATGGATCTTGAAGGTCGAGTTGGGCGACACCCCTTCTCGGCTTGCCACTTAATGTTTCATAGGTTTTGACTCTCCAGTTTCTCGAAATTCCTAGACCTTTGTCGTTTTCCAATTTTACAAAGCTCTTTTTAATTCGAATTTGGAGAAACTTCCTTCATGAAAATTGTTTAAAAAATCTCAATCTATAACATACCTAAATTTGGGATTTTTATGAGGAGGAATATATGGGACGAAGGCCCGATCATTTACCGACTGGAACTTGCCCGCTATAGTAAAAACAGTGATCAGATTTCCTTCTTGATTTTTTATAAAATTTTCCCTTTCGAATTTGAACATGCCTTCTTCACAAAACTTTTAAATAACATCCATTTCTACAACATATAGAAATTTTAAAGATTTTTGTTAAGATTTGGATTTCGAAATGAGTCTCTCTCTCCGACCAATGAATCTACTCGACGGACCAATTTTTGGGTTGTGTTAAGTGATTTACTGCTCTTTCCACAGCACGAATTGGACTTTGATTCCTCCTAAAAAATATCATTTGGGGTCTTATCTATAACATATTAAAATTTTATAATTTTTTGAACTCATTTGATAAGGTATTGACGTTGATTTCGAAAACTGCTTGAAACTGTTTTCACCCTGGGATAAGAGGGCCTCACACCCAACTTGGAAGACAAGGGGGCTACACGCCCAACTTAAAGAGCAAGGCTAATCTAGAGTTTTTTTAATTTAGGATAAAGATGCATTAAACATCTTGGACTCTAGTTCTTCAATGCCAAGTTGAGGTGTCCTTCAAAGGGATATGTCATAATGCCTCATAACCTAAAAACTTGAAGAGCAAGTTTGTAATATGAAGATATTTAGCCTAATGATTACTCAAGATCCAAACATTAAATGGGAGAGGCTTAGTCATTGGCTTAGGTGTCCCCATAATAATTACATGTAATTATTTCATGATGACTCAACCCCTTAGATGGACCAATGAAAAGATGAGCAAGTGTCGCTTATAAGAACTTGACTTGCCACCCATCTTTTTAGCTTGCCACCTCCTCAACCTAGATTGTCCATCTACATAAAGATGATTGGTCCATTTGAAAAGATCATCATGAGGGGTTTGCCTATAAATAGAGGCATTCCCTCCTCTCATTTCCACACCACCTCCTCTTCCTCCCTCACTCTCTCAACCTCACCCTTACCATCGCCCTCTCTCTTTCTTGTGGCCACGCCCTCTTGCCCATTTGCTCGTCTGCACGTTGCTCGGTCACCTAGGCATTGAACTACTAATATTTGGCTAGGACGTTGTGTTATGCTATTCCGAGTGTGTGATGAGTCCTTGACTGAAGTGGATTGACTTGTTGTTGATTGAAGTTCGGTTGGATTTGCTTGGATCAGTTTAGACCTTATTCCTTGATTGAGTTCAATCCTTATTTGATGAGCTTTGGCTCATGTTTTGGCTTGAGTTGCTTGGAAGAAGCTCAGTTTGTGTGTTTATTTGATATGTTTTGGTTTTTTCTTTGATACAAACTTATTTTAAAAGCGTTTTATGAAAGCTTGTTATTTTCTCACAAAACTATTTCCAACCATTTTCACAAATGCATATTCTAGTCCATGCCCCAAGCTCCGAAAAAGGGTTTTGTCGGCCTTGATGTACATGAAATCACGACGGATCGGTCCTTTCTTAGTCTTGGTGCGATATCGAGGTACATCGTTCCCGAGCCAACTTTGGTAATAGGTCGATGAACATATCATGACGGGCCAGTCCGTTCATGGTCTCAGTGCGGTATTGAGGCATATCGTTCCCGAGCCAAGTCTGGTACTAGGTCGATGAACATGTCACAATGGGCCGGTCCTATCATGGTCTTGGTGCTATATCAAGGTATATCGTTTCTGAGTCAAGTTGGGTACTAGATTGGTGCTCAAACGTGTTGGATCAAGTCGCAATCCTTGATCCGTGCTCGGCATGCTAAACTTCTCGGTTTCGGTAAGTCATGTCACACATTTATGCATAGCATGCCTTCGAGCCCTCGAACTAAAAGCCTAGATAAGAACCGGATTGTGATGCTTGATGCATGGACACACGATTGACTAATTTATGCCGTCAACCGATGTATTCGGCGACGATGCCCCCTCGCCAACGGGATGCCCCCTCGCCAACAGGATGCCCCCACGCCAACGGGATGCCTCATCAGAAGGATGGGATGTTGTAATAATTCTAGCCATCACCCTTCAATCAGGGGACGTTGCCCGATGGATTTCGCATGCCCGGTGGATTCCGAAAGAGTCAATAGATTTCAATTGTTAATAAATGAATCTTGGGTGCATGAGTTCCTCACTTTATGAAATGGATTTTGGTTATAATGCATATTATTGAGTGAGGCGTAAGTTCCTCGTATATGGAATGGATCTTGTTTATGCTTGCATGATATTGAGTGAGGCATGAGTTCCTCATGGTGTGGGTGAATATTAAGTTATGCTTGCATATCGTTGATTGAGGATTTCTCATGTTTCATCCAAGACAAAGCCTTTATTTTGCGATTGATCTGTCATCGACTAATGTTTTTGATAAGTTATATGCTTGTTGATAGGTGAGACATCCTCCTACCCGAAAATTAGTGGGTTTTACTTATGGAGTCATGGACTCACCCATTGGTTTTTTTTATTTTTTTTTTATTTTATAGAATTGTAGGTATGGAGGAGTTGCAGTCTCGATAGGGGAGCTAAGATTTACCACGACCTCTTTGAGCATAGAGCATGTGATGATTGTAAATATAATGACCCATGACAAAAAAAAAATGGCATGTAAATGTAACTGATGTAATTGTATGTTTTTAAATGATTGTTTACCTGGCTACTTGTTGTTGTTCGGGTGTTGTATGTACAATTCTGCATATGCTTAATGAAAAGATAAAAAGAAATGGGACGGCGACGCGCCTGGAACGTCGCGAAAATAACCCTTGTCGCTCTCAACCCTAGAGATGGGGTTGAGGTCGTGACATAGGGGAGGGTGCAACTGAACATGCCCCTAATTAAATAAGGAAATCGAGCTACTTAGGACCATAAATTATGTGCACTTGAGTTCTTCACCCTCCTTAGTCTTGTGAGGTGAATGCTTTAGGTCAGATCTTCTTTCTTCTAGATACGTCAACAATCTTTTCTTGGTGGCATCAAATTTGACTATCTCAAGAAAATGAGATGGTTCAAGAGTCCCCTTAGCTCTCTTCTTCGGATTAAAATTTCCCACTGAAGATGATGTATCCATGTGATCATAGCACTTCGCTTGACAAGACAAGCTACAGAAGCGTGCAGCTCGTCAGCTTGACTTTGGAGGCTTGATTTTCACTTGTTCGTGTCATTGTGAAAATTAGCAATGCTACTCAGCACTTCATTTTGATAAGTCATTTTAGTGTGTACATTTGGGTGACCGGGATTGTTCCATAATCACCTAGTTCAAATGAATAAGAACATATAAGTACATGGAATAAATAAAGAGCTAGCACATGACGACGATCTAATTTTTTTTTTTTTTTCATTTATCTGTGAAAAGTCTATACATGAAGAGAATTTGCTAAAATCGAACTAAGGAAATAAAGACACAGCACACTCTAGCAAGGACTAGAAAATAAGGATATCAAATTCCTAAACACGAACTAGGAAAAGTAAAAGTTTGAGACTCTTCCTAATGAGAACAACAAAGGCGTGAATTGAAAACAAATTTTCTAGAGTTTTTTTGCCATTTTTTTTAAAACAACAACAAATTTCTTGGGAAATGGCGATCTATGACTTGAATGAACAATTTAAAATAATTAAGAGAACTCTTATATCCTTCCTATCAAATAGGGGAATGGGCATTTCATTGGAAATGCTGCCACATTTGAAAATTTATCCAAAAGTTTTTTTTAAAGGACTCAATGATTGTTACTTCTAAATTGAAATGACCATGATATTAACTTCCTAATTGACCTATACCCATCATGGACCGATCAAATGTACAGGAAAGTAAATAAATTGCAAAGCAAAGGTTTAGAAACTTACTTCACTTGGTACGATAATGGCAAACACATGGACATACGCATGGTACGTGGCTCAATTTCTATTCTAGACAGCTTAAAAAAAATGGAGCCACAGGGATGATCGAACTAGTTGTGGCCATGCAGACTAAGTCGGGTCCTCATGACTCCGACTTGGTCGAAGAGCCAACTTGAGTCGCGGGCATGCGGACCAGGGTGGGTATTCTTGACATCAAGAAAGAAATTTTAGGATTGAGATGGGCGACTCGTATCATGAGCATGTGGTCGGAGTGATATCCATTTCAAGACCATTCTAAGTGATCTTGTGCAGCCTAGGTCCGGCGATAGATTGTATGTGCAAGAGTGTAGTGTAAATGCATAGACATGCACACCAATTTATATGCAAACAACACTTCAATAATTCAAATTCAAAACATTCATTCCCAACTTTAACCTGCAAGACACGGGTTAGCAATCACTACTCCCCTTATACCTCTCATTTGCAAAAACATTTAACACCTCAAATGGTTAAGGACATTCTTGGAATTCTCGCTGCCAAACAAAAACATTCTTTCAAAAAAGAAAAAATTGGCTTAAGTCCACTAAGAGTTTAAACTCAAATCCCTAGCGCAGTCGTCAAGCTATTGCAACATCCCAAAAGCGAGTTAGACCACTTAGGGGTTCGGTTAATGAATTACTAAGTCTAAACTTAGCTCGGGCTCTCCCAAGCTCATAACAATTCACAACTTAGGTTCAAGTTATTCAACATGTAAATAATTTTTATCTAGGAATCGCCACTAATCAATTTATATTAGGTTGATTAGACACCTAAGTTAAATAACAGAAGAATTATTTTACTCCTATGAACCAAAGATTTTGGGTATGAGGACGTGATTACATTTGATTACTTCTAACGCTCTTTTGGTACATGTTCTTTTATTTTCAAAAAATATTTAACAGGCAACTTGGATCAATTTTATTTCTTTATAACATGTGAGGCGATCATGTGAGTTTGCAAAACACTAATTTAACAATCAATAAAACAATAAATAAATTGTGGGACTTACCTTATAACAATGACAACATCTGTGTAATATTAGCTCTGAATTCACATCAACAATCCTAGATATGATTTCTAATTAACACGTAGTCACTCAATTTTTTGGGTTTTCACTTATTTAAATGAAATTTAGAAATTATATTACATTGACGTAAAAAAATGTTTAATTAAAATGACATGCAATATGCAACCTATTATGCAAGCTATATGTCACTTGACATTTAATTAAATGACCCAATATAATGATGAACAAAAATCAATGTAACTATTCTAACATGTCACACGCTTTAATTTGATAGTTCCTAAACATGCAATTTCTAAACATTCGGTGAACTAATTTTACATTACATGCAATTTCATGAACCTAACATATAATTATTAGATGACATGGGGGCGAGACATGGCAGTGATGATGCCACCTTGAAATGCACATGCCTTTTTTTTTTTTTTTTTTTGGTATTCTTCATTAATAAATTAGAAATTAATTAAATACTCTAATTTAAACATGCAAACTATCCTATAAAAGAATATTCAGTTTATTCTAAAACAATATTTTGGTATTTTATTAAATTCGAAATTATAAAATAACCAAAATAAGAATGCAATCTATCCTAAAAAAACTACTATCTAATCTTTTTGGATTTTTTATTAGAAATAAAATCAATTAAAATCAAACAAAAATAGAAAGAAGTCAAATTCATAACAAACATGTTGTCAAATCACACGAGATATTATCGATATCCATATAATTTTTAGATAAATTAACAAATTATATCTCTCGCATGAGATCGGATTGGCCAATTCTTATGACATTGAAAATCATATTTCGGGCATAAGATTGGATTCACGATTTTCTGTGCGATCATGAGTCGTATTTTCAGCATGAAATTGGATTGTTGACCATTGCATGTTGTGAAGTTAGGAAAATTTCCTAATTCACGGGGATTCAAAAGAATATTTTTTGGATATAGCAATATCGACCAAATATTCAAGTAAGATCGCAATTTTATGAATTAGGTAACGAGATATATGTAAATCAAATTAATCGAGATTCTTACCTAATTCACGATGTTGCGTGGAAAATGTTTCCAAATTCGGATGGACAATGGATCACGGGAATCGCGATGATAATGACCAGCAAACGGCGGCGCTCATGGTTGCTCGATAGTCACCGGATGGGTTCCACAAGCTACGCAAGGGACCGAGAATCGTCGATGGATGGGGGCAAGGACAGCAGGCCTCGGTCCTTCGATGTTGGTGTTGTGAGCTGGAAGCAGATCGGTACAGGAGCTCGCGGTGATGCTGATCACGGTGCGGTATCCTCTGTTCGTGCGTTTCTCACTTACCGAATATTCCGGAATTCTGTCCGACAATTTAAGCTTCCTTTGACTTTGCTTACAAACTTCACCTTTTAAAAAAGCTTGGGCAAAACAGGACAAGTTTCACCGCTTCTCTCGCATTGTGAACGCCCTCTTGTGCCCATTGAAGAATCCAGGCGATGTCGCCAAGAACCTGCAAAGGAAAAGTGCTAGCGTGATTGACGTGGGGCTCGCTGGCCGCAGGACGTGAGCTTTTGTAAAACAACAAAATTAAACATCCTCAACTTCCATTCCCCATAAAAGTAATAGTACATGGAGAAAAAACATGCTCCTAAATAGGCAACTACAATCAAGTGAAAGATTTCGAAAAGTATAATCGTATTCACTCCCTTTAGCCTAATACAGGGCAACCCTAGTTTGTATGAAACCATCACAGGACCAAAATTTTAGAGGATTAAATAGGCAGCAACCCAGCCGCTATCACTACCCTATAGCTTACTCACTAGACAAACACACACAATCACACACCATACCCAGCCCCACCTCAGCAAACAGCAATCACCACAAAATAGAACCAACACGTTGAGGAGGATCTTGAAAATTGTAAGAGTTATACTACTACTCACAAGGCATTGCTATACGATCCGGTGGGCCCAATATCTCCAAAGCAAACCCCTGCGACCAAGAAAAGCCCAAAATCAATTTTGAGAGCCATGCCAGCTTAATTGATACCCACACCACACCCTCATCAAAAACGAGTTTGGGATACCTGGAGTGCCGAAACTTAGCATGAGAGACACATAAGTGCCAAAACTTTGAAAATGTACACTTAAGTGCCAATTTCGGAGTAAAGTGGAACACTTAAGTACCACTCCGGCCAAATTCCTAACATGGCAATTTTTCAGCGAGTTTGACGCTAAACGGTGTCGTTTTACTTGCTGACGTGGTGAGAAAATGCAAAAACAACGTCGTTTTGTGTCTAATGTGTAAATAATTAATATAAAAATTAATTAAACTTAATTTAAACTTAATTTTATTTAAAATATTCGAAAAATAAAAACTTAAAATTAAATAACCTAAAAAATAAAAAACCTAAAATTAAAAAAAAAGGAGGGGGAGCCGAAGGGGGCGGCCGAGGGCTGAGCCCTCGCCGCCGCCGCCTCCCCGCCGCCACCGGAAGGGCCGGCGGCAGTGGGGGAGGGTCGACCGGGGTGGCTAGCCCCCGACCGACCGACGGTGAGGGCCGCGAGCTCTTGCTGGATCCGGGCGAGGGTTGCGACCCTCGCCCTAGATTTGGGTGAGGGCTGAGCCCTCGCCGCCTCCCGCCGTCGCCGGGAAGGGCCAACGACGGTGGGGGAGCGGGTCGGGCTCGTCGAGCCCTACCAATGCTCCCCCATTGTCGTCGGCCCTTCCCGATGACGGCGGGAGGCGGCGAGGGCTCGGGCCCCCTCGCCTAGATCTAGGGCGAGGGTTGCGACCCTCGCCGTCGGTCGGCCGAGGGTCGGCCACCTCGCCGACCCTCCCCCTCGTTGCCGGCCCTTCCGGCATTGGTAGGGAGGCGGCGGCGGACGAGGGCTCACCCGCCTCATTTGGCCTCCCCAACCTTTTTTTTAATTTTTAATTTTTAATTTTAAGTTTTTTTAGAATATTTTAAATAAATTTAAGTTCAAATTTAATTTAATTAATTTTTATATTAAATATTTATACATTTTTATTTTTTAGAATATTTTAGTTGGTAGTTTAATTTTTATTGTGCAAACGACGTCATTTCGGATGATTTTCAGCCGAGTCAGCTCTTCGGTGAGTCATGTAGGCAAGAAAAAATAATAAAATATTGTCACGTAGGATTTCTAGCAAGGTTCGCTGGAGGTGGCACTTAAGTGTCTCACTTTTCAAAGAAAGTGGCACTTAAGTGTATATTTTCAAAGTTTTGGCACTTGGGCGGTACTTCTGCCCATCAAAAACCCTAGAATCAAACACACAAACGCTAAACCAAACTGCTCAAAGCAAAAGAATCAACAGTCTTTGGAATTTTTCATTCCTATGAAGTCACAAATTGAAGTCACGACCGGCAAAACTAGTTCAAAAGAGATCTGAGCACTTCGGATCTTCTAATGTCATAGTTCAAAAGAGATCTGAGCACTTCGGATCTCCTAATGTCAAGCCCTTGAAGTTTCGGTCATGGTAAAGAGAAACGGAGATGGAGTAAAGTCCCTAATTGAAGTCTTGACTCGCAGAATTAATTCTTCTCTCCGTGTTTGTCACTCTCACTAAAAAAGAAGGAAATGGGGACGAAGAGTGTATTACGTTTGGTAACCATTCTATTCCTGAAACAATTTATGCTTAGAAATAATTTTTTTCTAATATTGTTATTGGGACGAGTTATTTAGCATTCGACCGTATTAGTAACTACATAAAATTTATGTTCCTCAAATAAAAAAGAATAGATATACGTTTGGTACGAGTTTTAAATTTTTTTTTGTGATTTAGAATTTTTTTTTAATAATTTTCTCAAATTTTATTCTTTTCTTTTTTTTTTTCCCTCTTCTCTTCTTCCTCCTCTAGCTAGTCACCGAGCCTCAACGATGGCTAGTGGCTAGCTAGAAGCGAGAGCTAGCGACTTTGTTTGCTTTGGGGGCCACTCGTGGGTCTCAGGGGAGCCTCACTGGCTCTTGGTGAGGCCGACCCACCCATCCACGGCGAGGTCAAGCCTCACCAAGAGTCGAAGAGGTCACCAGACCTTGTCTTTGGTTGGTTACTAGCCATTGCCGAGCCTAGCAACCAACTAGAGGGGGAAGAAGAAAAGTAAAAAAAAAAAAGATAATGACTTGGTTTTAGTAACTTTTTTTACTTTTTATTTCTGTTCCAGATATATTCCATGGCTATGATATGTTTTTGGGAATAAAAAAATTAGCTCACATTATTAAAAGAATTTCTGTTAAGAACAAAATTAATTAAGAATTAACTGGTCCGAAGTAAAGCGTAAAGGTATATGGTGGGTTGTGGACTTGTGGGTGTCGTGTGGGTTTTGAAAATATGGGTTAAAATATGGGTCACGTCTGTCACGTGGGTCTCGTGGGTCGGGTATATTGGCTCTTTTTTTGGGTCTTTAGTTTTCCACAACCCACTTAACCCATTTCGAAAGAAAACGAGTTACCCATATAACATTGCGCCTCTTAAAACTGAGTTATAAAAGAGGTACACGAACCATTTTGCCGGCCCTACTTCTGACCAACCATATCAGGGTCAAATTAGTCAGCATCCTACTTTATATATTCTCTTTCTGGCTTTCACCACCCATGAAATCAATATGGAAGAGAATGGTTTTTTACTATCATTTGCCAACATATAATAAAGAGGATATCAAATCGTCTTCCAGGCCGTGCTTATATAGCCAAGTACAAAAGAAGAATGGCAGACCTGTAATATACTCAATGAACCTCCGCAAATGTGTGTTCACTTTCAAAGAGCAAGAATCGATATCTCTGAGCTTCAAGAACGTAATAAGCAGCTAAGTCTTGTCGGATCAATCTCCTTAGTCCCATCATCTTCATCAACATGTATTCGAGTTTCCTTTTGGCTCTTATTTAACAAAGGCATCCGCACCCTTGTGACTTTGAAGTGAATCACATTGGGTGTGGCAGTTACCCATCCCACAGATACCGAATAATTTATGGGAGATGAGCATCCCTATGCTCCTGGATGACTCCAAGAGAATACGCAAGAATGATGATTCAAATTATGATCTTGAACACGAGAGATGAACACACGTATGACTTGAGCAACCCTAACTCATAATTGGACTTATAACCACCGCCTAGTCCTTGTCAGCCTTCCAGTCAACCCGCTTTTTTGTTAGGTAGCGCAAGCCAGGAATGTTCACCCTCATTTCTTCTGGGAAAATGAAGCCAGTTGGGTAGTCTCTGCTGATTACAGCATTTGAATATTTGACTAATCCGTCATTTCTGAAGCCGGCATCAGGGGAGCAGCTGCAAAACTTGTTCTTGGTCAAATCAGAAAAATGCAAGACCTGGACGTTACTGATATCAAACAAGTTCGTGTATCTTGCCCTCCGAAAGTTGCTCATCATCTTACTCCTCTTTGAACTACTCTTATTGTACTTGCGTTCTTTCCAAATTAACGGATCAAGATGATTATCGATGCACCAAGATATATTGCATTCGCTTTCTTGATTTCAGGCCTGATACTCTTGATCCCAGACACTCCTGTCAATGCACAGACATATCTTCAAGAGGGGAGCTCTAGTAAGGGCAATTACACTGCTTTTAGCAAGTTCCAAAACAACCTCTACAGCCTCCTCGACAGGTAGCTTCACAACGAAGGACTCGTTAACTGTTTCTACAACATGACAGAAGGGGAATATCCAGACAAAGTTTATGGTCCTTCCTCTGCAAGTAAATCACATGGAAAAGACATCCAAAGTTTGTACTTTTTAGTAATACCTTTCAATTCAATCCTTATAATCTTTGGAATCAGCTCACTTGGTACTAGGATTTATAATGAACCTGATGTGTTGGTCTTGATTGAGATCCTCTAAAAGTATGGCGATCCAATGCCAACAATTTGGTTAATACTATCCAAACTTAAGTGACTACTAATGCAACTTTCCTATCCCTTTTTAGAGGCTATGTTGCTGCCAATCTCTGTCAGTCTTGCATCAAATCAGCTACCGGCAACATCTTAGAATGATGTCCAGGAGAGAAAAAGGTGACCATAGGGTACAATGAGTGTCTCGTGTGCTACTCTAACAGATCATTCTTCTCTATCATGGAGTCAATGCCGGCTTTTTCAATGTACAACCTTATGAATGTATCAGATCCCAACCAGTTCCTCCCGGTTGTGGGGGAAACTTTCAGGAAAGTATTGGACTCGGGAATCTTCTCAGAAAGCTTATTCGCGACCATCAATGTTAGTGTCTCAAGTTCAGTGAGCTTGTATGCACTTGCGCAGTGCACCCTTGACTTATCAAAGTCAATTTGTGAACAGTTGCATGGCTGCTGCAATCGCTCATTTTCCTACCTTCATTAGCGATGGAAAGCAAGGTGCGAGAATTCTTCTGCTGAGTTGTCGGGTGCAGTTCGAACTGTATCCTCTTTATGTGGAAATTAGATGACAAGCAACAGCACATTCTCCAACTAACAAAACCAGCATCGATTCTGGTACTAGAGGTATAAAAATTGTATAATGCTCAAAACGTGAATTCAATTTTCATGGTAAGCATATAAAGGTATTCTTTATAAGCTGTTTTGTGTATCATAATGCACTTCACTTGCTTTTACAATCTAAACTTTGATCATTCTCTCTAGCTTTCTCTGAGTTCCTGTTACTATTTATGCCTAGTGAGAAAAATCTGCAGACTAAATTCAAGGAATCACTTTGTCTTGATAGGGGTGAAACAAACAAAAGCTCCATGGATTGCAATCGTTAGCTCAGTCATTGGATCGTGTTTACTCTTATCCATCATAGGTTCGTGCATTTTTTTAAACAGGACAAAGAGATTGAAGAAAGGTATATATGAATTCATCTTGCTTGCGATTAGAAGACCATCTTCTAAACTTTACCTTATGAGAGTAACCTCTTATACCGTCAGAGAATGAAAACAGCCTAGAGGTTCAGTTACTGCATCTGAGACTAGAAATTGGAGTAGAGTTTTTAGAGGAAAACTATCGAGGAGAAAAGCCAGTGGATCCTCGAGAATTCACTCTGATACGATTAGACATTATACGCGCAGCCACCGGGAACTTCTCTGACGAATGTAAGCTTGGGGAAGGTGGGTTTGGTCCTGTATACAAGGTAAGCATTTCAGTGACTAAACACTTATTTATGGGGATATTAGGAAATTCTTCTAATGGCAGCAAATTGGCTGTCATTATTGTCAAATCACTACTAACGTTACTCTGTTTCAGGGCACATTGGGAGATGGAAAAGAAATTGCAGTTAAGAGGCTTTCAAGAACCTCAGGCCAAGGACTCATCGAGTTGAAGAACGAAGTCGTCTTGATTGCCAGACCACAACACAGGAACCTCATCCGATTGGTGGGATTCTGCTTGGAAGAACATGAAAAACTCCTGATATCTAAATACATGCCCTACAAAAGCCTGGATGTCTTCCTTTTTGGTTTGAGCTTTAGCAGATGAACTGAATCTTTTGGCAATTTTTATAAAGGGCAGATCCATTTGAGTCTCTCATCATCAACAGATTCAAATATGGGGCAATCTCTTGATTTGAAGATGCGCCTGAACATCACGTGTGGAATATCTCAGGGACTTATATATCTGCATGAGGATTCTTGCCTAAGGATTATCCACAGGGATCTGAAAAGCTAGCAATATCTTGTTAGATGTTGAGATGAATCCAAAGGTATCCAATTTCAGGATGGCAAGGATCTTCAGTATAAATCAAGACAAGGCCAACTCAAACAGAATTGTTGGCATTTAGTAAGCGCTTTCAAATATGTTTCTACATCTGTTATATATTTGAATGATTCACTAGGCCAAAAAAGAACTCTGATGATCAGTTCAACATGACCAAAATGTGAAGATTCATATTTCAGAAGTTTCTTATAATCACTTGTGAATTTTTTTCTTACTTCCAACTAATTGCTCCTCATCACATAGTGGACACATGGCACAGGAGTACGCGATGGAAGGGCTCTTTTTTGTTAAATCAAACGTCTTCAGTTTTGGAGTTCTCTTGCTAGAGATAATAAGTGGGTGAAAGAATAATGGTTTTCATATCTGAGAGCACGGTGAAAGCCTTCTCACAGATGTATGCTCCTAGTCTCTGCAACGATTTATTATGAAGTCCAAGAATTTTGTGCAGCTATTCTTGCTTATTTCCCTTGCGAAATGACAGGCATGGAAGTTATGGTCTGAAGATCGAGGGTTGGAACATACCGATCCGTCAATCAAAGGGTCATGTGATGGAGTTCCAGTGCTAAAATGCATACATATCAATCTGTTGTGCGTTCAAGAAGACCCGGTGGACTGATCGACTATGTCACTCGTGGTTCATATGCTAGGAGGTGGTATGATCACCCTTACCCAAACATCGTAGCCTGCATTCTCAGTTAGGAGATATGTGAAAACACTGGATCCTATCGGACCGATTCACAATGTTTCCACCGTTAATAAAGTAAACCAAGAATCATCACCTTTCTTCGGTTGTTTCTCTTCCATACAATGGAAATGCTTCACGATTTGACAAAATAGAACTAGTGACAGTGTATGATCTCTTTATTATTGTGACTGCCATTTCTTAATCCTTGAATTACACAATCATGAATTACACATTGTGAGGAAAAAAAAAACCTGTTTAGTAGTCGTCATTTCTACTCTAATTCACCACTAATGTGCTTTAAGAATGATAGATATACTTACATGAGTGATGTATCAATATTCAATTCCATAAGTACCCCATTAATATATAAGAAAGAATATACATATACAAATTCAATAATCTAATTTGAGTATGTTCACCGAAATCTTAATGCATGAAGAGTGTAGTGTTTAGATATTAAATCATGACTGAGCCGGACTTATTGCATTTAAATCTTTCCAAACTCATGTTTGCCTCCCCAATTAGATATTTTCACACTTCAGTCTCAGACTAAAGTTTAGCTTACACGTGAGGATAGTGTTAGATTATTTAAATATTAAATCACACTTTTATCTAATAGCCTAAGATTGTTATAAAACTTTTTTACAGAGGAGCTACCAAGTCAAGGCATCATTTTGTAATAGTTTTGAAACGGTCATGTAATGACTTTCTAGACTTTGTATCAAATTTAATATGGCTTTGTAATGTCTGATTTATTTTTTTATAAACTCTTATTTATTTTGTAACGGCTATATAGCGGTCATCTTCTCCTTCAATAATTACTAATTTATTTACAATTGTCTCTTTACACTCTCTCTTTCTTTTACTTACAAATTGTTATTCCGAATATAATTGGAAAGGGAAATTGATATATCATAACAAAAATATTCTTATTTCTCTTTACCTATCTTTCATTTCCTTGTTGAATTATACATGTAACGTTGTTCCCATTCCTTCTATAATTCTATCGCATGGAGTTTCTACTTTGAGGGCCGGAATTATACTTTAAAACGGTCTTTGTACACCTCAAACATTTGATTTTATTTTCTCAGCATTTTCAATAGAATTCCAACAATTATTATTTTCATATTATCTAACATTTTCATGCAAGCTTTCACTAATGCACCTGAAAATTTATTCTTATCAGTAAGCATCTAATGCTCTAAATTTCTCCCCTCTTAATATTTTCACAGGGTTGATTGTGGCGGCGAATGGGTATGGAGCCCTAAGGGAACCGTCCGAGTACAAATTTGGACGGACGAAACTCAGCCAATGATGAAGAGCCATATCCCAAGTTCAAGCACACTCTTTTTGACAAAATTGTCGAACAAAAGATGACGTGACGGAGAACTAAAGCGATGGAGAAAGCAACCCAAGTCGCATGTGGGTTAAGTACGCTCAATGCCCTACTCGTTAAGCAACTCAACATGGTGTGGAAATTTCAGGCATTGTCATTTATTTTGAGCGACCGGTATATTTCCTTTTCAATGGTGATGCCAAAAGAAAGAATCGCATCAACAAGAAAGTGATGCGAGATGGTCCAACATGACTAAACACATGAATTTTCAATTTGTGATAGAAAAGGTTTAATAAAGGAAGAAGGGTTTTACATGCGCAAGTCAATGGAGAGGACAAGAGAAAATGGCGAAGGGTGGGACGTGAACAAATCGGGGGGGTTGGGGAAATGGGTATGAAAATGCCCTTATATGCAAAAGGACCAAACGATTCTGATTGCAAATCAAAAGTCACATGAAAAAATATATACCTTCCACATTGAAAAACAATCATTTGCCCAATACAAGACAAAAAGCAGGTGGAGGAAAGGGTCATCAATTATTGTAGAATCGATTCCCATTTTAGAATTACATTCAACCGTCCGAAGTGTATAGCAACCTTGTTGCTTCTCTTTCCCCTTTGAGAAATCAGGATGTAGATATAAAGTGGTAGAAATTTAAGTAATAAATTCATATATGCATCTGAAAAATTTAAGATTCTAAAACAGTGCGAAGTGATATCATACCACCTCAGATGATATTAGAGCAAAATATTTTGAGTTGAATCTTTCAAGTCTCTATTGGTCTCTCTAATGAGATATTTTCACATTTAGTAATAAGCAAAATAAAAATAAAAATAGACTAAGTATAATAAAGGGGAGTGATAAAATATTTAAATAATAAATCACGCATTTATTTAAAATGTTTGAGTTTTTTAAAAAGTTAATAATGATCCCATAAAACCTCACAATAGGGGAATAAAAAGTATTGCATTTACTCAAGGAGGGCTTGCCCATCCTTGAGTCCCTTTAGAAGCCTATCACTTAGAAAATAGTTTACGACATATGTGATATTTCAAGCTCGAGGAAGGTTATTGGCTACAGACTTTCTCATCCTTGTACTTAAGAAAAAAGAAAAATGTCACCTATGAATTGTTCTTGTCCTCACATAACGCATCCTTTGAACAACCTCGAGGTATAATAAGGGGTGGTTCAATATCGGTCAAAAAGTAAGAACCGGTATCCAATAAAAATTTTCATTAGGTCCATCGACAATGATTTTTTCGCCTGAACATAACTCTTGATAACGTAATATGCGCATAAAATCTGGCGTTATAAACAACTTAATATTTGCACGAGGGACAAAACAGAAATTAAGCTCATTAAACCCGAAGATAGAGCAAGAAAATAGAAACATATGTCTAAGCCAGAAGCTCAAGCCACAATCAACCCTGAATCATCTCACTCTGCTGATTCAAGCCAAGTATCGTTGTTGGACCATCAGGTCATTTCGTATCCAATTAAACTTAGCGTCGCTGATTTATCTCTACTACATTGTCTAGCTTAGTATCCTAGGTCATATTTTGTTTTGAATTGTTAGCTATTCTGTTTATTGGATGCTTCACACCACATGCTCACAACATGTTCGACAGAATGCCTAACTCAATCGTGGATAGTTAGTTCCTATTGCATTCTGTTTATAAACGTTTTGATGTCCAATTGATGTCGGTTGTGTCTTGCTGCATTTCCTGTACATAGTTCATTAATATGTAAACGGATTGGATATATAGGTGATGTATGTCGAATGTTGTTCACGAGTGTTTTGAATGTATCGACTCCTGTTCATATGTGGTTGTGCATGTCAAATGATGCTCATGCGTGTTACTTTAAGATCGTGAGGTGCTGAAGGAAAGAGGAGAATGCTGGCCGTTATCAATTAGAGGTGAATTTGAATGAATAGGCTTAGTTTGACTATATGCTCATGATTATGGGTAGTGTCTAATCTCTTTTTTAGGGTTCAAAGCATGTGTACAAATCACTGTCAATGTACAATTTGCTTTACATCTGCCAGACATTGCTTGGCATTTTTGGACATACTTCATTGAACATGATTCCTGACGAATTTGGCTTAATTTAATGCTAATTTACTTGTTTGTAAATAGAGGCTCACATGTCAATAGTTTTTAGGTACTTTTAAGCATGTTTAGACCTCATTTTTAGTTCCAGTTCAGGACCGTGCTTACTGGGTGTTGCTGGGCCGTGCGTACTAGCAATGTGGTCTAATATATACATGATATGGATTTTTTTGTGGCCAGTATGATGACATGGAGTAAGTTATAAAAAATATATATATATATATATATATATATATATATATATATATATATATATATATATGAAAAGAATGAAAAACAAGAACAAGCGCCACCACACACCAAGAATTTTGTATGTTCCTACTCACATCCCATTTTTATATGAAATCCAAGAATTTTGTGCAGTTTTCTTGCAAAATGACAAGCATGGAAGTTGTGATCTAAAGATTGAGGGTTGGAACTTACTGATCTGTCAATTAAAGAGTTATGTGATGGACTTCAATTGCTAAAATGCATACACATCAGTCTATTACGCATTGCAGAAGATCCGGCAGACTGACTATGTCATTTGTGGTTCATATGCTCGGAGACGATACTATCCGCAATACTATCGCACTTATCCGACCATCGCAGTCTGCATTCTCAGTTGGGAGATATGTGAAAACACTTGATTCTATCGGCCCGATTCACAAAGCTTCCACTGTTAATGAACTAATAATTACAAATGTTTCACCTAGATGACCAAGTAGCGTCAATCCTCCTCCAGTTCATTTCTCTTTTATACAATGGTAGGTAGAATGATAATTACAGTGTGTGATCTCTTCAGCATTGTGACTGCCATTTCTAAATCCTTGATTTCCGCAATCATCAATTAGTAATTGTAAGGTTAAAAGGCCCGATAGTCAGCATTTCTATCCAATTTATCACTTTTGTTCTATCATAATTATACATATACTTACTTGAGATACATATCAATTTGTAACCCATTGATAAATTAAAATTTAAGCATATATAAATTTGATATTTTACCTTTAGTATATGGGAAAAAGCCACCAAAAACCCCCAACTTTGCCTCGAGTGATAGATTTACCCCAAACTTTGTTTTGTGACGTGAAAAACCTCGAACTTTGCTAACTGTGACACATTTACCCCAAACTTTTATTTGTGACACCAAAAACCCTAAACTTTCATTTGTGTGACACATTTACCCTAAATCATATGGGCATTTTGGTCTTTTTACTTTTAAAAAACTTTTTTTTTTTTTTTTTTTTTTTTCTTCTTCTTCTTCCCTCGCCGCTCCGCCATGGCTGGCGGAGGGGGCCTCGCCGGCGTCCGGCGGCCCTCACCGGCGTCCCGCGGCCCTCGCCGCGCCGGGAGGGCGGCCCTCATCGGCGTCGGCGAGGGCCGCCCTCGCCGGATCCGGTGAGGGCTTCGCCGGCACGGGCGAGGGTGGTCCTCGTCGGCGTCGGGCGAGGGCCTCCCTCACCAGATCTGGCGAGGGCACCCTCGCCCGACGCCGGCGAGGGCACCCCTCACCGGACGCCGGCGGAGGGAAGAGAGAAGAAGAAAGAAAAAAAAAAAAAAAGAAAAAAATAATAAGATGAAAATACCCTTAATGGGGTAAATGTGTCACAGTTAGCAAAGTTCGGGATTTTTCACGTCACAAAACAAAGTTTGGGGTAAATCTGTCACTCGAGGCAAAGTTGGGAGTTTTTGGTGGTTTTTTCCCTTAGTATATTCATTGAAATCTAATTTGTGATGAATATTAGAATTAAATACTAGATTACGCGGTGGAGGTGGATAAGGCTCTCCAATGAAACTAACGAGGGTGGAAATCCCGCTGGCCGCACGGGATCTTAAACCCCATGTAGCGTCGCTCGGGGTTTACCCACCGGCTTGCCAACGGGGTTCCCAGGTACCAAAAAAAAAAAATTACTAGATTACGCATGAGTAGAAAGTCCTGAATTCAAATCTCTCTAAACCCCATGTACCTCTTTTACTTGCCAATGTTCAACCTATGCATGTGGAGGAGTGTTAGATTATTCATACATTAGATGACGTCTTCATCTAATAGTTTAGAGAAAATCATTCAAAAAGTCTTACACCTATTGTACTTTTGTTAATTCAATCATAAACATTTTTACCTTTTGTCAATTGAGTCTATTCGGCTAAGTTTGATAGAAAATCGCTAACGTGAATGCCAGATGTCTTATGTGTCACATGAACATTTTAAATAATATTTAATAACTTTTATTATTATTATTATTATTATTATTATTATTATTATTATTATTATTATTATTATTATTATTATTATTATTATTTAATCCTTCCCTTTCTTTTCTTTTCTTTTCTTTGGACTCAAGTCGACAAGGATATCGCGGCCTTGCCCCAAAAGGGGAGAGGGCATCGTGGCCTTCGCCTGGGGCCAAGGCCAAGGGTCGCCATGCCCTTGCCTTGCCTAGATTTGGCATGGGCAATGCGGCCATTGCCGAACTCTTAACCCTTGCCCAGTGGCCGGCAAGGGCCATACACCCTCTCTAGCCCGAATCCAAAAAAGGGTAAAGAAAATTAAAAAATATATATTATTAGAAATTCAATAAGATGTTAAAATATCATTAAAAAAATGTATATATTAGCATCAGCCATGCCATGTAAGACGTTTGGCATCTACATCATTCATTTTTGGCCAAAATTGTCTAGATGGGTTCAATTGACAAAAAGTGAAAACATTTATAATTCAACTGGCACAATTGGAATGTTTTAAATTGAATTGGCAAAAGCACAATAGGTTTATGATATTTTGGATAATTTTGTTCACAAAAATTCATAATTAATGACCTATTTTCATTTGATATAATTAAAAATGCCAAGCAATAATATCAAGTAGGGGTGTGCAACCAAACCAGTTCTACTTGGGAATCGGATTGGACCACCTGAAAAATAGATCCACAAACTGGTTCAGGAACAAGTTCCAAATTTTTGGAACTAGTTGTAATAGGTCTAATAATAGGTTCCGAGTGAATACCCACTCGGGAATTAGATCATACCGTCCTATTTTGGAATCGATTTTATAAGCTAAAAAGCCAAAATCCTATTTTCTTTTTCCCATATATTCTAACCTTAGCACTTTTTCGTCCTTTGTCCTTCCTCAAAGCTCCTGACCAATCTTTCCTCTTCCCTAAAGTTTTATGGATGATTGGAGAATGGAATTTTATAATTTACGTTATATGTTACATGTTTGAACTTTTTGTCATTATAATTGTACGAGATTACGTATTCATATTATGGATTGTTGTTTATGGTGGATAGTGATTTATGTTGATCATCTTTTACATTAAATTGTTTCGTTACTCATAACCTCATATGATTTTGCTGCAAAAAAATGAACCAAAAAAAGGCAAAAAAAAAAAAGGTTCTCAAGTAGACTTTGGAACTGGATTGGAAAAACAAGATAGGTTTTGGAATCAATTTCAAGCAAACAGGGTAGGTTACAGGGTCCAAAAACTTGGAACTGGTTATAAAAAAATACGTTCAAGTTACCTTGAAACTACCCACCTTGGAACCAACCACTCTTAGTATCAAGTAATGCATGCGGATGACTCAGCAACGGTATTTGTCCACTAGACCTGCTCGTTGGCGCCCAAGGGAAAAACATTAGCTGTCCAAGCTCGCCTAGTGGAGAAACCTTCCTTCTTTTATTTTTAAAATTTCTAGCTAGGGAAAAAAATGAAAATGAAAAATAATTATAGGGTTTTGTGTTATATTATCTTGTCTGTGAGTTTACTACTATTTTTCTCTCCTATATCAGAATTTTGGGCTTAATTTGTGCTACTAGTGTTTATAAAATCTGCATATCATACTAAAATCACTAATAAAAGGAAAAGCACCAAAACATATATTAGCGTTCATGAACGACCATTCATATATCTTTACTTTTGGAAAAAAAAACAAAAACATGCTAAGTGTTACTTTTGAAAACCACCCTTCACATCAATTATCAGTATGTCTCCTTTTACTTTGTAAAATGCCCGCTCTAAATCCTAATTTCTCACACACACCCAAATTAGCCAAAACCAACTAAAAACTAAACTATTTAAACCCTAAGCAGTATACTAAAATGAATTTTGCAAGGAGGGGTAATTTGCTCTTTTCAAGGTGGAGTTTTGCTTAGAGGTTATATGAATGGTTTGCAAAGATTGTTTATACGTTGGGTCAAAAGTGAGGTATGTATATAAACATATTTTTGTAATTTTTTTAAATAATAAGGGCGCAACAAGACAAGCCTCAAGACCTAGCCCACCCGTTGACCAGACTTGTCCAAGCTCACTAAATAGGCTTAAAAAATTTAGCCAAGCCCACTCATGAATCAGGTCTATATTAGCACAACCACTGGGGTTTGCCCTTGTGGCCACCCTTTCAACATGGAATGGGGAGGTGGGGGTTCGAATCCCCACCTTCTTAGGGGATTGGGGTGGGGACGAATTAGTTTCAAGTGTGGGTTTCGACTCCCATCTTTTGTAATAAGGTAAAATAAAAGTCTGAAAGTAAGAGTTAGAATAGGAAGTAGAATAAGACCGACAAAAAAAAAAAAACGTTTACCAGTGCAATATAGGCAAAAGTTACTAAATCTAACCAATCATTTCTATCAAATCAATGAGGAAAAAAATTTATTATCATTTGCCAACACATATTATAGAGAACAAATCATTGTCATCACCGTCCGCGGTGGCGCAGCTGGCTTCGGGCTCTCTCCCTCTCACAAAGGGGAGGAGTTCGAATCCCAAGAGGCGTCGCATTCGCGTGACTCAAACGTGGCTGGGTCTGTGGTGGTGGCTCAATCCGCCCAATAGCTACTGGTCGACGGCGGTTCCCAGGTCATAAAAAAAAAAAAAAAAAATCATTGTCTTTCAAAACGGTACTTATATAAGAAATTACAAAAGAAAAATGATACTCATGCGATATTCCCATTGAATTTGCGCAAAAATTACGAACTTTGATGGATATTGCGTCAATCTTTTGAAACGCAATTTCTTTCTCTAACACCTCTTACAAGACCCCATAAACTGGGTTGCTCAATCAAAGCATAGAAAAACACATTTAGAAGAAATTCGAAAAGATATCCAGAGCTGTTCACATATAAAAGGAGTGTTAGATTTTGAAGAGCGAAAAATCAACATTTCTGACCTTCAAAAACGTGGTGAGTTCTTAGTCCCGTGTCTTCGTCAACAAACACTGGAGTTTCATTAGAGCATCCTATTTATTTTTTCTACCTAGAACATATGTGCCCTTATTCCTTCGAAACAAATCTCATCAGGTGTGATAGTCCTCCGCTCCGACACATGGAAAAATTCCTATGCTTCTGGATGACCCCAAAAGAATGTGTAGGTAGGCCTTGATCGAGGAGGAACATGCTTAGGATGATGACTCATAACCATTCAAGTCTTTGTCGGATCTTTCGGTTTGACCCTTAGTTGATTTGTATCCATTGTGGGGACCAAACCTTCAGACAAAGAGCCAATGACTCACAATAATATATATTGGGAAATTCAGAGCAATTGGATCTATTTATATTTAGTGCTGGCCTTTATTGGCTCTTTGTCAGGACCCCGTTTAACAACTTTTTCGGTCTTTTGGATTCCACCCGATCGTTGGGAATACAAGCCGGGAGCGTGGGAACGTGGAAATCGTCCCTGTTGACAGGGGAACACGGAAATCGGACTAATTCTTCTTTGCTAACCCCGGCATCTGGAAGAGCAGCTACAAAACTTGGTTCTTGATCAATTTCTTTACCGCGCCCTCCAGAAGTTGCTTATTATCGCACTCCTCTTGAGTTGAAAGAAAGTCCATGCCAGTCTTTGAATTACTCTTACTGTACTTGCGTTCTTTCTAAGTTCAAGAAAAAAAGATTATCGATGTACCAAGAAATATCTCCTTCGCTTTCTGGATCTCATGCCTGATCCTCTTCATCCCAGGCACTCCTGTGTGTGCACAGACATACCTTCAAGAGCGATGCGGAGATAGGGGCAACTACGCTGCATATAGCAAGTTTCAAGACAACCTCAGCCGGACCCATTTACGGTTTCTACAACACGACGGAAGGTGAAGATCCCGACAAAGTTTATGGTCTCTTCCTCTGCAGGTAAATCACATGCGAAAACATACCAAAAATTTCAACTTTCGAGTAAGACCTTCCAAATCAATCATTGCGATCTTTGGAATCGTCTCACTCGGAGGTAGGATTCATAATGGACCCGATATATTGGACTTAATCGAAATCTGTTGGAAATTGTGATCCATTTTCTCTAAAACTTTCTAGAAACTTCAAGATTGATATTGTCTAGAATTGTCAAGAATGGATGTTGCTAAATGAATCTAGAAGATTCACGTGGGAATGCAAGCAAGTGGAAATCTCTAGAAGAAGAATGAAGAACTACAATTTGCTAGAGAAGCCTACATGGTTTGCATTCAAGAGAAGTCCGGAATCTTCTTTAACAGCTTATATAAAGGAGCAAGTGCTCCATGTTTTACGTAGGGAGCTTCCCATAAAAACCTCATGTAGCTCCCCACCAACACCTCCTTCAACTATTGTAAAATTATTTTATCCAACTAATGAAACTATTTCCCATATCCCATGTTCTTTATCCTTCAATTATCCTATCTCATCCCTTGTTCATCCTCTACAAAATATACCATACACTTGCACACATCACTAACCAAAAACTATAACTAATACCAAAACCATGCTTCCGCGCACATTGAAATTTTTAACAAAATCCTCTACAAAGTACGGTGATTCAATGCCAACCGAAAAATTACGATTCAGACTTATGTGACTACAAATGCAACTTTACTATTCCTCTTTAGAGGGGATGTTGCTGCCAATCTCTGTCGGTCTTGCATCCGTGCAGCTTGCAGCACCATCATAGAAAGATGTCCAGGACAGAAAGAGGCGATCATATGGTAAGACGGTGTCTCGTGCGCTACTCTAACAAATCATTCTTCTCTATCATGAAGACAACACCAGTTATTTTCATTGTCAAACCTGCGGACGTTTCAGTTACCTTCAACTGGATTGTGGAGCAAACTTTCGATAATGAGAAGGACTTTGAGGCGGAAGTGTCGGACTTGGCAATCTCCTCAGAAAGCTTATATGTGACGATAAACCTTAATGTCTCAAGTTCAGTGACCCTGCATGAGCTTGTGCAGTACACCCCCGACATATCAAAGTTAGATTGTAAGAGTTGCTTGCTTTCTGCCATCAAGGAGTTTCCTACCGTTCTTAATTATAAAAGGGAAGGTGGGAGAATTTTTCAGTCAAGTTGTAATCTACGGTACGAAATGTATCGTTCTGATCAGGCACCAACTAACAAAACCAGCACTGAGTCCGGTAGTAAAGGTATGAGTTATATAATATTCAAAATGTAGAAGAAGTACACCTTAAGTGTCAAAACTTAACACAAAGAGATACTTAAGTGTCAAAAGTTAAGAAAATGCTACTTAAGTACCATTTTTTTTTTAAAGTGGGATGCTTAAGTGTCACCTCCGGCGAATTCCATTGGAAATCCTACGTGGCATTTTTTGTATTATTTTTCTTGCTTACGTGGCTCGTTGAAGAGCTGACTCAGCAAAAAAAAACGCAAAAACGACGTCGTTTTTGCGTGGATTTAAATTTTAATATAAAAATTAATTAAAGTAAATTATAAATAATTTAATTTATTTAAAAACTTCATTTTTTTGAATTTTAAATGTTTTAAATAAATTTAGTTTTAAATTTAATTTAATTACTTTTTATATTAATTATTTACCACGTTAGTAGCAAAACAACATCATTTTTGCATTTGTCTAACCACATCAACGTGCAAAATAACGTCGTTTTGAACTTATCTCGCCGGAAAATCGCCACATCAACATTTTGGTCGGATTTTCTCGCCTCTGGTATTTAAGTGATCCATGTTACTCCGATTTTGGCACTTAAGTGTCACTTTCCTAACTTTTGGCACTTAAGTGTCCCTCCGTGCCAAGTTTTGGTACTCTATGTGTCCGGCACTCCTCAAAATGTGCACTCAATTTGTCATGGTAAACATATAATGGTACCATTCCGTTGTTTCTAATTCTCAATATGAGCTGTTTTGTGTATCGCATTGCGCTTGACTTGCTTTTACTATCTAAACTATGATCATTTTCTCCTGCTTTCAACAAGTTCTCTTTACTATTTACACTAGGTGAAAATAAAATGTCCGCGGATTTGAGGTTATTTAGATGCAAGGAATTTCTCTTTCTTGATGTGACACCCTTGGCAACTTATGGCATGCATGTGCGGGTAAATGGCGTGTTTAGGAACTTTGAGGATCGAGATTATGATCTTGTTTTGACTCATTATATTTGTACTATCTGGATAAATGATGGACGCCCTAATCCTTTTCCAATGTGATTTGTGTCAGTGTACCTCAACGTGAATGGGAGGTTGTTTGGGCCCATCCATTGGTGATTTTTTGGGCATGGAGTACAAGGCGTGCGTGATATGGAGGATGTAGTGAATGAGGAAAACTACCAGGTATAGGAGTTAGGCACCTTTTTTTATCTCTCCCAAGTGTTTTGTTTGGGTTATCTTGATGAGTATTTTGATATGTTTGCAATTTGTCAAAATGTCGTTTTCCTCTTGTAATCCTTACTTATAATGAATGAAATGGAAGCATGTCGTTATACTCTTCCACTTGCATAATTATAATGAAAGATTATAGTCAAGGGTCTAAGGTGACGGCCTGGGACGTCACAAAAGCTAACATCCAAAACTTGGTTGTGAAATCCTATATTATTATTTTAAATTCTAAAATCCGATTTAATTTTGAGCTCAAATTCAAGACATATTTTAACAAGGGTTACTCATTTAAAGCATAGAAAAATACATTTAGAAGAAATTCGAACAGACATCAAGTGCTGTCGACATATAAAAGGAGTGTTAGATTTTGAAGAGCCAAAAATCACCATTTCAAAAAAGTAGTGAGTTCTTCGTCAACAAGCACTGGACTTTCATTGGAGCATCCTACTTGTTTTTTCTACCAAAAACGTATGTACCCCTATTCCTTCGAAGCACGTCTCACCTGATGATAGTCCTCCGGTCCCACACATCAAAAAATTTATACGCTTCTGGATGATTCTGAGAGAGTGCGCACGTGTGGCGATTCCAACCAAGCCTTGAACGAGGAGAGGAGGAACATGTGATTCATAACCATTGCCGAGTCTTCGTCGTGTCTTTTCGGTTGTATCTTAGGTTGATTTTTATCCACCGATGGGACAAAAACCTTTGATTTTTTTATTTTTTTTTTTTTGGTCAGAAAAAACCTTTGGTTGATTTATTTATATTTAGTGCCGGTCTTTATGGGGTGTTTTTGGGTCCCTCTCCCCTGATTTTTCCCCTGGTAGGGCAAGCCAGGAACGGTCGCCCTCATTTCTCCTGGAAAAAAGAAGCCAATTGGATCACCCCTGTTGACGAAGGAACGTGGAAATGGACTAAAGGTCACCCTCATTTCTCCTGGAAAAAAATAAGCCAATTGGATCACCCCAGTTGACGAAGGAACGTGGAAATTGGACTAATTCGTCTTTGCCAGCCCCGGCATCTGGGAAAGCAGCTGCAAACTTGGTTCTTGATCAATTTCTTTACCTCGGCCTCCAGAAGTTGCTTATTATCGTACTCCTCTTGAGTTGAAAGAGAGTCCATGGCCGTCTTTGAATTACTCTTACTGTACTTGCATTCTTTCCAAGTTCAAGCAAAAAGATTATCGATGCACCAAGAAATATTTCCTTCGCTTTCTGGATTTCATGCCTGATCCTCTTCATCCCAGGCACTCCTGTCGGTGCACAGACATATGTTCAGGAGCGGTGTGCAGATATGGGCGACTACGCTTCTCCTAGCAAGTTTCAGGACAACCTCAACCACCTCCTCTCCAAGGGCAACTCCACTGATTACAGCAAAGGACCCATTCGCGGTTTCTACAACACAACGGAAGGTGAAGGTCCGGACAAAGTTTATGGTCTCTTCCTCTGCAGGTAAATCACAAGCGAAAGTACCAAAAATTTCAATTTTTTGAGTAATACCTTCCAAATCAATTGTTATAATCTTTGGAATTGGCTCGCTTGGAACTAGGATTTATAATGGACCTGATATATTGGCCTTAATTGGAATCCTCTATAAAGTACGGTAATCCAATCCCAACCTAAAAATTACTATCCAGATTTAAGTGACTACTAATGCGACTTTTCTATTACTCTTTAGAGGGGATGTTGCCACCGATCAATGTCAGTCTTGCATCCCTAATGCTAGCAGCACCCTCATAGACAGATGTCCAGGACAGAAAGAGGCGACCATATGGTATGACGAGTGTCTCCTGCGCTACTCTAACAGATCGTTCTTCTCTGTCATGGAGACAAAACCGATTATTTTTGTTATCGACCCTGAGAGCAATTCAGTTACCTTCAACAAGATTGTGGAGCAAACTTTCGATAATGAGGACTTTGCGGCAAAAGTGACAGATTTGTTCGTGAGAAATGTCACGGACAAGGCGATCTCCTCAGAAAGCTTATACGCAACCATAAACGTTAATGTCTCAAGTTCATTGACCCTGCATGAGCGTGCACAGTGCACCCCTGACATCTCAAAGTCAGCTTGTAAGAATTGCTTGCTTTCTGCTATCAAAGGGCTTCCTACCGCTCTTAATCCTAAAAGGGGAGGTGCGAGAATTCTTCAGCCAAGTTGTTATGTACTGTACCGAATGTATTTTGCTGGGGAACCTGGAGGACAAGCACCAGCATCTTCTGCAACAAGTAAAGGTATGAGCTATATAACACTCAAAATGTGCACTCAATTTGTCATTGGTAAGCGCATAATGGTATCATTCTCAATATAAGCTGTTTTATGTATTGTAATGCACTTGACTTGCTTTTATGATCTAAAGGATCATACTTTTTGCTTTCAACGAGTTCTTGGTACTATTTACACTTGGTGAAAAAACAGTCTTCAGATTTGTGGTATGTTTAGATGCAAGGAATTTCTCTTTCTTGACAGGGGTTCCATGGATTGCAATAGTTAGCTCAGTAGTTGGAGCAGGGTTACTAATAATCATTGCAGGTTCGTGTATTTTTTTAAAGAGGACAAAGAGATTGAAGAAAGGTATAAGTGAATTCATCTTGCTTGCCACTGAATGACCATCCTCTAACCTTTACCTGACGAGAGTAAACTCTTGGACTCTCAGAGAAGGAAGACAGCCAAGAGGTTCAGTTACTTCATCTACGACAAGAAATTGGAGAAGAGTTTTCTAAGGAAAACTCTCGTGGAGCAGCCGGGTTCTCAAGAATTATCTCTGATGCGATTAGACATCATACGCGCAGCCACAGGAAACTTCTCCGATGAATGTAAACTTGGGGAAGGGGGGTTTGGCCCTGTGTACAGGGTAAGCATTTCAGCGACTCAACACGTATTTATGGGGAAATTGGGAAAATCTTCTAATGGTAGCAAACTGGAGTCATTATCAATGGCATGAACTGAATCGAATTTGGTTATCATTAGTAATTCTCAGATAGGGATCTCACTACTGACTTTACGCTGTTTCAGGGCACATTGGCAGATGGAAAAGAAATTGCAGTTAAGAGGCTTTCAAGAACCTCAGGCCAAGGACTCATCGAGTTGAAGAACGAAGTCATCTTGATTGCCAGACTACAACACAGGAACCTTGTCCGATTATTGGGATGCTGCTTGGAAGAAGATGAAAAAATCTTGCTATATGAATACTTACCCAACAAAAGCCTGGATGCCTTGCTTTTTGGTTTGAGCTTTAGTAGATGCAATGAATTTTTGAGCTAGTTAATTTTAGTTGTTAAAGTTGAGCTCATCTGAGTCTCTTATTTTGACAGATTCGAATAAAGGGCGATATCTAGATTGGAAGCTGCGCATGAACATTGCCTGTGGAGTAGCTCGGGGACTTCTCTATCTGCATGAGGATTCTCGCCTGAGAATTATCCACAGGGATCTGAAAGCTAGCAATATTTTGCTAGATGGCGAGATGAATCCGAAGATATCTGATTTCGGAATGGCAAGGATCTTCAGTGTAAATCAAGACAAGGCAAACACAAACAGGGTTGTTGGAACCTAGTAAGTGCCTCAATATCTTTCTACGTCCTTTACGTGTTTGACTGATTCACTCTGATAATCTGCTCAACAACACCGGATAGAGCACATTCATAATTCAGAAGTTCCATATAGAAATTTACTGTACTCTGTTTCTTACTTCCAACTAATTGCTCTTCATTACATAATTCTGGTTAGTGGATACATGGCACCGGAATATGCGATGCAAGGACTTTTTTCTGTAAAATCAGACGTCTTCAGTTTTGGAGTTCTCTTGCTAGAGATAGTAAGCGGGCACAAGAATAATGGTTTTCATCTCCAAGAACAGGGTGAAAGCCTTCTCACATTTGTATGTTCCTAATCACCATCTGAATTTAATATGAAATCGAAGATTTTCGTGCAGCTATCCTTGTTAATTTTCCTTGCTAAATAACAGGCATGGAAGTCGTGGTCCGAAGGTCGAGCGTTGGAACTTATCGATCCGTTAATCAATGAGTCATGTGATGAAGGTGAAGTGCTGAAATGCATACACGTTGGTCTATTGTGCGTTCAGGAAGACCCAGCAGATCGACCGGCTATGTCACTCGTGGTTCATATTTTAGGAGGCGATACTATCACACTAAGCCAACCATCGCAGCCTGCATTCTCAGTTGGGAGAAAAGTGAAAAAACTTGATCGTTTCGGGCACACTCAAGAAGCCTCAACTGTTAATGGAGTAACCCTTTCGGTTGTTACGGCTAGGTGACCAAGTATTATACAATATGGAAATGCTGCTAGTGATAATTATGATATATTTTATCTTTTAGGACTGTGTATATATCTCCATCGTAATATATTTATATCATGTTATTTTCTGTATTTATCATGTAAATTAACTTATGTTCCCTTCTTTATATATACAAAAATATACAGAAACGTAAAAATCCTCTCCTTCGCATATTTCTTTTCTTAGCGTTAGAGTTAGACAGACGATCTTGAGCAAATTTTGAGTGCTCAAGTGCAACACACCCGAGTGCACACCCGAGTGCACACCCGGAGCACACCTTCACATCCCGTGTCATGTGATTCATTTTTGTTATAGTTACTAGTATCCCTTTCTCAATGTCAATTCTAAACATTTTCGTCATGTACACATAATCGTCAGCCTATTGCTGCATAACCTACATACATCAATCGTTTCTCTCTTCATCACATAAAATCACCTCGTTGGATCTTTTCTCCCAACTCCATTTGACTTCCTCTTTTCACCTTGAGCTTGAGAGTTTGTTTAAGATAATTAAGATTTTACCTTGATCCTTCATTTTTCATGATTGTAAATATATATTTCCCTTAATTGTGCATATTGTTGATTGATTAATAATCAATATCATAAGCCAGCCCCATTTTATTTTGCATGCATTTCCACCCCGTTCATCAAATCCATGTCATTCCTCATCTAGTTTACATGTAAGAAGGTTGAAATATCATATGCCATTTGATTATGGGGTTATATGCTTGTTATATATATGTGATTTTTTCTACTTATTAGTAAAGAATCTTTCGGTTGAATATTCGAATTTTGCAATTTAATGAAATAGAATGATAATTACAGTGTTTGATCTCTCTTGCATTGTGACAACCATTTCTTAATCCTTGATCTCTGGAATCATCAATTAATGATTTTAAGGGGAAAAAAATCTGTTCATTAGTCGTCTTGAGTATTCCATGTGCACAACTCCTATGGATTAGATAATTTACTTGAGTGTAAAAGTTTAAAAAAATCATGTGTGACAAGACACGTGCTATAAATTTGACAAAGTATCCTTTACTTCATTCTTGAACCAAGAACATTTAGACATCATCTTATTTTTTTTATCACGTGAGTAATAGTGATGTGTGCATTTTGTTGATTCAAAGCAGGCCGATATATTCACTAAACCTCTTTTTTGCTCAAATATTTATAAATAAATAAAAAATTAAGTATGCAAAGAGTAAGCATAAGCAATCTACTCAACAACCTTCATTGCTATGATATATGTCACACCCCGAACTCTCGAGTGCGCGAACATCCTTCAACGGTCAATTAGTTGTGACGTCCCAGAATGCGTCGCCGACCCATTCTTTTTATCTTTCAATTAAACCCAAGTGGAAGAATTTAATATAAACAACATCCGATCAAACAACAAACAATAGGGATAATAAGAATACAACAAACATTCCAAAAATAGCACTTTAATTTATAAACCGTTAACTCTAAGATATTTAATAATTACAAGCCTTGCTACGGCCACTTCCTACCAACCATCTCAAAAACCTGCAGGGTCAAGTTTAACCTAAACTTTACTAACGACAAGGCCAACCAAACGTGATGCTAGGCACACCAGCGTCTTGGTCCATCGAGACCTCAAACCGCTTGTGACAGTTCTCTATACTACGGACTTGAAAATATTTAACAATAACGGGATGAGATATAAATCTCAGTGGGTTAACCGCTTAAGCCTCGATTAGGACGCAAATTCGTCTCTACCTAAACATGCAACATCATACAATCTTACCTCACATTGACACACACTTGCATATTGGTACATCACATATGTCAATACCAATGCAACAAGCATAGTCAATAATCAAAACACATAACTCCCATACACCAAGTATTCACACGGGTTCCAATTATAAGATAAAACCCGTTTTGGTCGGTCCTATACCGTGCCTCACAGTTTTACCCCATAATCAAGCGTAATGCATTGCAATCATTTACATGTGTTTCTATTATTATGACCCCTCGGGCCACGGTCAACACACAAGTCGGCGGTCTTCCGGCATGAACGGGCATCGTCCCGCCCCATCGGGCACGGCATTGTCTAAAACCCCCGCCTAGACGGCATTCCATAAAGGAGCATCGGTCTAACTTCAACCGCGACTTGGCATCCGAACCCCCACCGAACATTCGATAAACATCGGACATCATCCCTTTGGCATTCTACTCGTCCTCTTACATAAATCACTGCAAGCATTCCTCTATGAACCGCTTCTCAGTATAGAATTTGCTATACCATATCATCTCATAATTAGTAATAACTCATATATGCCACACATTAGTTTCTCAATTCATTAGCCTCTCACGCTTAATTACTTATGTAAAATTATAGTTAGGGCACTCGTTGATGGGAGAAAATACATTTACCAATAATTTATAAGGAGCACTACCTCCAAAATCAATTGAATCGTGTAATTTTTACTTTTGAAAAGTAAAGTGCATCGCTCAAATCGGAAGGGTGCAAAACATAGAGGGAAATTATTATACAATGGTACGGTCTCCCTTGGAAGAGAGACGGTACCTTCTCTGCCTTTCATTCTCCCAAGAGAACCTAACAAATTGTTCATCCGATTTCTTTAAGAAATTTGGAATGAAATCTCTTTTGTTGGGATTTCCTCTAATCCCTCTAAGCGAGCTTTCTTAAACGTGAGTATAATAAATAAATAAATAAATAAAAGTAGGAGAAATGGTAAATTTGAAGAAAACCCACAAAACATCCACAATAGTGCAAAAGTTATGGTTCATAACCACTTATTGAGCTGCCATATTTGCATTGACCAGTCATCAACTCAAAACTCTAGTGATTGCGGCTGCCACAACCATGATTGTGTCACAAAAAGGGACAAAGAGGAAAAAGTTCTGGAATCGTGAAGGAGGATGTAGAGGAAAATTTGTGTTCTCTATACAAGATGTATTTAATTACAAAGAAGAATCAATAAAAGGAAATAGAAATATTCTCCTATCTTTTCAGTCCTAAAATAAAAGGCTTTATATCAATTTACAATTGGTATATTCTAAGTAAATCATATCTTTCAACACTCCCCCTCAAGCTGGTGGTCTGTATATGTCCAAGACACCAAGCTTGTTTAGAATATATGTATGTTGTCTTTGACAAAAAGGTTTAGTAAATATATCCGCAGGTTGCTCCACTGTGGCATCCTATAAATTAAGGGCAAGTCCTAAGGTGCCCTAGAGCTTTTAAATAGGTAATAAACTTACCTATTGGTTTGTGTTTTAGCCTTAGTTCTTTCTTAAGGCTTTGTGCTTTGTGCCTTGTGTTTTTAATTTAAACCTAAGGTATTTATTAAGGATAGATTTATGTTTTGTCATGCTTGTTATAAATTTAATTTTCATAAAATGTTATAGAATTTTAATTAGGTGTAATTAATTGTTAGTTTTAATTTAATTAGAAAAGGGAATTTGATTGGGCCTTAGGCCCATAGCTTGGACTTTAGGCCCATGGATGGAGGGCCTAAAGTGGGCCATATGGGCCAAGCCCATGAGGCCCATTGGGCCTTTGTGGCCGCACGAAGAGGGGGAGGGATTCGGATTTGCATGCCCCTCCCCAAGTGTCCTAATGCATGGGCCATTTGGCACTCATGCATTAGAGTCTTCTACGCAATGATTAGGGGGAAAGAGAAAAGAGAAAAGGAGAGAGAGGGTGGCCGGATTGTGCATTCGCACAAGTGAGAGGAGAGAGAGAGGAGGAGGAGGCCGAGAGAGAGAGAGGAAGAGCCGCCGTTCGCCGCCGTCCACCGCCGCCTTGTCGCCGTTCCTTCTTGGTTGGAGGCAAGTCTAGGGTCCATCATCTCTCTTTGCATGTTTGTTTTGCATGTTGGTTGGATTTTGTTGATTTGGATGCACGAAATGGAGTGAGGATGGTTTGTTCTTGGAGATGCATGCTGTTTTTCGCACGGATCACTGAAGTCAGAAACTTGTGAGGGCTTGCATGTATGTTTGGAGTTCGATTTTGGCTTGGATCTCTTCATGAAAGTTGTAGCTAACACTTTGAACTATAACATACTGAAATTTCGTGAAAAATGATGGATATTGGAGGGGTCAAAACATCATATTTCGGAGACCCTAGATCTGTTCTTTCTTAAGGCTTTGTGCTTTGTGCCTTGTGTTTTTAATTTAAACCTAAGGTATTTATTAAGGATAGATTTATGTTTTGTCATGCTTGTTATAAATTTAATTTTCATAAAATGTTATAGAATTTTAATTAGGTGTAATTAATTGTTAGTTTTAATTTAATTAGAAAAGGGAATTTGATTGGGCCTTAGGCCCAATAGCTTGGACTTTAGG